>VZRL01003215.1:476762-566253 GCA_013397895.1 Origma solitaria
GAGTTTACAAAAACATGTTCCAGAGAGAAGGGTCCATCCAAGGATGGAGCCTCTGGTTCTGCGATAATATGAATGTTTGGTCTTCCTCGCTTTGCAAGACCCCAAACTGAGTGAAATTTTCAAACTAAACATGTAGGGCTAAAGTACAAGGAGTGTTTGTGCAGGGTACAAGGAGTGTGTATAGAGGGTAACAGGGAAGGGAAAGGGTATAAAAATATATAAAAAGGGTATAAAAAGAAAATACAAAAATCACCAGCGTCAAGGAGATTAAGCCAAGCTCTACACTAAGACCTGGAAAGTGGAGAGAAGACACCCCCAGCTCAGGTCAGACCCTGGGAGAGCTGTTTGGGATGAAAGCCTGCGCTTAGGGAAGGCTGGAAACCATCAGCTGTAGGAACAGAGTCATCCCAGCCCTGCCTCAGCAGGGATTGTCCCGGGGAGGGGCAGAAAAGGGAACAGAAGATCAATTCCTCCAGGCTGGCCCCGGAGATGAGCACTGGGGGAATGTGGGCTTATAAATTCTTCATGGAATCCTGCAGGGACAGGGATTGGTGTCACTTTAAAAAGTAAACATCGGCAGCCTAATGAATGAGTTATATCCCAGGCGCTCCATTCCAGGAGAGGTATTTAACAGGAACTATTGGATTCTCCGCTATCTCTCTATCTGGAACCAGTGCATTATGACCATTAATGGATTTTTGAGGCCGGATTGATTTTTCATTAATTTGGTAAAAATCTTTTCCCTCTCCCATATAATTCTGTCTTAAAACGCCGGCCCTGACAGAGCGATAAGTCACTCACCTCATAATGCAAGGCTGGCTCATAAATCCCGGGGTCTGAGGGCTGTGGGGGAGCGGACAGAGCTGGGGGAAGGAGGGGGAAAGGGGGAACCTCTGTGGGTCTGGATGGAGCTGCCAGGCAGCTTCCATTACACACGGAATAGGAAAGATCCATCAGCAATGGAGAGAGTGGGGATGTGGAGGTGATGTTTGTGGGGGCTGATCCCCAAAAATCCAAGAGCAGATTCCAGAGGCCACCTCGTCTTCCCGAGCCTTGGGTTTGTAGGAAAGTGATCCACTCAGTGACCCCTGATGAGACTGATCCGTGTGGTCCCAAAACCGGCAGGGGGTGGGAATTCCCACCACAAGGTGGTTTTTATCCCAGGGATTTCTGGCATGGATTTTGACTTTTCCCTGGGTGGTTTCACCTCTTTGCAGAGGGACAGCCCTGATCCAAGGGTTTTTTGCCTTCCAAAAGTTGCATCCAAGCCCTGGGGAAGGCAGCCAAGCAGGGGACAAGAGGCAGCCCAGGATCTGCTTCCCTGAGGGTGTCTGGGACACTCTGGAACTCGGTGAGATCTTGGATCCAGCCTGTGACAGACCCCAAGGAGCCCCAAACCCAGGGCAGGATGGGTTTTTTTCTCTATCCTGGTGCATCCATCAAGAGGTTTTCCCCCAAAAATAATCACATCCTCCCTTGAGTGACCCATGAAATAAAAATTCCTGAAGGATATTCACTCGCCCAAGCACACGCTCCGGGCAAGGAGGGAGCTGCCAGAGGAAGCCACAGTGAGAATCCAGGACATCTTGGAAAGAGCTGAAGTGGTTTCTGTGCTCTTCGGGACCTGCTGCCCCCAACATGATCCCCACAAATTCCTGTGGCTGCAGGAAGGTGGGAGAGCCCCACTTTAATTCCCACTATTGGATTTCCTGCTACGTCACCGGTGCATTATCGCCATTAATGGATTTTTGAGGTCGGATTGATTTTCCATTAATTTGGCCCCCAAGAAAATTAGGAATCTTTCTTTTTCCCCCACCCCTTCATCATTCTGCCTTTAAAAGCACCCCCGTGCAGCAAGGCAAGGCAGTGCTTCCCACTGGGAACAAAAACGTGGAAAACTCACATTCCAGGAAACCTTGGCTCTTCCAGGTGGGAAAACAAGCTCAGCAAGGCTCTGATGACACCTCCGCACCGGCCCAGGTGCAGCTTCACCTGGGCAAAGTCTCATTCCCCAGCCTGACCTCCAGCTTCTGATCCCGAGAGGATTCCCTCCAGATCCTCTAAAACATCTGGCAGCCTCAGGATGGTGTCCCAGATTCCCCCCAGATGTTTCTGTATGGAGCCCACACGAGAATCCTGGGACAAAAAAGGGAAAGAGGTCCCTTGGAGAGGAAAAACAGAGGCAGGAGCTGAGTTTCTCATCCCAAATCAAATCCAGCATCATCACTGCCTCCATATCCCACAGATTCAGGGATGCTGCTGCTGTCCCACCAGAAAAGCAGCTCCTTTTTTCTCCCAGGGCAGGGATTTTTCTACATCCACAACATTCCTGGGACAGGAATATTGTGGATATTCCCTTAATACTGATATTAAGACTGATATTCCCTTAATACTGTGGCAGAGCTTGTGGACACAGGGAATCGATGACCTCTGGTTACATTCAGCCTGGAAAACCCAGGGATCCCAAGGAAAATGGGCTACGACTCCAAGATCCAGGATGTTTTCCTGATTTGGACACATTGGTGGGAGCCATAAAGCAGAAACAAGTCGGAATCATAAAGTCTCAGGAAATCAAATCCAAGATTCCATTTTCTCCCTTGAAGACCGACAGATAAACACCATTTTTTTGGGGATGTCCTATCTGAAGGAAGTGAGCAATGTCTCCCAGGAAAAGCTTCTGCTGGCTTCTGGATTATCTTCCAATGGTTGATTAAAACCCATCCTTAATGAAGTCTAACGAGCAAATAATCAATACCCACCAGGTCACCCAGGAATAGATAAGCCTCAATAAGCCCGTGGGGATCAGGGTCTTTATTAAGAAGCCAATTAAGAGGGTAATGACTATTTGGGCAATTTAAAATTAATAAAATGGGGTTGCATCCCATGGGAATGGAAACTGATGAACAGAATCACACGTGGAGGTGGGAAAGAGTTTTGGGAATGGGGTTTAAACAGGGATAGGCTGGATATCCATGGATGGCCAGCAATCAAAACCCTCATTAATCTAAAAGCCAACTGAAATTTCCACATTTTTTTCTGAATCATGAAAACCAAAGACATTTGGAAGGAACCTCTGGCAACCTCCTGTCCAAAGCTCTGCCTAAACCATCTCAACATTGAAGATAAACTCAGTTTTAGACTTGGAACAGGATGCTCAGGATTGGCCTCTTCTCCCAGGGAAAAAGGGACAGGAACAGGTGAAATGGCCTCAAGCTGTGCCAGGGAGGTTCAGGTTGGACATCAGGAGGAATTTCTCCATAGAAAGGGTGGTCAGCCATTGGAAAGGCTGCCCAGAGAGGTGGTGGAGTCCCCATCCCTGGAGGTGTCCAAGGAACGCCTGGATGTGGCACTCAGTGCTCTGATCTGGGTGACAAGTTTGGGATCAGTCACAGGTTGGACTCTGCAATCTTGGAGGTCTTTTCCAACCTCAATGATCCTGTGATTTTCCAGCTGAGATCTGGAGGTCTCCAGTGATGGAGATCCCACATCTTCTCTGACTCCCTGGTTTAACATCTGATCAAAATCAAATGCTTTTGGTGTATAGGTGGAATTCCACATGGCATGTCCTGGGTTTTTGGGAGTGTATCTCTCCTGGACTTCATGGAAGACATGATCTCAACTCCCAAATGAATCTCTGTCCTTCTTGGATGGAGACTGGAGCAGGGACTCTGTGTCCAGAGCTGGAAAGTATCAATGGATCCGTGCAGATGGAAGGGGAATTACAACGTTTGCAGTGAATGTTGCCACATCCGGGAAGAGCTCTGGACAGGGAGGCCGGGACAAGTGGAGAAGCTCCTATTTTGGTAGATCTGTTTTAGTCGGCTGTGATGGATGATATTCCTGTTTCCTGAGCATTCCTGCCTGCTCTGAATGGAGCTGGATGGATAACAAGACCATCTCGTGGGGGCTTCCTGCTGCCTTAATCCTCCGCCGGTGCGGCTTTCCACGATTTCTCTTTCCAGAGGGTGGCACCAGGTGCTGTCACACATCAGAGCCTGATGAGGGACGGAAAACACAAATCCCAAACAAGCTGAGCATCCCTGTGGAACATCCCCAGGTGAGAGGCCATCAAAGGAGGCATCAGTGACAAGTTTGTGTCACCTCAATGTGGCAAAACACCTTCAAGTCTCCCTTTCCTCCTCCCAGGTGGCTCATTAGAGCTGGAAGCACTGAGGAGGGATCAGTCCTGGAGTCGGGAAGCTCCATCAGTCCTCTGAGCCTGGCTTTGATCAGCAGAAACCAAAGGTGTGACAGTGGGAAGGCTGTTTTCTTGTCAGGTTGTAGTTACATGGAAATACAGCCTGGAAAAACACTGGAAAAGAGGGTGGAATAGGCACTGGAGGGTCATGGACAGGGCTGGAATATTTCTGCTCTGGAGCCAGGCTGGGAGAGCTGGGGATGTCCAGTCTGGAGAAGGGAAGGCTCCAGGGAGAACTTGGAGCCTCTTCCAGTGCCTAAAGGGGCTCAGAAAGTGCTGGGGAGGGACTTGGAACAAGGGATGGGAGGGACAGCAAAGGGGGAATGGCTTCAAAATACCACAGGGCAGGGATAGATTGGATATTGGGAAGAAATTCTTCCCCGGGAGGGTGGGGAGGCCCTGGAATAGAATTCCCAGAGGAGCTGTGGCTGCCCCATCCCTGGAAGAGTCCGAGTCCAGGTTGGATGGGCCTTGGAGCACCCTGGGATGGTGGAAGGTGTCCCTGCCCACAGGATTGGATGGGCCTGAAGGTCACTTCCAAGCCACTCTGTGAGTCCATGGAATCATTCCTTCTCCTCAGGGTAGGATCTGGAATCCATGTGGCTCTTCCAAGGTGTTTTGCCTGACCTGGTCCTGAACTCTCCCAATGATTGAGATCCTCGTCCTTCCCAGACATTCCAACTGGGGCCTTTGTCTAACGTCCAACCCAAATCCTTCCTGCTGTGTCATCTTCTAAACCTCCCCACCAGGGACGGAGACAGCAAAACCGTCCCTCCCTCTGGCTTTTTTATTGGATTTGAAGGCTGAATTTTTCTCTTAGCCAGAAAAAAAACCCCAAGAAAACAGGATTCCTGCAGGAATTCCCTGTAGCTCCCTGTTTCTGGCTGCTAGTCTTGGAATTCATCCCCTTTGCCACAAAGTGGATTCTTCATTTCCATTTCTGCTCCCTGTATTTTTTTCATCCCAGGTGCTGTTTCAACCTCCATGCAGCAAATTCTGTCTAACCAACAACACACTCTGATTAGTGGCTTTCCTTGGAATATCACACGGATCTGCTGGATCTTGGACTCCTGCTGCCAGAGGAAGTTCATTTTCTTCTACCCTGCTGTCCACAGATGGATTCCAACCCAGCCGTGTGAAAAGCAGGGAAAACAAAAGCTTGGGAGAGAAGGGAGGAGGTGTTTGCCTCATTTGCTGAGTTCCCTGCAGCCGGGAAACCCTCCCCATTTCTTGGAGGTGAAGTCACTGGAATTCAAGCATGGAAGAAGAAAGCCAAGAGCTGATCCTTTGGGAAATGCACATTTCTTGAACAACAACAACAACAACAACAACAAAAAAAACCAATCCCAAACCACATTTGGGAAAGTAGCTGCGATCTGAGTCATCTCCTCGTTCCATTTGTGGAGTGAGTGATGCAAATGCTGCTCCAGAACAAATGGAAATCGATAAAAATGTCAGGTCTTATCTCGGAGAGGGATGGGAGAAATTCCTTCCAAAACCACTCCGTGTCCTTCTTTACACCTGCCCACCTCAGCTGGGCTCTGGAATCAGCAGCGTTTGCATTGTGAGCCACGGGAGCTCTGCTGGATGCAACGTCAGGAGTTATCCTGACTCCCAAGCCAAATCTTTGGAGATCCTAAGCCTCACTGGGCTGGATTTATTGGAATTCAGGGTGAAGGACTATGTCCAGACCACCTTTCCGGCTGTCCCAACTGGATTTCGGTTGGAGAGCAAATAAAGGGTGGTTAACTCTCAGTATTTAACCTGTTAATTTTCATTTTCTCGCCCTGCTGTTCCTAAATCCTAGCCCTTTATCCCCGGGAGGTAATGGAATACAGCCCTAACAGCCTGACCAGCCTTGCCATGACTTTCCAAGTCCTTTTATCCAACTGTTTGGAGTAAAATCCCAGTAGCCAGATGGGGAAATAAATATGAAGCCTCCCTCCACACCAAGCTGGGATCAGCAAAACCGTTCCTATCCCTGCTTCAGTCATTAATACTCAACTGCGGACTCTGGGGCAGGAAAAAATAATCATAAAATTAAACTATTATCCAGTGAAAATGCACTCCCTCTCTCCAGAAACGTCTGGAAGCTCGGGCTCTCTGCATCCAGTGGTGGGATTATAACTCACGGCTCTCCTGGCAGCTGGAGCTGTATCTCCCCATTCATTTTATGGCTGCGAGCATTAACATTTCTGCAGAACATCGGGGTAATTTTCTGCAAAGAATGATCATTTTTTTAGTGACTCGCAACAATTAATTATCTGCCTCGTAACAATTTCCCAGGATGAGTGATCACCAGGGAGAGGCCCTCGGGCACTCAGGGAAGCTCCAAGTGTAATGGCTCAAGTGGCAAGAGGTGAAGGAAGGATATTCGGCAGTTTGGGTGAGAGGCTGCTCTGGAATTGGGGTCGTGATGTGCTTGGAAAACCACCCAGGTCACAGGAAAATGTGCTTGGAAAACCTGTCGGGTCACAGGAAAATGTGCTTGGAAAACCACACAGGTCACAGGAAAATGTGCTTGGAAAACCACCTGGATCACAGGGAAATGTGCTTGGAAAACCATGCAGGTCACAGGAAAATGTGCTTGGAAAACCACCTGGGTCACAGGAAAATACACTTGGAAAACCACGCAGGTCACAGGAAAATACACTTGGAAAACCACCCAGATCACAGGAAAACGTGCTTGGAAAACCACGATGGTCACACCTAAACAGGTCAGGAATCTGCTTGGAGGTGTCAGTCAGGATCTGAGGAGATCCTCGTCCTTGTCCCCACTTGTTGGGAGCAGCTTCCCAGGATGCTTTTCAAAATGGTTTGGTTTGGTTTTAGTTGGTGCCAGGCACCTGGGGGACAGTCTGGATGGAGGCTTTTCCATGCGTGTTAATTCCTGTTTTGGATGCAACTCATGGAATCTTGGTTTGGGTTGGAAGGGACCTTGAAAATCATCCACTTCCATGGGCAGGAACACCTTCCACCATCCCAGGCTGCTCCAAGCCCCATCCAGCCTGGCCTTGGACACTTCCAGGGATGGGACAGCCACAGCTTCTCTGAACACCCTGTGCCAGGGCCTGCCCACCCTCCCAGGGAAGAATTTCCTCTTAATATCCCATCTAACCCTGCCCTCGGGCAGTGGGAAGGCATCCTCCCGTTTTCCAGTCGCTCCAGGCTCCTGTAAATTGTCTCTCTTTCCTCTCGGATCCCTCCAGAAACACCTCAGACACCTCACGGCATTTATATCATATCCCAAGAAAGGCCAGACCAGCTCAGCCTGGGAGCTCATCTCCCACCAGGATCTCACAAACAAATGCAAATTCCCCAAAATACCATCCCTGTTTTCCAAACTGCCCAGTTTGCAACTCCAGAGCCAGAAGGCAGTCTCATATTTCACAGATTTCACAGATTTTCAGCCCTTCAGAGATTTTCCCTGGCTTCATCCATCCAGTTTTTGTTTTCCCTGTTTATTTAACCCTTGTGTGAAGGTGTAGCACCTACAGCATCCCAACATTAACTGTGTATTTCCTGGAGCTCCATTTCTACTTTCCTGCTTTGTTCCAACCCTTTTTTCTCCCAATTTTTTGCCATTTCCCTTCACCAGAAGAGCCAATGGGCAGTTCTACCTCTCAGGAAAGGTGTCAGGGGTGGGTTAATCAAGACAGGAGACAGTTTTCCTGTGATTTTCCTTTTCCACCTTTCCGCTGGCTCAACCCAAACATCTGCACCCCACCCGTGCTATGAACAGAGAACATCTCCCAGTCTGGCACCACAAAACCCACAAGCGTCACCCACCGACGGTGACACCTGCCAGGCACTGCAGGAACGCTCTCAGAAGGTCATCCCAGCTCTGCGAAGCTGTCCTTTCAAATTCCATGTGGGATTCGTGTCCCCTAAGTGCCTGCAAAAAGGGGGAATGTCCACCCATGCCATTATGGCTGATGGCAGTGAAGTCCTCGGGGCTCAGGTCATCATTCATCCGAGTGGGACAAATGTTCCTTGGAATGACAAAATCCCCACGGAATCACTGCTCTCTGGCTACTGAGTGCTCCCAGAGTGAGGTCACACATCCACAACTCCGTAAGGATGTGCATTAACTCCATTCCTTACCCTCTCCAGGTGGGGCTAAGCGCTCACACCCCCCATGGGCCGATCCCATGGGAAAAGTGGCATTCCATGATTTTGAGCCCCCAAAAGGAGAGAGCAGAGACTCCCGGGATGGCTGCGGGGGGAGCTGAGCGTGGCAGCAGGAGCCCAGCACCGCTTGCAGCCTCAGTCTGCTGAAGGCAGCACATTCCTGCAGCCTAAGCAAGTTTCCCAATAAAACCCTCTCCTAATCGAGGGATGAGAGAGAGAGAGGGAGAGAGCAACTGGGCCAAGCTGTCCGTGTGGAATAAGCACTGGAGATTTAAGTGGGAGAGAATTACCTTAAATATGTATCTAAAGAGGGAGAGAATCTATAGGTAAGCTCAAAAAAAAAAAAATATTAAAAAGCACCACGGAAGAGGAGTAGAACCAATTTCCCAATTCCAATCTCCGGCGCGCCGGGATTCAGCTCCTCAGATGTTTCCTGCTCTGCGAAATTGGTTGGGCTGGTGCTGATTTGGGCTCATTGTGGTGCATTTATGAGGGGCTGTCACACACCTGGGACACGGTGATGGATTGACCGGGCTCCCCGGAGCTCCGGGAAGGTGGGGAGGGAGGGGGGAAAGGTGATGGGAGCGGGGAGAGAGGGTGGGAGATGGGGGCAGAGGGAAGGAGAGGAGGGGGGGAAACCATCCCGAATCGATTCCGCTGGCAATAAACAGCCAAAGCCAGGGGGAGGATCACGGATAGGGAGGGGGGAGAGGCTGGAGAGAAAACAGCAACTTAAGCAATTTGTTGCATAATTCCCAGGGGTTTATTACGTGGGATTTACAGGAAAAACAAGACCTGGTGCTGCCAGGGTTGAGAATCCTGGATAAAACTGCACGGACAGATCCCATCTCTCAATCCCAGGATTTGGGAACCTCTCTGACTGTGGAATTTCAGGGTGATTTTCAGAGCGATGGGGAGCAGAGCAAAGAGGAGAGAGGGTGAAGATTCAATGCAGAGCTTCTGTAGCATCAATCTCTCAGATATCCAATGCTCTCCCTTCCCTTTTCCTGGGTGTGGATCCAGGGAAAACATTTCCTTCATCTGCAAACCGGAGAAGATCAAATAAGTCGGGTGCTCATTGATAACAACCAATGGGTGTAAAAAAAGTATAGATGTATTGATCCTTATCTGAGACGGATGGGCTCCGTCCAAATCCATCTCCCCAGCATATTTATCCACCCTCAGATCTCCCTCCAGGCCTTTTCCCATCTCCACTATCAATGCTTATCAATTTTTCTATCAAATCTGATGCCTGTCAGGCTCCCTCCCTCCTACGAAACATCAACCAGACAACGGTGAGGAACAGCCCAATGTATCAAGAAATATCACACAACAATGACAATAAACCCTCTTCTTGTCCCACAGGGTCTGAGAGAAGCTGCTTGGAAAGCCTCAGGTGGCCCCCAAATCCCAAGGTGGTCCCCAAAGCCAAGCCTGCCCTGAAGAGTTGCAATTCCAAGAACTGGGAGCGAAAGAGGAGGAAGGAGAAGGAGGAATCCCTCAGAGGAGCTTGGATTTTCCTCCTGACCACGGAAGAACTGTGGACACGCCCTGATCCCGATTCCACATCCCTGGAAGTGTCGAAGATCAGGTTGGATGGGGATTGGAGCAACCTGGGACAGTGGAAGGTGCCCCTGCCCATGTCAAGATGATCCAACCTGAACCATTCCATGATTCTGTGAATCATTTTTCATGTCCCAGACCAGAAGAGAGGTGTGTTCCCATCGTGGGAGCAATTTGGGCTCACCCCAATCCCCATCTTCAGGTCGCCTCCAACCTTTTTGCTGTAAATTTACAGTTTTTCTGGAAGACTTTCCTTATATTCCCATATTCCAATCCACGTAACTACTCCCTAAAGGAGCGAAACAACAGAGGGAAAAGTGCTTTTCTAAAATCCAATCGTAAATTCCAGCAATATTAATATTGACTGTCCAGACCTATAATGCAGGAAATATACGGATAATACGGGCCCTTCTCCACAAAATACATCCCAATAAATAATTATATCATCCCATAAATCTTCCCTGTGCACTAATAAGCAAATTTTTCCTACAGAAAATCCTGTGCTTCATCCCATTCCCAGCAGATATATCCCTTTTTATAATTACACATGGTGTCGATTTCAAATCCAGTTAAAAATGTGCAAACTGAGTCAATTTTTACACCGTAATTTTGGGTGATATAAAGTCCAACATCCAGACCCCCCTTCCCGGTGCTCCTCATCCCTGATCCCGACATTAAACTGCTCCACTTAGTCCGGGTACCTGGAGCCAGGCAGGCTGACCTCATTAAAATGGATTAGTGCAGGAGTAAAATCTAAAAGGTAATAAAAATAGCTAATATTTTTTATCAGGACACACATGGATTTTCCTTTTTTTTTTTTTTTTTTTTTCCCCTTCAGTGGATGTAGCTCCTCCTCAGGTATCCAAATATCCGGCAAATATCCACATTTTCAGTATTTCCCTTCAGGCAAGATGTTAGGAGTGACCTGGACAAGTGAGGATGCTTTGCCTTTTCCGTCTTTTGCGGTTCTAGGAAATTCCACAGGCCATGGAGTGGTGTGAGATGAGCTAAAGCTCAGAAAAAGGTGGAATTCCTGTGGAGTCTCCATGAAAAATATTCCTGGTTTTATTAATAGCATCAAGTGGCCTATGAAATAAAAATTTCTATTTCTCAAAATACCAGGATGAAAGACAGGCAGGAATTTTTAATTTGCGTCATTACTTTTTTCCTTCTTTCCATCCTGAACTGGGTTATTTCCGGGGATATCTCCAAGGAGTTTTGCTTCTTGGATCATAACCACAGGTGATTGTGGGGAAAAATGACAGGGAAATGTAGGGATTTAAGGCCACATCCAGAGGCACTTGAGCCAGGAGAATCCGGGAAAAAGCAGCAGGAAGAGGATCCATTTCCCGGTCAGTGTTCCTGCAGGGAAGAGGATGGACAAGCTCCACCTCAGCCACGCCAAGCTAATTTAGTTTAAACCACCAAATTTTGTCCAGCAGGATCAGGCTTTTCCAGGTTTTCTCGGAATAAATCCTTCTTACACACCGATGGGGTTAAAAGGGATCCCAAAGCTCATCCTGTTCCAACCCCTGCTGTGAGCAACCTTCCACTATCCCAGGTTGCTCCAAACCCCATCCAACCCAGCCTTGGGCACTTCCAGGGATGTGAACACTCCTTGGTGAGCTCCTGGACAGCCTTAAGAGGTGGGAAAGCACCTGGAATGTGGCTTCACCTTTTCTTAAGCACCCCAGAGGGCAAATTGTGGGGTTTGGATGATGCCAGTGGCCCAGAGGTGGCCTGTAAATCCATGGAGCGGGGAGTGGGAATTGGAGGCCAGTTGTGCCCAGGGTTTTCTGGATGGGGTCAGAGCAGATTTCCTGGACAGGAGAATTTTATCTGCCCTTTTTTTGGGAAGGAAACAGGGATTGGCTCACACCAGACAGGTGGGATGTGGTCCTGTCCCTGAGAATGGCTAAAGGGGAGGAACAAAGGCCACGGTGAGGTGGCATTATCCCAGGGAAAATTCCTGAAGGGATCAGGATTTACATCCCAGCTGGAGGTCACATTTCCATGTCATCACAAAAAGGGGGGAAACTGGAATTTGCAGTTTAAAAAAACCCCCGAATTCAGCTCATTTAGTGGGATCCAAAGTTTCCTCCCAGCTGAGGGAAGTCTTAAGCCTCTTTCCCCAGCTTTTCCCAGCCAGGAAAATAATGGCAGAGATGGGATTTTGAAATCCTCCCCTAAAAAAGGTCTGGCTGTGCGTGACTCCCCCCATTTACAAAAAAAAAAAAAACAAACAAAAACCCAAGCAAATTCCTTCCTCCAGAAGGAATTCAAAATCACATCCTCCCTTGCCCCCGGCGCTCTGGGAAGCCCTGGGTATGATTTACTCGGCGCAGGGGAAGGATTTATCAGTTCTTGGAACCGGTGTTTATGAATATTCCTAAAGAGGAAAATCAATCCCTTCTATCATAACATTGCCATTTTTCTAAATGATAGAACAAGCATTTTTATCCACCTCGTGCTGCCTGCTGGAGAATCGATAGGAATTACGAGCTTCTCCCTGGATTTACTCATGTCCTGGCATCGGCCCCTCCTGGCCCTGGAGCCAAGGCAGGGAAGGTGCTCAGAGACGTGGATTCACTTCTTGCATCGCTCCCCTTTTCCCTCTCTCTTTATCTCTCTTTTACCTCCTCGATTTTCCAGCCCAGTCCTCCCAGTCTCCTCAAAGTGAGGAGAAGAGACTCTGGGGAGCATCAGGAGGTTCAAACCAAGAGATGAATTCTCCTCTCATCTGTGACAGTTTGGATTAAACACCTGGGGACACAACCTATCTGTGGAAAAAGTTTTCCTGATCCTTTCTCTTACCAGCGAATCCAATTTAAACGAAATTTGGGATCCCTAGAACCTACCACGCCCCTTAAAAATTCCAAGAAGAGGTCATGCTTTTGGTCAGCTTTCCATGTTTTATTAAACAGGACCCTGGGAGAGATTTTTCCATACTTTTCTTATCACTAAAATAAAAAACCAGTTCAGGGGAGAGCCATAACAGCACCTCTAAAATCCTCTCTCCTCTTCAGGGATCTGGCGTCATGTGTTTTCCCAGCTGATCCCTGTGCTGCTGGATATCCATCAATGTTGGGGAAGATGAAATGGGAAAGGCTTATAAATATGATTACCTGGCAGAAGATGCTGAGAATATGGAAACTATAAGCGAGAGTGAAATGAAGACAAGCTTTGAGGTACCAAACCCCAGGTACTGAACAACTGGAAAACAATGGTGTGGCCACTGAAGGGAATCTCCTTTGGATTAAACAATCCCCTCTGCTTGCAGACAGCTCCAAGGGTCAGAGCAGACCCTGCCAACTTGGCAGAGGGTCCAAAAAGCAGTTTTTAGGGTTTAAAATATAACGCCGTATGGTAATGCAATGACTCTCCTAGGCTGTATGTAAATGTTGTAGGATTTGTAGCTTGTTCTAGATTGGTTAGTGAAAATTAGAATATTCAGCACAGAAGATGATTTATTGTATTGTAAACGGCAACCACAGTTTTCTATCTTCAATTATACCTTCTTTCTTCTTCCTTCTCTCCCTCTCTCCCCTCTCTGCCCTGCTCTGAGCTGTGTCTGGCAGCTCCCAGCAGCTCCCCTACACCCACACCTTTCACAATAAACCTCATGCTCTAAGACCAAACTCCAGAGATCTCTTGTCTCCATCCCGACTGTCTGAAACAAACCACCAAATCCCACACATCAATCCATCCCTGGGAAGATTATTCCCCTCTCCTGGGTGTGTCTCCCTGTTTGAAGTTTTCTGCTATGTGCTCGTACTCCTGGAATGACACCCAGTGCCAGGAAGGTCTTTGTTGCCGCTCTGACCCATCCCACTCTGGTTAACCTCTTGTTTTCCTTCCCCGTGGAATCATCACCTCGTGCTATGGAATCATTGAATCCCAGAATGGTTTGGGTTGGGATGGAAGGATCATCCAATTCCAGCCCCCTGCCACAGGCAGGGACAGCTTCCACTATCCCAGGCTGCTCCGAGCCCTGTCCAACCTGAGTTTGGGCACTTCCAGGGATGTGATTCCACACCTCTGTGTATCTCTTACACATTTCACACCAAGGATATTAAATAAATCCTTGGATTCAAGCAGGGATTAATCCAGGAAGAAATGCTCCCAGTCCTCCCATGTTTAACATTCAGTTTTTCAGTCCCCATCTCTATATTTTTATAACCTTTGGAACACCTTTTCCCCATTCCTGA
This sequence comes from Origma solitaria, assembly GCA_013397895.1. NCBI lineage: Eukaryota > Metazoa > Chordata > Aves > Passeriformes > Acanthizidae > Origma > Origma solitaria. The sequence goes on from VZRL01003215.1 coordinate 490,863, forward strand.
GCACTCCTGGTTCCCAGCTCTGCCTGCAGAGTCTGGCTTAGGGATGTTCTGCATCTCCCTTAGGATTTCTGTCCCCACAAACCAGATCTATTCCCTCCCAAACCCAGACATTCCCTTTGGATTCACTCAGGGTCACCTCCATGGGGTGAAGAGGAGAGTCCAGAGCCTCCAGCCCTGAGTTGAGCCACTTGGAATTTTTTTTTCCTTCTTGGCAGCCATGGATCTTTGCAATAAGGGCCGGCAGGGCAGCCATAAATCCCACTAAAGGTAAAAGTGATTGATTTTAGAAGACACTGTTTAAGAATTTGTTTTTCTAATGGATCCTAAAGTCCTGTCATCAGTTTTGCCAAGCTCAGCGGTGCCAGAAGGCTGCTGCATCCCGGACAGAGAGGAGGAGGAGGGGGATGCAGAAAAGAAGGAAAGATAGAGTGGGTAAAACAGGGATGGAGGAGGAGGAGGAGGGGGGCTGCAAAAAAGGAGTTCATCATCTATCCCTTTCCAGCTGCAACATCCTAAAATGCGGATTATACCCGACCATAAATACTAATCCATTAGTTGCTCTTTCACACGCTCCTGGCTGGAATGCTGCTTCCATGAGAATCTATTTGAATATCAATGTGGCTCCATGTAAAACTGCTTCCCTTGGAGTTGCAGATGAAGGGCAGGCGTGGAGGGCCTGCGCTTTAGGGATAGGGCACCGTATCCAGGGCGGAATCAGGAGGTAATTATTGAAATCCCTCCTCGCTCCCAAATCTTCCTCAGAGCTGACCAGAAAGCTAAAAAAAAAATCAGGGAAAAAAAAAAAGAGCAAATCAGGCAGTGTTGCCTTGGTCTTTAATGGGACATTAAAAGAAAGTTCTCCGTTATTTTTAATTCCATCGAAGGATTGCACTGATTTGCTTCCCTCCCAAATTTAGGAAAGGCAAACTGAGCCAAGGAATGCATCCCAGGGAGCTGCACTGGGGGAAAGGAATTGCTCTAAATAAATTTCCCCCTCCCCGCAGCTGTGGAAGAGCCTGGAAGCTTCTCAATAAAACTCCTGTATTCCTGATCTCATCCCTTCCCTCTGTCCCTTACAGGGATTGGTTTGGTTCTGAGGGGTCTGAAAATAGAGACAGACAAAAGTGACAAAATCCCAGAATCTGAAGGAAAATTGTCTTTGTTTATAAGGGCATGGAGACCTTTTCTCTCTGAGCCAGTGCAAGGATCTGTGAATCCCTTGGGGATTATCTATAAATCTGGGATTTATGGTCACAGTCGTGAGTCAATATCTCCATATTTTATAGATTCAAAAAATCATGGAATGGTTTGGGCTGGAAGGGACCTTAAGGATCATCTCATTCCAACCCCTGCCATGGGCAGGGACACCTCCCACCATCCCAGGGTGCTCCAAACCCCACTCAGCCTGGCCTTGGACACTTCCAGGGATGGAGCAGCCACAGCTTCTGTGGAAAATCTGTGCCAGGGCCTCACCACCCTCACAGCCAAGAATTCCTTCCCAATATCCCATCTAACCCTGCCCTCTGGCACTGGGAAACCATTCCCCTTGGCCTCTCACTCCAGGCCCTTGTCCAAAGTCGCTCTCCATCTTTCTTGCCGGATTCCTTCAGGCACAATTAGGTCACACCAAAGCTTCTCTTCTCCACGTTGAACATTCCCAGTTCTCCCACTCTTCCCTCATAGCAGATTTTCTCCATCCCTCTGATCACCTTGGTGCCTCCTCTGGACTCATTCCCACAGCTCCCTGTGCTGGGACCCCAGAGCTGGATGCCACATTCCAGGTGGGATCTCACCAGAGGGGTTTGGAGAGGCAGAATCAGCTCATCCTCATCTGCATTCAAGAAAAAATGGGTGGGAAAACTGAGGATTTTCCGTGACTGATAAAAACCAAATGGGGCCTCTTCCTGCTCCTTATGGACTGGGATGGATCTGCCTCAGGAAGCCTCAACGACTTATAGATAAAAGCTTGAATTTACTAGTCCCAGGAAGATTTGGGCAAATCCCTGAAAGTGTTCAAGGCCAGATTTGATGGGAATTGGAGCAACCTGCTCTAGTGGAATGTGTCCTGCCCATGGCTGGAACAAGATGATCTTTAAGATCCATTCCAACCCAAACCATTCCATGATTTTATGAACATGGACAAGAATAAAACACAGTTTCTTCTTAACCAGCATCAAGGCATCAAGAGGTAAAGGGTGAAATCCTCACAGATTTTTCCAGACAGGTCATTTTTTATGCATCCCAAGTGTTCCATGGAGTCATGGAATGGTTTAGGTAAAAAGGACCTTAAAGATCATCTCATTCCAAGCCTCCTGCCATGGAGGAGGTCAAGCATTCAGGACCCTTAGTGCTATATCCATGTTCCTTCTCCTCTTCCTCCTACCTTTTTCCAGCCCCTGCTCCATGCCAGGATTTCCAGGGGAATGCTCCTCATTGTCCAGTTTTAAGCTCTTCGCCGCAGGCCGGTGGCCCATACATAGATGAAGCAGATTTTGGATTTCTAAGGATTTTTGGAGAGCAAGGGCTCAGGCAGCTCGAAAAGCGTGTTGGGAGATTGGGGATTTAAGAATTTTGGGATTCAAATGGAAGCTCAGCTGAGCTCTGGAAAAGCCTGGAGAGGAGGAATATCCACAAAAAGCACAGGAGAATTTAAGGACTTTTAGGGAAATAGGCCTTTGTGTTTTCCCACAGGAGATTTAAGGACTTCTAGGGATCTGGGATCTTGTGTTTTCCCAGCAGACAGAAGATTAAACACAGCTTTTTTTTTCATGGGAATGTCACAAAAAAGAAAGGAATTTTAGTGGCTGAAGAGTTCTGGGGAGCAGCAAAGATGTCAGAAAACCCAATTCTCTCCCTGGCAGCAGGGGTGAGGATGCTACTCCTGGCTCTGAGGACAATTCAAACTCAGACACAACAGCCCTGCAAGAAATCTCCAGGAACGACAAGGATCTGATTCCTGGGCTCTGCTGATGCGCCAGCTGCTCCCTTTTCCATGGATCTGGTGGAGGCTGGGAAGGAGAACAGCTCCCCAGTGCCAAGTGTGGAGCACTCCTCATTTCATCCCTGCATCCCTGCCCTGCCTCCCTCCTCTCCGAGGCCTGGCAGAGGCTCCTTCCCTCTCCACGCCTCATCCATCAAACAGGATTTGCCATTTGCCCACCCCACATTCCCGGGCCTGTCAGTGTCCAGGGAAAACAATGATAAATAAACTGGCACTGGAGGAGTTCTCTCCTGCTGCTTGATTTATCTTTTATTTGTGTTGCAATCTCAGCCCCTTCTTATCTCCCCCTGCACCCCCATCCCTTAACTCTTCTCCCTCTGCCTCGGGCTGTTTTCCTACCTGTAGCTCCCAGGATTTTTCCAGGTTTTTTATCATCCTGGCTGGGTTCAGCTCCTGAAGAAAATCAGGTGTACCCACAAAGCCATGGGGAGAGGTTAAAGATGTGACATTGCAGGACCTGGGATCAGTTTTATGTCCAGCACTCCTTGCTCCAAAGTGTCTTTCCAAGTGCAGAGCAGACTCGATGAAAGATTTTGGAGGAATTTTGGTACAGAAAGAGCAAAACTCCACATGCCATGATCTATATCCATGATCTATTCCCTAATTCTCACTTGAACTAATGAATTCTGTCGCCTTGAACCTGTTGCCATCAATGGTGAGAGAAGATTACTGGGAAATTTTCTCCTCTCCTTGTTTATTCATTCTTTATAAGATCATGGAATCATAAAAAGGTTTGAGTTTGAAGGGACCTTTGAAAGTCATTCTGTTCCTTCCACTATCCCAGGTTGCTCCAAGCCCCATCCAGCCTGGCCTTGGACACTTCCAGGGATTGGGCAGCCACAGCTTCCCTGGGAATTCCATTCCAGGCTCTCACCACCCTCACAGGGAAGAATTCCTTCCCAATATCCCACCTAACCCTGCCCTCTGTCAGTGAGGTTTTTGAACACTCCCAAGGATGGATGGTGATTCCTCCACTTCCCTGGGCAGCCCATTCCGGGGTTTGACCACTCTTCCAGTGAGGAAATCTCTCCCAATATCCAACCTGAAGCTCCCCTGGTGCAACTTGAGGCCTTTTGCTCTTGACCCACTGCTATTTTCCTGGGAAAAGAGGAATGCCAGGAGCCATGAATGACTTTGTTACCTGCGCAGGGCAGTTACAGGTGAGATTTCAGCTCCTCCACCACCACGCCAGGGATCAGAAACCAGCCAGGAAAATCCTATGGACATTCTAGCCCTATGGACAGGTTGAGAGATGGCTCGGGCTGGAATTGCCCTGTTTTGTGCATGGATTTAGCAGCACTAGACTGTGGGGCTGGAATGACACCTTTAGGGCTCCTCATTTCCATCATCACCAGCTGGGCCAAGGCCGAATCCCTCTCTCTGCAGCTGTGGACACCGAGGACCTGAGCTCTGAGACAACAGCACCAGAGCTGAGGCAAATTATTCACAAAATAATTCTTTTGTTTTTCTTTGTTTTTCTTTTTTTCTTTTTTTCTTCTCTTTTTTCCTTTTTTTTTTTTCTTTTTTTTTTTTTCTTTTTTTTTGGTGGGAAATATATATAATCATGGAAATTCACCGCAGGATTCATCTGTGGCCTGTTGAAGTCAATGGGAGATCATTCCTGCTTGAAAGTTTTAAGTTAAAACCCAGAAAAATCCCATCTGTGCCCTCCAAATTCCATCCCTGCACCTGCCTGGTCTAGGAAATATCCTATTTTCTGGATTCATCCTAATTTCCAGTACTCCAGAGAGTTCATAGACTTCTTCTGGACAGGCCTAGGAATCCTTCAGCCTTAATAAATCTGCACTGATGAAGTCCAAGCTTTGCTGTCAGGTCTATCCCCATGCCGGGAAGTGTTCCAGGCCAGATTGGATGGGCTTGGAGCACCCTGGGATGGTGGGAGGTGTCCCTGCCCCTGGCAGGAGGTGGAATGAGATGATCTTCAAGGCCCCTCCCAACGCAAACCATTCCATAATTCCATGATTTGCTGTTTATCATCAAAGCAGGGCCACTTCACACCAAATATTAAAAACTCCTTGGCTAATATTCCACACTTATTTGTCCAAAATTCAGGAAACTTTGGTCAGGACACTCCGCAGGGCATCCAGCTGCCGAATTCTGGGCTGGAGCCACCACCGTTGGGAGCCAGGCTTTGGAATGTTTCCTGCGACATGGAATCACATCCTGCTCCAAGCTTCATTTTTCACAGCTTATCTGGGTGACAGAGGGATTTAAAACATCCCTCATAATCACCCCCCTGACCATCTTGTTCATGGAAAGCTCCATGAAAACCTTCGCTGATATTAAAATATTTCTTCACAAGGAAGGCACTTCCACAACACACAAAGTGATAAAAATCTGCGGAATGTTTAATCAAACATTCCCCTTCTTTATTTGCCTCTCGATTGCTGGTTATTACATCATCTCCATCCTTCCCTTTTTTTTTTTTTTTTAAGTGCCATAAAATTAAGTCTGGCTCTGGCAGTCTGGGAGTTTATGATTAATCAATTACTTAATCAATTACTTAGAGGAGTTATCTATTAAAAATCCAAATGTGACGCTTGCTGCACTTCCAATAAAGCCTTATCCAGCCAGAGATTCCTGGGCTAATCCTTTCCTCCTTATTCCCAGTAATTGTGTTCAGAGGATCACAGGAGTCATTAAATAAACAGGGGTGCGTTACAAGTGTGTGCATTTTAATGAGGAAACTGACTTAATTAATGATAGATGGAGCTGGAACAGATTAATTGAGGAGCCCTTTCCACCAGCTTTCCTCAGCCTGATTCACGCCTTGCCTGGAAAATCAAGGCTGCGTTGTACGGGGCTTGGAGCAACCTGGAAGGGGACAGAGCAGGATGATCTTTCAGGACGCAATCTGGATCATTCCATGATTCCAGAACGATCTGTGTCTCTGCAGAAATGAGTTAGACTAAAAATAGCAGAGGATGAGGATGGAACAGGGCTCTGGAATCCACACTGGGAGCACGAGACCTCAGCACTTTGTTTCAGGGGAGGAGTGGGTGGTTGTGCTCACCTTCCCAGGAAACAGATCCCTCTTCCATATAATCGTGTCCGGGAAGGGATTCCAGCTGTTCCCACAGCCGTGGAGCCATCACCTCCAGGATCCCAAGGAGAGCTCGTGATTGGAGTTGGTTGGATGTCATCCCATCCCATCCCAACCCCCGGCAAGAGCCTGCTGTCAGCAGCACAGCAAGCAGCAGACAGGGCCTGGCGCCTTAATTAGCAAAGACAGCCCCAAATTAACGAGAGGGGCTGGAATTCCCCCCCCCCCGCCAGATGTTCCCCACATTTTGACAGCTCAGCAGGCGGGAAGGGCTGGGTCCTCTCCCAAGCACCACATCCCCACTCCCACTTCACGCGGCGGAGTTGTCACTTTGCGGCGCTCATTCAGAGACACCGAGCAATTAAAGATTCCGCGGAATTCCTGTCCCCCTTGGAGCCTGGCATCTCGGGAGCGACAGGGACCGCTGATTCCCTGTCCCCCTCGGAGCCTGACATCTCCGCAGTGCTGTCCCCAGCCGGGGGAGTGGCTCGTCCCTGTCTTGGCCCACGCAGGCAGCGCTCAGTGGGGCTCATTTGTTTGCATTCGCCTGGTGCCTTGACATGATGAAGTAAAAAGTTTTAATATTCCAGCTCCATGAATTTTTAATGCCTGGCTCCTGCTCCCGTGTCATTATTTGCCTGTGCTTCAGCACTTTCCGAGCGCGTTTGTTTGGATAATGTTCCCTTAAAGGGAAAAGGGAATGGAGGAGGGACTGCACCTCTCTCTCCGAAGTGACCATTAAATTCCACCCCGGTGTTCCACAGGTGCTGGCGATGCAAATTCCCCGCAGCCACCCTGCTTGGAGCGAAAGGAACTGGGAGAAATCCCAGCCTGGAGGTCGGAAATGAGATTCCAAAGAGATTTGGGAGAGACGGTTTCTGCTTTTTCCAGGTCTTCCTTAGCATTCCTCACACTCCTCCTGCCCTATGGCATGGGAAAGAGAGGATGAGGGTGATGAGGAGGAAGAAAGAGAGGGAAAGAGGGCTTTGGTGGATTTTCGGATGAGGGGGAAATGGAACAGCAACAGGAGAAGGCACAGGCCAGAGCACAGCTCTGAGGTCTCTTTCTGCAGTCCCACTGACTGAGCTGGAGGAGTGGGAAAAATGGGATAGATCAGGTGGAGAAATGAATGGATCTGTGCTGCTTCAGGCAGGCAGGAGAGGAATGGGGTGGGTCCAGGAATTATAAAATAGTTTGGGTGGGAAAGGAGCTTCAAGATCATGGAATTCCACCCCTCTGCTCCTACCACAGGCAGGCACACCTTCCTCTATCCCAGGCTGCTCCAAGCCCCATCCAACCTGGCCTGGAACACTTCCAGGGATGGGGCAGCCACAGCTTCTCTGGGATTTCGATTCCAGGGCCTCCCCACCCTCCCAGGGAGGAATTTCTTCCCAATATCCCATCTAAACTACCCTGTTTCAGGGGGAAGCCAGGAATAATCTGGTTTTTGAGCAGGTTTTTGTTGCAATATCAGACTGTGTTTAGGCCAAGTCCGGGGCTGATACAATCTAAAAGCAGCTCCTGCAAAGACAAGCTCAGGAATTAACAAGGAATGGATGGAGAGAACATTGGATGGATATAGGGACAGATGGATGGAGTCAGGGAGAAAGGATGGGTAGAATTACAGGGAGGTTTAAGCACTTGGAAATTTAAGACGGACTTTAATGTCCCAAACCGTTCTGTGACAAGCCTTAAGCCTCACCTTTCCCTCAAACGTTTGAGCTGCCTCAAGTTAAACTTCCAAAAACAACACCTGACTCCAAATCAGGATCCTCCTCCCAGCCAGTGGTGGTGCCACAAGCCTTCCACTTATTTATCCCTTCAAAATCCCCGTGGAAATTGCTGACGAGGGACCACAGAACCATCACAGTTGGAAAAGACCACGAGGATCATCAAGTCCAAGGTTCAGGAGATGTCACCTCTACTCCCTAAACTTCCAGCTGGCAGCTCTGAGCCAAATGAGGTAAGAACGAATGGATCTGAAGGTGATCTGGGCAATGGATTTTTGATGGAAAAGTAGCTCCTACTCTAATCCCGCCTCTAATTCCTCTTTCCAACACAGAAGCTGAGAAAAGAGTCAAGAAGGTCAAGTCTAAAGTGCTGAAAATAGACCTGAGGCCCTTCCACATGGATTTTCACAGCCTCTCTCTGCATCTGGAGAGTCCAGAATCTCCAGGATTCATCACGGGGATGTAAGTGGAATCAATCCTGTGGTGTGGTTGGAACAGGGAGCAGGGAACTCACCGAGTGCATTTCCTCTTCAGTTCCAGGTTCGGAAAAGGCCGAGTCGCCTTTCCTAATGTTGGATCTCAGCACCGATCAAACATAAAGTGTTTTTAATGGATTTTAGTGAGCTGGAGATGAGCTTTTAGAAGGGCTCCGGGTTTTTTTGAAAGCAATTCATAGTTGGACAATGAACTGATACTCACAACTCTTGTGGGAACAGGTGGAATCCAGAGTTCATGGGATAACTCCCCCCATCCTCATCCAAAAAATGAGCTGTGGGCAAGATAAATTGTACACTGGAGGACACATCAGAGAATCACAAAATCAATGAATTATGGAATTGTTTGTGTTTAAAGGCACCTAAAAGATTATCTCATTCCAACCCCTTTCCATGGGCAGGGAGCCCTTCTACTGTCCCAGGTTGCTCCAGCCTGCATCCAAACTGGCCTTGAAGGGGATGGGGCAGCAACAGCTCCTCTGGGAATTCCATTCCAGGGCCTCACCACCCTCACAGGGAAAAACTTCTTCCCAATCTATCCCTGCACTCTGGAAGTTTGAACCAATTCCCCCTTGTCCCATCGCTCCAGGCGCTCATCCGAAGTCCTTCTCCAGATCTCTTGGAGCCCTTTTAGGTACTGGAAGGCCACAATTATGTGACCTGTCTTTGCCAGGCTGAGCATTCCCAATTCTCTCAGTCTTTCCTTGCAGGACAACAACAGAAAATCCAAGTTTCTGGCCCCCTGCTGCTCTTGTTCGAACATTTTTTTCTTGGCGTCTCAGAAATAAGGAATTTCTGTTCAAAAATGCGTTGACACCTCAGACAGATCAAGCACCACTACTCTGGAGCAGGAAAAAATCTCCAGACTTTTTTACAAACAGATCAAGCCAACCATTCCTCTGTTTTTCAACACAACAATGGATTATTCCAGCAAGGAGCTGGGTGTCCTTTAGGCTTGGAAAACAGAAATACCAGGAGCCTTCATCTCCCTGCGATCCGAGCCCGAGGGAGCTGCTGTCACTTCCTGGTCCTTTAAAAGCTGGAGACAGCTCCAAATCGGGATGCCCTTGGCTCTTGTGTGTGTCAGCAGTTTCCCGCTGTCACCAGCCCGGTCCCACGCGGGGTCTGGGCACACTGGCGGCAAACTGGGAATTACATTTCACTCCTCTCCCTCCTTTATCACAGGGAGATAAGGAAAGCACAGGCTCCATTAGGGAACATTCTTAAGTTACCCTCGTCTCGGCTCTGGATATGTAATCCAAGGAAAAGCAGGTGTTGGAGAGGAGCACGGCCAGGTGGCTTCTCTTTAAAGCCTGGGGATGAGCTAAGGATAGAGGAGGGAAAAAAGGGAGGGGAGTTTTACCTTCAAGAGGGAATTAACACCCTCTGCGTGTTGTTAAAGGATCCAGCACAATCCATGGATCCACGGAGAAGTCAGTCACAGCCTCAGCACTCATCCCTCTCCCAGGGACCAGCATTAGCTCCCATTCCTGTTCTTAATTCCTAATCCTGCAGGGAAATCAGGAGGATGCCCTAAAGAGAGGTTTGAGCCTTGTGATCCAGATAAAAGAGGGTTTCCTTTTGTTGGAGGAAATTTCTCCTCCTTGGATGTGGTTTGGATTTGCCTTTCCTAATTTTAAGGAATACAAATGTCCACGTGCAACTGGAGTGGTCTGGATTCCCGGGATAGTCAGTGGAATTCGGTCAGGGCTCCTCTGATTCAAGGAGATGCCACCTCGGGGATGAGATCGTCACATCCTGGTGCCCACTGAGAACTCAAACCACAGAGTTTAATTCATGGATTAGTCCCTTAATCCATGTTAATGGATTGCCAAGCACCTAAAATTAGGCAATTTTAACTCCACACCTCAGAAAGAGAGGAAAGTGGTAGCAGAACAGACCTGGGAATTTCCTAGAGGCAATTCCCTGCTTTAGCAAGAATTTGGAATTCAAAGCCTGGCATTTATGGATAACTGGGAGAATGGAGCATTCCACTGAAAGGCTTTCCACATATTAGAGCACTTTTCCCAAGTCTCTTATGTGTCCTGCTTGCATCCTCAGAACTTCATCCCAGAGCTCTGTGAGGAACAAGAAGCTGCTGGGAATCTTCCACCTGGGAATTTGATCTCTCCGCTCTTTACCTTTGCAATTCCCACTTTATTAAAGCCATCAAAACCCTCAAAACGCTGGGAATGATCCAGTGGCCCTTCTTTAACAGACAGCGAGCAGCCTGTGAGATCCCAATGAAGACATTTCCCACAAAGCCAACGCTTCCGCAGCGTTTCCACCCTTCGGATGCTTCGGGAGCTGTCACATCACGTCTGGATCCCGGCTGTCCTGATTCAGCTCTTTTCCCCCTGCCCTTGGAAATCAATCCCTGCAGCCTTCAGTCATTTGTTCTCAGATGAACTCGCTGCCGTCTGACAAAATCTGTCTGGGAAGGAGAAGGCCAGGAATGAGCACAGCTTTCCATGTGCATTAACGTCGGAGCTGCATTATCCCTCCGGGATTTTGGATCTTTTTTGCTGTTTGTTATTTCCAGGAGGCTGTGGGAGGGGGCTCTGCCCTGAAGTGGGAGCTGAAATTGGTAAAAAAAAAAAGGCAAACATGGGTTTTTTCCCAGATTTTAAGTCTGTTTTTACACAATAAATGTGCCTGGATTGTCCCCTTGTTCCCAAGGAGGGACCAACACTGAACAACCCCACCTGCACTTTTGAAATCCCTTCCCAGAATGTCCACAGCATGGGTTTGGAATTCCACGATCTTCAAGGTCCCTTCCAAACCAAACCATTCCAGAATTCTACAGACTCTGTGGTGACAATGCCTGGTGGTTGGTCACAATTCCTCATTCCCGGGAAGCATTAGGGAAAGGGTTGATTATCCCAGGATTTTAGGATGCTGTGTAGGATTCAATGGTTTTGTGTGGATCTGAACTTGGATTTATCAGGGAGACCCCACAAAAGGCCTTACAGAATTCCAAATAAAGGAATAAATGTAGCCATTCCCTTGTTCCTTGTGGTCACTCCACCATAAAAAGCCATTGCGTTAGTTAATCAACATTTCCCTTTTTCCGGTCACCAGGAATTTCACCTCCCTGCTATGACCCTTCAGATATCACAGAGTGGTCTGGCAACAACATCAGCCAATTCCTTTAGGATTCTGGACCACCAGGTCCCACAGACTTATGAACATCCAGATTCCTCAGGAATTTGTGACCTGATGTTCTTTAATGGTGGGAAGGATTTTGCTCCTCTCATCTCCACCTTGTCATCCATCCTCAGGAGAGGTTTGGGAAGAGAAGTTTCCATTTAAACTGTGGCAATAAATGTTGATTATTTCATCCTTCATTCAGTTTACCAATTTTCAGGAGGAAACACTTCATTTGACTTTTTCCTGGCTGATATCCCCGTAGAAATCCTTATTATTTTTCCCTGCACCCCTTGCCATGTTTGGCTCTGGCTCTGCCTTGGCTTTCCTGACCCCATCCCAAAACCAGGCAACTTCCCAGTATTTCCTTCATCCAAGTTAAATCAGAGTCCATGGATGATGTAGACCCTGCTCTGCTGACTCCACATCCAGCAGGAGGGTGTTAATGCCCCAAAAAAACTGGGAATTACGGGAAAATCTCCTATCTCAGTTAGCAAAGCCACTTTCCCTGGAAGCCATATCCCTCTCTCCTTGGAAACGTGGGAAGGGACAATGAATTCATCAATCTGTCATTTAAGATTGTTCGCTTGACAGCTCCAAAATGCATCTTCAAAAAAAAACCCCGAACATTAAGGGCTTGAATAATTTAAGTTCCTCTTAAATACAAATCCTTGGAGTGGTTTAAACATTGGGAAGGAGTTCAACGTGGACAGCGATTTAAAGGGAAGATGGATGAGCTCAATTTGGCTGTGCACTGCAGACCTGGAAGGCCGAGGACCTGACATCACTTTGCACGGAGAGTCTCCGGGGATGTCGGGATGAAATAGGGATTAGATGGAGTGGGACGCAGGGATGTGGACAGGATAAGTCCAGACTGGAAAAGGAGAGACTGAGAGGTGTTAGGATGAGTTTTGGTTCCTGCCTGACCTAAAACTTGTCCATGGAGAGACAAATCCCAGATTCCTCTGCAGGGAAAAAATGACTTTGTGGTTTTGTGGTTCAGAAACGTCTCAGGGATAATTTGTTAAAATCAGGGAATAATTTAGGTTAGGAAAAACCATTAGGATCATCGAGTTCGATTGTCACCCCAGCAGTGCCAAGGCCACCACTGGACAATGTCCCCAAGTGCCACATCCACAGGGCTGTTAAATCCCTTCAGGGATGGGGACTCCACCCCTGCCCAGGGCTGGACAATTCTTTCAGTGAAGGGATTTTTCCTGATATCCAACTAAACCTCCCCTGGTGCAACTTGAGGCCATTTCTTCTCATCCTGTCCCTTGTTCCCTGGGAGCAGAGCCCAACCCTCACCTGGCTGCCCCCTCCTGTCACGGAGTTGTGGAAGTGAGAAGGTCCCCCTGAGTCTCCTTTTCTCCATGATTAGCTCCCCCAGCTCCCTCAGGCACTCCTGGTGCTCCAGACCCTTCAAGTGGGACAAGACAATCCATCAAAATTCCAGTTTTCTCTCCATTAGCTCTAAAGAGAAATGAGCTCTTGACGTTGTCCTTTGTCACCAAATTTATCAGCATTCACACACTCAAAAATGTGGTTGTACCTTAATGAGATTCCAAAGGGAAAGAGGATTTTGTCCTCTACGGCAGGAGCAGATTTTCCATCTCACAGGCAGAGGTTTGGGATGATAAGGTGGTGAAGGGGAAGAAGGTGAAAAAATCAAGTCTGTGGTTTTCCCACAACAGATACTTTTAAAAAAAAATTTTTTTTTAAATTGTAAGTAATTTCCGTAGAACAAAAACCACTTGGAAATGCTCACATGGAAAATTCATGTTGGAATCAAACACAGGATGTATTTGGGAGGGAATTTGTGGTTGGGAACAAAGGATTTCAAGCATATTCCTGAGGCCATGAAATCCTGCAGAGCCCAGCATCTCCACCCCACATATCCCAATCGACATCAAGAGACCTAAAACACATTCTGTTCCCATTCCCACCTTGATTAAGACTGGAAAACTGATAAATCGGGAGCCAAATTGCAAATTAGGCTCTTAATCCCAGCTCACTGAAAGGACTCAAGGATCCCCCAAAAGCTTTGTGGAGATGAAGAGCCCCAACACCAATGTCATGAGGTGCCACCTTCCCTAAACTTCATCCCTGAGGATCACACCTGATCCTGTCCAGCACATTCCAGAGTCATCCCCAGCAAACAAGAGGCTGCTCCATCACTGACAGGAGATTAATTATCACCACATCCAATTCCTTTCCCCCCATTCCCAGCAGTTTCATTACTCTCCATAATCAGACACCAACTCCCATTCGTCTCGATCTTGCCTCCCGTATTTCTCCATCAAAATTGCAGGTGAAGGCACGTCTCTAGGAATTAATTTTGGTAAGACAATGTTTGGATGAACCATTCCTTTATTGACTTCTGTTTGCTGGGTCAATTTGGAAATTTATGCTCCCCTGGGATTCTTACATTGACCTCGGTTTCATCCCAGGTCAATATTCCCTTCCCAGGTCAATAAATCTCCAAACTGACTGGAGCAGGAGTCAATAAAATCTGCATATTCGGATATTATCTGAAGGTTGGGAATGCACAATTTTGTGTCAGAGAGGTGAGGAAGCGCCAGAGACACCCAGAATTATTGGATGCGGGATTAAAATGGAATTCTTACTCAATACTTCTGCTTCCATCCATCTCTGGATTCAGAGCTGCCAGCAGCAGAGAAAATCATTGGTGGTGTTATTTATTTGGATCTAAACATGGGAATATTCCAGCATGGAGAGACAGCAGTGCTGGGAGCAAAGAGGAAATGGGGATTTCATTCTTCTCTGGCACTAAGAAAATTCCAGGTGTGAAAGGCCAAAGCAACAGCGTAAATGTGTGGAGTGTAAAGACCTCAAACAATCAGGGAAGTCTCAAAATATCCCATCAAAGGAAAAAATTGATGCTGGGATGAAAAGAACACAGAGAAGCCACTTTGGAGGAGCTCATGGGAGGTTTAATCCAAGTCTGGGAAAGCATCAATCCGTCTGCATGGAAAACTGCTCCGTGAGCAATAACATCCCACTCCAGGGTTCATCGGAGATGGGAACTTCTGGCTGTGATTGAGAGACAGAGACAGACTGAGAGCTCAGACAGACAAAACCAGGAGCTGATGCAGCAAATGGATCCCAAATGAAGCAAGAAAAGTCTGTCCAGAGGCCCCAGGACCAGGATGCCTTTGTGGAGAGAGTCACTTACTGATGGACAGTCCCACAATTTCTGTTTTCTGGGTTGTCCTTCCTCCTGCTGGGATTTTTGGGAGTCTGGAATATCCATGTGGCCGTGGGTGTCTCTCTACTTTCCAACCTGCTCCTCCCAATCCCTTTCTGCCCATCCAGCCTTTATTCCACAAGCCCTCCAGACTCTTACCCTGCTCTGCACTTTCACAAGTTTTTCAGGAATTTAATTATTTAGAGCCCTCTTTTCCTGTCACTCCTGGTGAAATCTGGCAGTTTGGTGCTTACAGGTTCTGGGAATGGTCTACGGGGAAATAAATCCGGTGAAAACAACCAGTTCCTGTCTGTCTCCTACAAATTCTGCCGAGAATGAAACCTCTCCCTCCTTCTGGATATGTCAAGAACTCTCCCGAGCCTCCACATGAAGATGGACTTTGTCACAAAAGCCCTGAAGCCCAACTTTAAGAATTGTTCTTCTTCCCAACCTTTCCTTTAAATCAGTGTTTTGGCTGGAAAAGTGTATCTGGAATGGGATTTCCCTCTGGCATTCCCCAAGCCCTGGTGATGTTTGGATGGGAAATATTCACCTGATTTGTTAAAAACTCATCACACCTGGGTTTTTCCAGGAAATCTGTAAGAAAAATCTCTTACCCAAGGAAAAATTGGCAGTACATAGATAGAAGAAAAGGGATATTTGTCACTAAAGAAAAATCCTGAAGGATTTTGAATCTTATTCTAAGTCATCCCCTCAAATTATCCAGAGACGTCACTCATAATATGTTGGCTGATGCTGGTGACACATGGGACATATTCCTGGAATGAGGATGAGGAGAATGTGGATCCATTGGCAGAGGGATCAGAGGCATCCATCGAGCATGGCAGGATCAGTGTCAGGGTGCTGCAAATCCTAGTTTGGGAATTGTGCCGTGCTGGGATCGGCTGTGCCAAGCTGAGGATGGAATTCCCAACAGCGCAGGTAGAGAGGATAAAAACCACACCAATATCCACAGAAAAGCTGGGAACAGGACTTGGGAATTTCCTGGTATTATATCCAGACCTCATAAACCTTCAGTCAATGGAATTCTCTTGGAGCCACTTGTTTTTCCCTTCCAACCAGGAGATCCAGGCTCTGTTTCCAGGAAGTTCCTGGTGTTATATCCAGCCCTCACAAACTGTTAAACAATGAAATTCCTTTGGAACCACGTGTTTTTCCCTTCCAACAAGAAGATCCAAACTCTGTTTTCCAGGAAGTTCCTGATGTTATATCCAGCCCTCACAAACCTTCAGGCAATGGAATTCCCTTGGAAACACATGTTTTTCCCTTCCAGCCTGGAGATCCAGGCTCTGTTTCCAGGAAGTTCCTGGTGTTATATCCAGCCCTCACAAACTGTTAAACAATGAAATTCCTTTGGAACCACGTGTTTTTCCCTTCCAACAAGAAGATCCAAACTCTGTTTTCTGGGAAGTTCCTGGTGTTGCATCCACACCTCACAAACCTTCAAGCAATGAAATTCCCTTGGATCCGCATGTTTTTCCCTTCCAACCAGGAGAGCCAGCCTCTGTTTCCCAGGTGCCCTCAGTGCTGGAAATTGTTCCTGATCTGATCCCTGCCTCCCTCATCCCTGGTGCTGCTGAGCTTTCATCCCAAGGACTTCTTTAGGATGCAGCCGTCCCCCTGGATAAGGACCACAAGTGGATTTCAAGCAAATCCTCTTCCAGTTCCCTGGCTGAGGAATCCCAGCTGTTTTCTGTTGTCTTTTTTTTTTTTTCCACAGCTCTGAAGCAAGATTCCAGATCCATCCACCAATCTTCCCTGCCTCAGGGCTTTTCTGACAGATCCAATGATCCACCAGCCCCGGCTTAATGGAATTGTAATTGCCAATTAAAAGCTGTCCTGTTAATTGCAGCGGCTTGAAGGTTTGAGTGAGTATAGGTGGGAGTTCTGAAGTGTCTCCTGATGGAACGGATGAGGTCCTTCCAATTGGGGTGAATTTGGGAATTCCAGGTATCTTGGGAGCTTTGCTGCTGTTGAAATCCCACCCAGAATTCCCCTCAGGATTGGTAAAGGTAAGGAACCAGCTAAGTACAGGAGAGGAGGATGTGAAGGGGGAGAGTTTGGGAGAAACAAAGAGGAGGAGCTGTCCGATTTTCCATCAGTCCAAAGGGGGAACTTGATGGATACTTGGGAAAAGCCCTGCAGATTTGCTAATGCAAATAATGCATCACCCAGCAAGGTTTATTTTTATTTTTATTTGTCCTGACTTGTCCTGTCAACCCAAGAAACTTTACAGCTTCAGGGAAAACAAAACACCTGAACAGAGGGAAGAAAATGGAATTCTTTTCCTTGCAAAAAAGAGTGGAAACCATGTTTTGGGTTTTTTTCAGGAACAAAGTTCTTTTGAGCTCCCTGCACAATGCCAGCCAATCTCTGCACTTCCCTTGGAATCCCGGTTTCCTGTTGTTCTTTGTATTTTCGTCTGTGTCAAGCAGGTGTGTGGCTGTCCAGTTCCACAGGGAATTTCCCCTCTCCCACTGCTGCCTGGATAAAACCAAACCCTATTCCTCAAATCCAAAATACTCTGTGGTGAAGGGTCTGGAGAGTGAGTCCTATGAGGAGCAGCTGAGGGAGCTGGGAATGTTTAACCTGGAGAAAAGAAGGCTCAGGGGGGACCTTCTGTCTCTCCATAATTCCCTGACAAGAGGGTGGAACCAGGTGGGGATTGGGATCTGCTCCCAGGGAACAAGGGGCAGGATGAGAGGAAATGGCCTCAAGCTGCTGCAGGGGAGGTTCAGGTTGGACATCAGGAGGAATTTCTTCACGGAAAGAGTGGTCAGGCACTGGAATAGGCTGCCCAGAGAGGGGGTGGAGTCCCCATCCCTGGAGGTGTCCAAGGAACGCCTGGCTGTGGCACTCAGTGCTCTGGTGTGGGGATTGGTCACAGGCTGGACTCGATAATCTCAGAGGTGTTTTCCAACCGAAATGATTCCGTGACTCCCTGATTTATGGAGATATGGATAGCTTGGACACACAGATCCTTACAGAGTCAGTCGGCATCCCACCATTTTGCCTTCCCTGCTTTCCTCCTTCCATGGGCCGCAAGCAACGAGGTCTCCTCGGATGAGGAGTGCAGGTCCATTCCCATGGGGAAAGGCTTTTCACGTTGACCACTTGGAGTCCTTCCAGATCCATCGCTGCTTTCCCACGGGAGCATCCTGAGTGCCTCCCCTCCACCCCAGCCAGCCCAGGACCCTGCTGAGTGCACTTATCCTTCTCTGCTGCCAGGAGCCTCCAGGATCTATAGCAGGAGGAAATGAGCTCTTTGGCTGGGATTGGGAGACATCCATCTGCCGGAATGGCTCCGGACAATGGCTCTGAGGGGCCCATTTATCAGGGGAATAATCCCATTTATCAGGGGAGCTGGAGAGATGGAAGGCTGTCAGGGGACAGGTCACCAGGGTGGGATTTTTCTTCCCTTGCTCCTGGTTTGTGTCTTCCCATTCCATTTTGAATAGGGTCTACAGCAGTGGAATTGTTGCATCTCTGTTCTGCTTGGAATATTCTTCCAAGAAAAGGATCTTTCTTCCATTTCCCTAGTTTTTCCCTGCTTTTCTCACCCCATCCCAGGAGAAGGGTGTCCATATCTGAAGTCCTTCCACAGGGTGGAATTTTTCTTGCCCTCAATATTCTTCTCCAACTTTCTTCTGGACACCTCAATCTTCAGAGACTGAGCTGAGCCGTGAAGAGCTTCCCAGAATCCCAGAATCATTTTCGTTGGAAAAGACCTCCAAGATCATTGAGTCCAACTTGTGGCTGATCCCAAACTTGTCACCCAGCCCAGAGCACCAAGTGCCACCCCCAGGCATTCCTTGGACACCTCCAGGGATGGGGACTCCACTGCCTCCCTGGGCAGCCCATTCCAATGTCTAATCGCCTTTTCCATGAAGAAATTTTTCCTGATTGCCAGCCTGAACCTCCCCTGGCACAGCTTAAGACAAGGTCCCCTCATCGTGTCCCTTTTTCCCTGGGAGCAGATCCCAACCCCATCCTGGCTCCACCCTCCTTCCAGAGTTTCTTTATACATGAAGACATCTATGGAAAAAATTTTGAGACTTCCCTCATGAATCCACATCTTCTGATGTGAATCCAAACAAATCCTAAAAAGGTTCAAGTTGGAAGGGACCATAAAGATCCCCTAATTCCAAACAAAGTCCTCAAAAAAAAAATCCATGGAAGTGGGGTCCGTTCCCTCCCTGAGTCCTTTTTCCTTTGCCTAACCACTTGCGGGGCGTTTGTTCGTTTTCCTTTTTCCTTTTTATAATTGGAATATGTCTTCCTGCAGCTTTCAGACATGGAGATCCCAAATGCCATCACGGCCATTTCCTGAGGGTTTTCCACCACAAAACCAGGAGAAGGGGATGTTTTTACCCTTAGGATTGCTGGTACAACCTGCCTTTGCTTGGAGCAGTTTTCCCAATCTTTCCCCTCCCCTGAGTAGCAGGATCTGAGACCCTGGGACAATTTTTGGGATAACACCATCCCAAGCTGCCAATCAATCCAACAGAGAGTCCTGACAACCCAACCAATGTTCCCAAGACAATGCCTGAGTTTTCCAAATCATGAACCTGCCTAAAAACCAGGATATTTTCCAAAAGAAAATAAATACTGAGCTCATTGTTATTTTATTTCCTGACTTCAAGTCTGGACATTCCATATTTTAATGTGTTTATTCCAAATTAGGTCAATTCAACAACTGGGTCTGGAACATGAGCTTATAAAATCATCAGGATTTCAAAAAATTACCAATAAACACAAAGAATATTCTCCTGACATCCCAAATCATGGAGTTGTGGGACTGATTCCCAGGGGATGTTGTGGATTCGGTTTCAAGGCGAAGCTGAGCACATCCTTGGAAAAGAGATTTGCTGGATGCTATTCCATAGACAAGTGAGAGCAGGTTCAGGAAATTCCCTGAGATAACAGCAGCTGGAGCTTGGGAGATTGTTAGGAAAGGTTTGGCCTCTCCACAGTTTTCCAATTAAAAGAGCTTTGGGACACCATTGGAAAGAGGGCTTTGACCCTTTTTGTTCTGGTGAGATCCCACCTGGAATGCTGCCTCCAGCTCAGGGGTCCCAGGACATGGAGCTGTGGGAATGAGTCCAGAGGAGGCACCAAGGTGATCAGAGGGATGGAGAAAATCTGCTATGAGGAAAAGCTGGGAGAATTGGGAATGTTCAACCTGGAGAAGAGAAGCTTTGGGGTGATCTAATTGTGACCTTCCACAATTACTCCTAAAGAGATCCTGCAAGAAAGATGGAGAGCGACTTTGGACAAGAGCCTGGAGTGACAGGACACAGGGAATGGCTTCCCATTGCCAGAGGGCAGGGTTAGATGGAATATTGGGAAGGAATTCTTCCTTGGGAGGGTGGTGAGGCCCTGGCACAGGTTTTCCAGAGCAGCTGTGACTGCCCCATCCCTGGAAGTGTTGAAATCCAGGTTGGGTGAGGCTTGGAGCAACCTGGTCTTGTGTGGGGCATCCCTGCCCATGGTAGGGTTTGAAATGAGACGATCCTTAAGGTCCCTTCCAGCGCAAACCATTCCATGGTTTTGAGATTCTCATCATAAATCAGTGATCACTTTACCATGATCAGTGGTAAGGCCATGGAAAAGTGTCAGGAATGACCACATTGCCTTTGGCCCTTTGACATCATTTTCTCATCCACTTAAAACTGGTTTTAATTGGAGTTCGAGCCCTTCGGATTTGGGAGTTGGGAATCTGAGTCAGCAAAGCAGAACTGCTTTAATCTCGTTGAAGCAAGGAAGCTCCAGCCCAAGGCATCCAAAGGATTTGTTTCCCTTCCATGTCAGCTCCAGGCAGGATCTTCTCTTCTTAATTCTCCTTTCCCAAAGTTTTTGGGTGGTGACTGTATCAACGCGGCCATAGAAGATGTTTGGTTTGTGGTGCTTTGAGAGTTTGAACTCTTTCCATCTCCCCCTCATTGTACAAATGGATCCTTGAACTCAAAGGATGCTCCACGGGGAAAAGTCCCAGGCTTTGGAATGCCCAGACCCTGGTGCTGCTGGTGGGCCCCAAGTTCACATCATTCACATCACCTGCAGCTGCCTGAAATGGATCCTGGTTTTCCCTCTTTTCCCTCCACCCTCATCACCATCCCACATCCTTGCCAGCCTCACTCCAGGAAAAATCCCGTGGGATGGTTTAAACCAGAGAATGAGGAATTGATCCACCTCCTTAGGTGACCACGGTGGGTGGAAAAGGGATATTCTTATGGAATAACCTATGGAATTCCCATGGATAGCCTCAGTCCTGGGTGCTGGGGAAGTCAAAAGGAGAGAGGAATGTTTGAAAACTACATCTGGAACATCCATGCGAACAAAATTAAGCCTCCTGCAGGGCTCTCCTGGCTCCAGACAGGGCACAGGGATGTCCATACGGTGCTGTCCCAATCCCATAAACCCCTCTGGATTGAAGCAGCAGCTGCCTCGCCTGTGATCTCCCCAGAACATCCCACAGGGATCATCTCCGCCTTTAAAAAAAATAATAAATCCTTCTTCCAGGCATTATATCCCCCAGAATCCCAGACATCCCTCCTGCTCATCAGCACTGAACTGGAACACCTGACTCCAAAGTCTTTTTGCCCTCAGTTGATTCCATATCCAAGGGAGAGGGTCAGGCAGGAAGCCAGCACATCCTGCTGCTTTCCAGTTTTAGGGGATGCTCCCAGCACCTTTGGGCGGCCTGGATCTGCTGCCTGGTTGTCACTGTCCCCAAAAAAGGGGACCCAGGTTTGGGGAGAGGTGTCTGGAGGGCACAGCGCTCGTTAGAACATGATAAAAGCTTGGATACAAACATCCCTGAGGGTTCCAGCGATCCTGACCTGCTCCCTCTCTCCCTCTCAGGTCTATGTCAGCTTTTTCTTTGTTGTTCCTTTAAGCAGCTTTTCCAACTGATGCTATTGAGGGGAGAAAAAAAAAAAAAAAAAAAAAAGGGGCTAAAAAAATCCCAGGAAAGGTTTGCAAGGCCTGTGGGGACTGGCCCAGAGCAAGCTGGACTCTGCTGTGGGGTGAGGTCCCAGAGCACCCACAGCGAATTCCCTGTGCCCATATATCCATCCCTGCCTTCTGTTCCCAGTCCCAGGCAGAAGCTGTCCCTGATCCTTTCCCGGGATCCCACAGACCTGTACGGCCACACACAGACACTTCGCCATCCTACGGAATCCGCCACGAGCCTCTGCCACCAAAACTGCGGGAAAAACAAAAACCCTCCAACAACATTTTTAATGTTAGAGAGTCAAGGCATTAGTTTATTATCTGGCCAGGATGTTGTTCTGGCCAGGGTGTGCCACAGAAATCACCTCATCCACACACAGCCCGGGAGTGCAGAGAGAATCATTCCATGATGCACAAATTTTACAGGATTTTCCCCCAAATTTTATACATTCAAAACCCATAGGTATGCACTGTTTCGAAGTTCATTGGTCCACTGTTGAGCAACCCCCAGTGTTCAGTTTTCTATTGGATCCGAATCCCCCTCACCTCCGATGTAAATTAGATCTTCATTTTTCAATTTGCTTATCAGTCCTTTCTGGGTGAGATGTCTTCAGCTCTGTCAGAGGTGCTCTGGGGTGGATGTTTGGAGATGGCCACCGATGTTCCATCGATGGTCTTTATTTTTTTGGGTATTTTTGGGCTGCTCCAGTCTGTTGAGATGTTGAGTTCATCAGACCTCACCTGGCAGAACAATGTCCCGGAAAGAAACTTCAAATTCCTTTTCCCGGGGTACAGACAAACAAAGCCTTTGACTAAAGTTATACAAAATTTTTAAACTGGTATATTTTCCAACACCTCCACTCCCACGCACATTTCCCATAAGGAAAACTCCCCCTAAATCCAATCCTAATGGGAATCCAGCGGGTGACGATCCCACCCCACATCCCACCCCACATCCCCTGCCAAGAGTTGAGTTCATCAGGCCTCACCCGGCAGAACAATGTCCTGAAAAGAAACCCAAAATTCCTTTCCCAGGGGTACAGTCAAACAAAACCTTTGACTGAAGTTATACAAAATTTTTAAACTGGTGTATTTTCCAACACCTCCATTCCCACACACGTTTCCCATGAAGAAAACTCCCCCTAAATCCACTCCTAATGGGAAATCAAGCGGGTGACAATCCCACCCCACATCCCACCCCACATCCCTCGCCAAGAGCCTTTCCCAGCCCTTCCAGCCCCCCAAAAAATCCCTCTCCATTCGTCCTCTTCCCTTGCAGCCACTAGACGGCAGATGAGGCTCAGGAAAAGCTCTTCCCAAGCCGGGAAGAGCCCATTCCAGTCGATTGGGATCATTTGTCCCAGCTCTCCCAAGTCGATGGAGCTGACACTTGGCAGTCAAAGGCTCTGATTAAGATGCCACAGTTGAGTTAAAGCGCTCATTAAGATTTGATGAGTAATTGATCAGCGCATCAACAGGGAAGCAGGGATGGAAAGAGGCTGGGAACACCTGGAAAAAAAGCTCCACGGGCTCTGTCCTTAAACAAAACTTAGGCGGGAGTTGGAATCGTAAAGGGATAATGTCGGGTTTGGAGGAGATGGGAGCACTCCGGAGCCGCTGAGCGCAATAAACTTGATTTAATAGAAATGATGATTTAAAATTCCGGCTCCCTCGGCATTCCAGGGGCAGAGGGAGAGGGAGAGAGGGGGCTGGGCTGGAGCTGAGCCGGATCCCTTTGTAGGGATGGGAAAGTGCTGACATTGATGGATTCGTTCCCGATTTTCCCCCGGCGTAGCTGGGTGTCTCTCGCCGCTCCAGAAGGGATATTTAGGAATGCGATGCTGATATCCAGCCTTTCCCTTTGCCTTTTAAATATTTCGTGGCTGGGAAAAAAAAAAGGAAGTAGAAGTGGCTGGAAATTGGGAGGACCTCGCTCCCCGATTCCATCAAAGCCACGCTTGTAGAAACAGGGATTGACTGCCAGGAAAACACTTCCCTTTAAACTGTGCTGTCACGGGAAGGGAATTTAAGGAGATAAAATAAGCCTTTAGTAAAAATACACAATTTCTGCAGAGAAATCCTGATTTTCTCTTTTCACGCATCCCCACACCCTGGATAATAAACATACACATGAAAACCTGGAATAAATCCCCAGCATCACAGGTAAAGGAAAACTCTGTCCTAAATCTTTGTCTCTTTCTCATTTTTAAGGAAGGAAGATGGGAAAAAATCCTACTCCACACCCTGCACTGAAATAATAAAATTATCCATGCCTTAGGAATAAACCCAGGTTTTCCCTCCTCAAAAAAGCAAAGTTTTGGGCTCTGACATTCCACCGGAACCAGATTTTACAGACAATTTCTGATCAACATTCAAAGAACATCTTGATTTTGGGGCTCATTTTTTTTTTTAATCCATAGGATCCTTCTCCCACCCACATTTGGGGACTTTAAGTGACAACCCTGGGAAGAGCCATCGGATTTGTTCTGCCAAGGAGGGAAATAATGCCAGTGCCAATCGATTCCTGGGAATTGAGGCAGGGTCTGGCTCTTATTTTCCATTCCCTCAGCGGGTTTGGCTCCAGAGGACATCGGGGTAAGAGCACAGAGTGAGGGACACATCGTGAAGGTGCTCCCTTCCTCCAGCTCCAGCTCTTTTAGGTGCAGAATCGCAGATTTTATTTTCTTACGGAGTTCTGGGCTGGTTTCTGACTGTGCCTCCCACATTCTCCTTTAGCACAGGCAGGGATAACCTGCACACCTCTGGAAAACTTCTGGAATTTTGATATATTAGGGGAAAAAAACCCTTGACATCCCTCCTGAAGGAATATGAAAAGATTAATTTCTTTTTGCGAGGCAGGAGGACACCAAACCCTCTGGAACGTGTGGTCCTTTTACTTTCAGCCAGGAATTTCGGCGTCCAAGATCCCCGAGACAGCAACTACAGGATTCAAAAAACTGAGATTCCCAAGGAGCAGATATGCATTTCTACCCAACTAATCCATTTAATGATCATTAATCACATTTCCATGGGATTATTTTCCTATCCCTAAGTGCACATGGGGAAAAAAAACCCTAAAAAAAAGGGGAGAGAACAGGAAAAACCCTCGCAGAAACATGCAATTATTTTTGGAGCTGTTTCCTAAGTGTGCAGCCCATCATTTTGCTGGAAAATGACATTTTCCTCTGCCTGAAAATCCTGGCACCTGGAAATAGGGTTGGAATTCTGACACCAAAAATACAGGGAAGAATTTGGGATTTATCCTCCAAATAAAATCCACCTGGAAAATTATCATCTGATGTTACGCTGGTTTAATTCAGTCAAATCAAAATATTCTATCTCCCAAGCAATGAAACACAGCAGGAATCTTGACTTCCTAATCCAATAAATTGCCAAATCCAATGTTTAAGTCTAAACACTGGGAAAAACCAGGAAGAACAACAGCAGGAAGTTTTCCCCTGGAATTACAAAATATTTTGCTGTGAGACGCTTTAAACAACTCATTCCAACATTTTTAGCCCCCAAAAAAACATCAAAAAATCCCACAAGCAGCCTGATACCAAAATTATTTTTATTTTGGACAAGGATATGTTTTCCCATTGAAAATTCCACTCTCCACAAAAGTGTTGACCAACATTTTGTGGAATTATCACAAAGGCACAGCTTCAAATAACACAGAGCTGGAGCTAAACTGCATCTTTCTGACAGCAAGAAATTCCCAGGTTTTGCTCCAGGGATGGGGCAAAGGTACCTGAGAGGGATTTAGGGCACGGAGAGATGAGAGCCAGGCAAAAACTTGGGATGTGACCGAGGAGCTGCAGCAGGAAAATCTGCTTAAAACAAAGGAACAGCTCCCAAATCTAAAATTGAGAAAAACTAATCCATGGGAAGAGGAGGGTGAGAGTTTGGGCTGGGACAGATCTCCAGGGATACTCCGGATGAGCCAAAACCATGGATGAGCCAAAATTGAGGACCCCTGCGAGCTCCCAGCTGCAGAGATTCCCAGGATGCTCCCAACCCTGCCTCGGTTTCCCTGTTACTCTTCATTTTCTGGATTCAAATGCCAGGACTGCGTCCAAATTTGGGGTTGGAAAAGCAAAGGAAAGGAAACTAGGCTGGGAAAAGGGAATTTCTGGCTCTCTGGAGGGAGGCCAGAAGGCAAAAATCAATAGGGAAAAAGGGATTGTGCATGGATCTGGCAGTTCTGGAATGGGATCACCCAATTCACCAAGAGAAAAAGGGATATTAGGGTAAAAATTGCAGGAAAGCCCTGCAATTCCAAAATTTCCCACCCCATCTTGCTGACTGTTTTTCTTGCTGGCTGGGGAGGTAACAACAAACACAGGCAGGAGGTCAGGGAAAGACAAGGAAAATCCCAAGGTTCCAGAAGCTGAGTTGGGATCTGAAAAGCTGAAATTGATGGATTTAAGCTTAAGGAAGGAAGATTTTGGTGGAATATTTGGAAAAGTTCTTCCCTGTGAGGGTGGTGAGGCTGTGGAATGGAATTCCCAGAGAAACTGTGGCTGCTCCATCCCTGGAAGTATCCAAGGCCAGGTTGGAACAACCTGGGATAGTGGGACAGAAAGGAGATGGTCTTTAAGCCCCTTCCAACCCAAATAATTCCACGATTTTATCATATCCCCAGGGAAAAAAAAAAATAGAATAAAATATTAAACAACCTGGCTTTAGCCTGGATTTTTATTCCGGATTTTTTTTTTTATGGTATCTCATCCCAAAGCAGGACGGATCCAGGGAATTTGGGATCCAGGGAATTCAGGATCCAGGGAATTCGGCCCTGAGGGCTGCAGCAGGGCCCTGGAATTCCACCGGGAATTAGAGGTGGCACTCGGAGTGTGCAGATCCTCACATCCTTTCTTTTCCCATCTCCGCCAGCTCCTTTCCATCCCGCCGCTCCCGCTCCTCTTTCCTGCTGAGGGCGGCTGAATTCCGCCCGCTTGGCCTGGATTTCATCCCTCAGACGCGGAGCATTCCCACCTCTGGCTGAACGCAGAGGTGGGAAAATAAATAAATTAACGGATGGATAGATAAATAAATAAATAAATAAATAAATAAATAAATAAATAAATAAATAAATTCCAAAGCCAGCCCTTTGTTTTCCAGCCATCCCTGTTTATTCCACGGGAGGAAAACTGAGGAAAGAAAAAAAAAAAGGATGTGCAGGGGCAAAAAAAGATTAAAAGGTGCCTTATTTCATGTGAATGTTTCTGGGTTTTTCCTTTTTCAGGGTTTTTCCTTTTTCAGGGTTTTTCCTTCTTTTTGAGTCTTTTCTTTCCTGTTAACTCCAGCCCTGCCAGCTCCAGTGGAAATTCCTCCCGTGGAAAGGTGAATTTGTTTTGTTTTCCTGGATTTTTTTTGTGTCCGCACAGGAGCAGTTTTAATTCCCTGGAGGCCACCGGATCCTCCCTGCACCTGGGATGTCTCCGAGTGCCCTCCAAGGCCCTTGGATTCTCCTTCTTCCGTCCCAAATCCCTTTTCTTTTTTGAAAACTTGGCAGAAAAACCATTCCCTTCCCTGCAGTTCCCACCCCTTTTCCTGGATTTGATAGAAATCCAGCAACGTGTTGCAGTAATTTTGGGATATTTAAGTGTCCTGGGGAAAATGGATTTAAAGTAAGGGTGGGCCAGGATAAAATTCCTCTTTCCATGGTTTCTCCTGGATTTTTAGGATTCTTCATCATCACCTGGAAGGATAAAATGACAACGGAGTCACTGCCCTGAGCTCCACAGGGATGTGGGATCATCCCAAATTCTTGCTGTTCTCCTGGAATGGAGTTTTCCAGTCATTCCAGCATTCCGGTGCTCCTCTACCAAGGAGGATCAGGCAGGAAGAGCCAAAAAAAAAAAAAAACAGGGAGAAGGGACCTTTAAAATTCTAATTAAAAAATCAATCCCATTATTGGAGGAAATTTTTTTTAAATCCACGGATTCTCCATCATTTAACAGCTCAAAATGGCCGCAGCAATGTCCCCTTCTCCCAAGGACATTCCTCTGGGATCAGGGGGATGGAGAGGGGACAAGATATCATGGTTTGGTCTGTGCAGGGCATTGAATCCCAAATTCAGGTGATCCCAGAGCAAGGTTGGACTCTTGCCTTTCCCACAGCAATCCGAGCCAAATGACAGAGCAAGGGTGGAGCTTTTCCCCCTGGATTCTCCTTGGACAGCAAAATGGCAGCTCCAAAGGCTGGCTCTTTTCCAGGATCCTTTGCATTTTAAAAGAGGACAAAACAACTTTTGACATTCAGGGCTGGGAATTCCTGTCTTTCCCAAAGATTCTCCATGGCAAAACTTCCTGCTCATGTTCTCTGGAGTGGTTTAGGTTGGGTGTGACCTCTGAAATCTCTGCTCCGTTCCCCCCGTCTTCAAAAAGGGGCAGCTTTGAGGAATTGTTTGCACTTTCAGGAATTTTTTTGTACTTGTAAAAAAAAAAAAAAAAAAAGAAAAAGGAGTTTTCAGTTTAAAAAAGAATTCCAGAGGACTTTCAGCTGTAATTTTCATGGGAAAAAATTTTCAGTCCTGTTCTGTGATTTCGGAAGCATCCCAATATTTTCAAGAATCCAAAAGTTCTCCAGGTGAGAACTTCCAGGAGCAACCATCCTGGATGATTTTCACCTCTGAGGGAACAGCTGGAGCCGTGTCAGGGGAGGTTTAGGTTGGATATCAGGAAAAGGTTCTTCTTCCAGAGGGTGACCGGGCACAGGAACAAGATCCCCAGGGAATCATCACCGCCCCAAGGCTGCCAGAGCTCAAGGAATGTTTGGAAAACACTCTCAGGCACATGGTAGGAATTTTGGAATGTCCTGTGCAGGGTCTGGGGTTGGACTCACTGATCCTTGTGGGTCCCTTCTGTCTGGGATATTTTATGATTCCAGGATTCACACGTTCATCTGTGTGATTCCCAACCTCCCTCAGACTTTCCTGGGAATCATTTAGAAAATTACTTTACATTTCTGCTCCCAAATAACATTTTCTAATCCCAAAAGGAGTCCTGAGGATGTGCCTTAAGTGCTTCCCTGCTGTGTTTACAAACACATCCGAGCACCGCGGATCAGCCTCGGAAATGCTGGCGGATGCAAATTGGATAAACTCAGTCAATGAAGCCGGAGGGTTTCCCAGCAGCCCCAGGACCAGCACACTCCAATGTGTATTTATCCAACTAATCTTCAAGATATTAGGGATAATCTTTGCTGTTTTCCTTTAATGAACGCCTGACACGCTCGCCTGGAAGCTGTTCCTGCAGGGCCCACCAGAGAGAAGGAATCAGATATCCCAGCTCCAATCGTTTATCACCATCAGATCAGGGACAGAGCTTTTTCCCAGGTCTCTTCCCTCAATAATTCCCAGCATGTTAGGTTGTTAACCTCACTTAGCCTCCAGCAGAGCCTGGGAGACCAAACCGGGAAGGTTCACTTGTTAGTCCCCAGCTGCTCCATGTTAGGAATTTCAGGGCAGAGCGAGATAAGGAGGGAGGGCGAAGAAGGAGTGGGGAATCCTTAAAAATCTTGGCCGCAAACGGGGTTTTCCTTGAACTGTGTCACTCTCCCAGTGACACCAAGCTCTGCTGAGTCGGGATCCAAGGAATTTCTCGCTTGTTATCAGCTCCCAACCAAGGGCTGTGACCTCATTAGCTCTCCCAGACTGAGGAAAAAGGGATGCCAGCCAAGAATGCTGCAGGAGCGGGAAGTTCACGGAGCAAGGGATGCTGCCATGAGCAGACAGAATTCCCAGCGAGGAGACTCTGCTCCCTCCAGCAGCTGAGTTTTCCCCACACCCATCCTGATGCTCATCCAGAGGGTGTCTCCTTTCAGAGCACTCCAGTCCAAGCTGCATCCCACAGGGTTCCTAAAATCCCTGAGTTAGCAGGAGCTGGTGCCATGGACCTGACCAAATTCTGCGTCCATTAACTACTTAACAAAATTCCCTGTGCCAGCCCCTGCCTCCCACACATCTGAGTTAATTCCCTTCCTCATTTCCAGGCCCAAAGCCAAGGCACATCTTTGTTTTCCCTCCTATCCTTGGAGTATTTGGGTTGGGAAAGGCTGCAGGATGAGCACGGCAGCATCCTGAGCTTTCTTAACCCCACACCTGCATCACACTCCGGCTAAAAACATCCAGGAATATCCACAACAATATAATTCCATGAACAAAAGAAATCCTCTGTGGTAAAATCCACCCACTGTGCTGAGTGAGCCAACACTTTCTTGCTGCTTTGGGGTCGTTTTTCCTCATCCATCTGGGGTCCTCAGTTATTCCTGACTTGTGGGACATGGGAATTCTTGAATCTCCCAAACCAGGCCACACCCCCATTCCCTTGGCCTATCCTTGTTTTAGGGTGAATCCTAGCACGGGTTCCAGCTGTGCTCTGAGTCCTGGATTCATCCCATTATCCAGCTGGAAATCCAGTGGCTGGAAGCCTCAGAAAGGCCAGTTTAAGAGACAAATGGGAACGACTTTTTGGGATACTTCAGGTCACCCTTGCGAGCACTCCTAGATGTCCATTCCTGCTGTCCCTTCGCAGGAGCCACCGCCTCATGTGAGGCACGGATAGGACTCCACAACAAAAGTTGTGAAGTAGGTATGTTTATTCCAGCGCTGGGATGCACGAGGGACAGCTCCCTAAAATTTCATGCGTGCCATCTGTGGCACTTTGCTTGGTTTATATTGAGTTACAGGTTACATATTCACGAAGCTACACAATGCCCCTATACATATTCATTATCTATCCCCGCTTCGCATCATAATGAGTCCAAAGTTCATTTAAATACACTTGCGCCTGTGCAGTGCTGCCTGGTGGTCGTGGGTGGGGGTCTTGGATGCAGTGAAGCGTCTTCCTCTGATGAAGTAAGGAGTCTTCCTCACATTGAACTCTTCACCTTGCTTCTCTATGCATGCTCCCTGGGTCCCTGGCCTGAGTCCAAGGCCTATAGCTGACCTGGGCTGGTTTGGGTGTCCAAAACCAGGATGCCTGATGTTGACTTGGGCTGGTTTGGGGGTCCAAAAACAAGATGCCTGGTCCCCTTAACAATGGGTCAATGTCCTCTTTACATCCTCTCTTTCTGTCTGGCAAGCGCAAAACATGGCAAGCAAGCTATATGTATTGTTTAATGAGCAGCTCTTAATAAATCACTGTCTACGCCTAAATCACACGTTCTCCCTCAAACTGGAACCGTAATGAAAATTCCCACCAAATCCACTCGCTCTGCACGCACCCACCCCAAACCTGCCCTCCCTGGAATTGCCATCCACATCCGCCATATTTTGGGAGTTGGAATGAACACCAGAAACATTCTTGGGTCTCGGAGGAGTTTGGACCACCAAGATTAGAAGCCATTGCAAATCCTTGGAGCAGCTCAATTGACAGTAAAGGGTCTTCAATGGATCTTGACAGCTCATCCAGATTATCACTGACAAGATGTGACTGACAGCTCTTTACTCTTTCCCAGGATTGGGTGGTGTCGTGGGTTTGACCCTGGCTAAATGCCAGGCACCTACAACGTTTGCTTTCTATGCTCTCTCCTGCTGCAGCTATGCAGAGGAGAGGAAAAACTAACACAAAACACTGGACTTATGAGTTGAGATAAGATCACTGATAAGGGCCGCACGAGATTCAGGGCAAGAGCAGGCGGGAAACTTAAAGTTGCAAAAAAAGTGATTTATTAATCTAACAGAGTCAGAGGATAAATTGGAGATAAAAATAAGCTCTTAAGACACCATTTCTTCACTCACCCCTCTTTTCCCTCTTAAGGCACCACTTCTCAGCTCACCCCCTCCCTCCTTTCTAACTAACTAACAACTCCCAGGCAGGGGCAGGGTGTGGGGTTTTTCTTAGGTCAGTCCATCGCAATTCTTCTACTGCAGACACTGTTTCTCTATTTGCCCTCTCTCTCTATTCAACCAACAGATCTGGGCTAGGGCAAGGCATGTGGGGTTTCTTAATCAGTCCAAGGCCACAATTCGTCTGCTACAATCACTGCTTCTCTACTCACCCCTCTCCCTATTAAGGCCATTTCTCAGCTCACCCCCTCCCTCCTTCCTTCTAACCAACAGCTCCGGGGTGGGGGCAGGGTGTGGGGGTTTCCTTTGGTCAGGGTCAGTCCATCAGGGGGAAGAATCCTCTACTTAGCCATGGGGGTCCCTCCCACGAGAGACAGTCCTGTGCGAACTTCTTTGGCGTGGGTCCAATCTCACGAGCAGCCCCGCCCGATTGCTGCTGTCCGAGATTCTCTCCAGGCTGCAGAATTCCAAGCCGAGGCCAGGCTGTTTCCATCCCGGGAGCAAGGCCTTTCTCTCTCCTGCAAGGCCTTTGCAACTCTCAGTCTCTGGGACTCCCACTGGATCACAGCTTCCTGCAGGCATCATCTGCTCCTCTGGCGTGGGCACCTCCCCACAGGCTGTGGGGGTTTCTCTGCATCCCCTGGACTCCATGGGCTGCAGGGGGACCACCTGCTCCCCCCATGGTCTTCACCACGGCTGGCAGAGGGTTTTCAGCTCCGGCGCCTAGAGCACTTCCTCCCCCACTTTCTCCACTGACCTTGCTGCCTCCATGTTGTTCTCCCTCACCTATTTTTACCTCCTCCTCCTCCTCCTTCTCTGGCTAAAAAGAAGTGCGTGCTCACATTGTTTTGATTTCTTCTTAACTATGTTTTCACAGAGGCGCAACTAACATCTCTAATTGGCCCAGGTTTGGCCAGGAGCATGTCCATCATTTTCAGAGCCATCAGAGACTGGCTCTGCTGGACATGGTGGAAAATTTCCAGAATCTTTACTCAGGACATGCAGGAGCCATCTTTGTACCCCACCCTGTTCACTGGCAAAAACTGGGCCAGGCAAAACTACCACAGGTGGATATGGAGATTGAATTCCATACGTCTGGATTAAATTCCTTGGGATAACCAGGTCATTTTTCTGACATTTTTGTATCAAAAACAGCATGGCCAGGAGGACTAGGAAAGGCGGCATCCACCTGTGCTGGCATGGCTCAGGGACCTCAAATCCTGGGAGAAGTTTTGGGCTCCTCATGACAATAAAGACATTGAGGGGCTGGAGTGTGTCCAGGGAAGGGAACAGAGCCGGGAATGGTCTGGAGCATCAGGAGAGGCTGAGGCAGCTGGGAGGGCTCATCCTGGAGAAAAGGAGGCTCAGGGGGACTTTCTGGCTCCTCTCAACTCCTGACAGGAAGGTGGAGCCAGGTTGGGATTGGGATCTGCTCACAAGGAATAAGGGACAGGACAAGAGGGAATGGCCTCAAGCTGTGCAAGGGAAGGTTCAGGATGGACATCAGGAGGAATTTCTCCATGGAAAGGGTTGCCAAGCGTCGGAATGGGCCCAGGGAGGTGGTGGAGTCCCCATCTCTGGAGGTGTCCAAGGAAGGACGGGATGTGGCACTCAGTGCTCTGGGCTGGTGACAAGGTGGGGATGGGTCACAAGTTGGACTCGATGACCTTGGAGATCCTTTCTAACTTGAATGATTCCATTGCATGATCATATTCCATGATCTCCTGGGTAGAGACCAGCCAGACCTGCACAGAAACCTCTTGCTTTGCTCCTTGGGATGAGGAATCAGGATTCCAAAGGCTGGTGGACCTGGGTGTCAGTGACCCTGGGCACGGCATGGAGAGGGCGGCAGAGACACTTTAGTCCCTTGGAGACATCCACGTGAGCTGGTTTGTGACCTCCCAAAGACTCATCCATTCAATTTGCATCCCGTTTTGAAGTGGATCCTGGTTGAGGCTCCTGTCTCACCTGCAAGATGGGTTCAAATCCTGCTTTGGATCCCCAGGACAACCACACCTGCACCACTGGGTTAACTGGAGTCCTTGGATGAAGGCATGCAATGCTCGTTCTAGTCCAAGAAAAGAAGAAACCCTCCAGAATTCAAGAATGAGGAATTTCACTCCATAGGATCTTTTTCTAAACAGCTGGAGATAAAGTCACTGTCCTCTCCAGCCAGGTAAGACACAATCCCCTCACCTCCTTTACTCTGAGCGTCTTCTGCTAAAATTAAATTGAATTTTCTTGTTGTTCTCACTCCATTAAACCCTCTCGGGCCTCCATCTTTGGTTTTGCAGTGTCCTTCCCTCTCTTTTGTCCCTCTAAGGCTGCAATGTTCTGCCCCGTGGGGATTTCCCCACTGCTTTCCATCATTCTTCTAACCTACTTACCACATCTCCCTGCCAGACTTTCCTCTGGGAACAGGCAGGGAGGACCCCAAAGAGTTAACACTCCTCCATGGTTATCCAGAGCCTTCTCTGGGTGCAGCTCCCTTGGAGCCAGGAATCCTGCTGAGGTTTTCCACAGGGCGACAGAGCCACTTAGTCCGCGCCGCTGTCGGGAACAGGGATGGGGCTGAAAGTAGATCCCCGCTTTCAGGTGACACTGAGGAGGCCAGATTGGGTTTCTCCTGCGGGAGGAGGGGGTGAGGAGCAGCCCAAGGAGAAGATGGATCCAGAGGGCTGGAGGGACAAGGTGGCATCGGGCACGGTCACACAAACTCCAGCCATTTGTTTGACCTATCGCTTGATGACCCCACCAGCTTGAAAAGTGGGAAAACCAAGAGTTAAATGATTTTCTGGGAATCATCAGAGAAGGATGAAGAAGGCTTCAGCTTGGTTTGAGTCAGCCCTTTGGTTTGAGGCTCAGGAGGTGTCAAGCAGGAAGCGCTTCCCAGTTTGGGTGGAATGATCCAAAGCGGTGCAGTGCACAGAGAGAAGAAATCCAAGGCCAAACCCCTGGAAGTTCGCCGATGACACCAAGCTGGGTGGGATGTTGGATCTCCTGGAGTGCAGGAGGGCTCAGCGGAGGGATCAGGACTGGATTGAGAGGTCAAGGTCAATGATATGAGGGACAACAAAGCCAAGGGCCAAGTCCTGCCCTTGGGTCACAACAATCCCCTGCAGCTCTGAGCTTGGGGATGAGTGGCTGGAAAGTGTCCCATCAGGAAATGACGTGGAGGGGCTGGTCAAGAGCAGCTGGACACGAGCCCAGATGTGCCCAGGTGGCCAAGAAGGCCACAGGACCAAAGCAGTGATTGTCCCCCTGTCCTGGCACTGCTGGGGCGCCTCCAGTCCTGGAAATTCTTTTGGATCCCTCACAACAAGAAAGACATTGAGGGGCTGGAGCATGTCCAGGGAAGGGAATAGAGCTGAGGAAGGGTCTGGAGCACCAGGAGCAGCAGATGGAGCTGGGGGAGCTCAGCCTGGAGAAAAGGAGGGATCAGAGGGGATCTTCTGGCTCTCCACAACTCTCTGACAGGAGAGGGGAGCCAGGTGGGATCTGCTCCCAGGGAACTGGGGTCAGGACAAGAGGAAACAGCCTCAAGTTTCACCATGCGATGCTCAGGTTGGATATTGGGAAAATACCTTCATAGGAAAGGTTGTTAAGCATGGGAAGAGCCTGCCCAGAGCAGTGTTGGAGTCACCATCCCTGCAGATATTTAAAATCCGCGTGGATGTGACACTTGGGGACAATATTTGGTGGTGGCCTTGGCAGTGCTGGGAGGGGGTTGTTCTCTATAACCTTGGAGGGCTTTTCTAACCGAAACAATCCCACAATTCTAAAGCATCTTCTGGCAAAGAGCTTTGGATTTGGACAAGGACAGGTTTCCCAGCCACGTTGAGTGTCCCCACAAGGACACATTGGTGTCACACAGAGGCCTCAGGGACAGGTCCATCTAAACCCAAAACCGCCATCCAAGAGGTTCTCAGTGGTGAAGAACATCAAGCCAGAGGAAGAATGGCCCAGCAGGCAAAGCGTTAAGAGAAACCACCCCATTCCAGAAGGAAAAGAGGGAGAGGAGACTGGAGTCCAGCTGGACCTCTCCTCCACCCCCCCATTTGATTTTATGGGCTCTGAAATGTTGCCCATCTGCCCTCGGTGGCTGCTGCTCTCTTTTAATTGGAAGGGACAGAGGGTATTGACGACCTATCAAAATTCATATCTCGGCAACATTTCATTCCCAGTGGCCTCAGCACTCTCCCTTTCCCCCCCTCCTCCCCAGATAAAGGAACTGTCACTTCAATAAACGGCCCCTAATGGTGGGCAGGGAAGGTGGGACAAAAAGCTTTCAGATCCCGCCAGAAAACTTCATCAGGAAAGCAAAAAAAAAACCCTCCACAGGCTTTTATTTTTTTAAATAACTGGGAGATTTCATTAATTGATTGACTATTAAGGCTAATATAATTTTGATGATGTTGCCTATCTTTTCTATCATTGATTTTAAGTCAGGGTCCCTTTCTCACCTTTTGGTTGTATTTTTGGGAATGGGGCGCGTTGTTATTAAAATCCAATTGAATTTTCACTATCTTTGCACCATAAGCTGGAGGAGCCAAAAAGAAGGAGTGTTATTGGTATTTATTCAATTGAACATTAATTTCTGCTGTTTGGGCTCTTCCTTGTTTTACAGATAGCAAAAAAAAAGTGCCCTTGCTGTTTATTCAATTGAATTTTCACTTTCTTTCCCTCCACATTAAGTGACTTCTGTAATGGGAGAATTTCTTAATCCAAGGGAAAACAAAGAAAAAGAGAAATTGGATCCAAAGGAAAGCTGACAGCAAACACGCAGAGGTCACCGGAAGGCAAAGAGCTCAGGCTTAATTTTCATTAATTAATTTATTGATGCCCAGGTGGGGGCTCAGGCACAGGGTCTGGCTGTGAGGAAGGGGCACAAGAACTTTTCTGTGGTGTCACATCTGCAGGTGCTCACACACCTGCACTCCTGCCACCCCCCTGTGGCCTTTGTGTCCCCACGGCGGCAAACGAAAGGCCAGGTAAGGTCTTTGGAGCAGGTGACACACTCGGGTCACATCCAGGTGGTTCAGTGTTGTCCTCAGGGGCCCACGAGCAGGACAACAGTGGACAGAGAGGACACCACACCTTCTCCTTCCACTGAGATGTTGCGATGAGTTGGATTCCCAAAAACACCTCAGGTGTTAAAGTTCATCCTCGCTCTCAGGCCAGACCGAGTCTGAGTTCTCCTTGATGGAATTAAAATCCAGGCTTGATTTGGAGGCACAGAAAGGTCGTCCCCAGCCTGATCTCCAGCCGGGGTGACAATGGGGAGGCAGGAGCTCTCCTTGCCGCCGGGGTTGTCCCTGTGACACATCAGGATGGCGTTTTGCTGCCACTGCAGCTTTAGGACCTTTGTTCCCTGCATCAGCAACTTCCCAGTTCCTGTCAGAGCAATCCAATCATCCTCAGCAGCAATTCCGGAGAAGATCGTTGGGTCAAGCCACTAAAGGTGAACGAGTTTTGTCACCAACCAACACCTCCAGTGTTGATCCCGATCCCCAGCCCAGAGACTCCATGCTTTGTCCCAGCTGTGTCACGAACCCTGTATTTCACAGTCTCATGGAATATCCTGAGCTGGAAGGGACTCACAAGGATCTGAGTTCAACTCCTGGCCCAAAATATCCCAACCTGTGCCTGAGAGCCAAAGGCTTCCTGAGTTCTGCCAGGCTTGGGCTTGTGCCCACTTCTCTGGGGAACTTCCAGTGACACCTCCACTGTTCCAGTGCCCAGCCACCCTCTGGATGAGAAATCTTTTCCTAAAATCCCAGCTAACGAAACCCTAACCTTTACCCCACACTGCAACAGGGCTGTGAGTCCAGAAGGACGGATAATAATGCACAACTTGACAGCCATTGGACGTAGATTTTCTCCTTGGCCTCAGGTTTCATTTCTTGGTGTTCAGGTGGTGCAGAATATCCAGAAATTTTTGTTCCACTCATCCCACCCTCGCCATAGGGAGAGCAGACCTTTCCAGCACTGCCTGACTGTGCTGGTCCCACCTTTGCCATGGTGCTGCCCACGGAGACCAAACCCTCCCTATATCCCATAAACCTCACAGTGATAGATTTGGGAAAGACTCTCCCGTTCCCACATGTTTTCCATATCTCCAGCTGGAACGGGCTGCCCACCCATGTCCCAAAATACATCCCCGGCTACAGTTTGGCCTTGGAGCTGTGCCAGGTCCATGGAGCTGTGCTCCCCTGGAAGAGGTTGGGAGAGATCAAGAGAGGCCCAGGAGAAGCTGGATCTGCACCGTTGGGACTTCACTGACATCTGGAATTTTGGGATCAATTTTGGGCCCCTCATGACAATAAAGACATTGAGGGGCTGGAACGTGTCCAGGGAAGGGAATGGAGCTGGGAAAGGGTCTGGAGCACCAGGAGAGGCTGAGGGAGCTGGGGGTGCTCAGCCTGGAGAAAAGGAGGCTTGCACAACCTTCTGGCTCTGCACAACTCCTGACTGAATTGTGGAGCCACGTGGGGGTCAGTCTCTGCTCCTGGGGAACAAGGGACAGGATGAGAGGAAAAGGCTTCAAGCTGTGCCAGGAGAGGTTTAGATTGGATATCGGGAAAATTTCTTCATGGAAAGAGTTGTCCAGCCCTGGCAGAGCTGCCCAGAGCAGTGGTGGAGTCACCATCCCTGGAGGGATTTAAGAGACATAAACATGGCACTTGGGGACATGGTTTAGTGGTGGCCTTGGCAGTGCTGGGTTAATGGTTGGATTCAACAATCTTACAGGACTTTTCCAACCTAAATGGACCTATAATCCCATGATTCTGTCTTCTCCCACCAGGTCACTCTTGCATTAGAAGCGTGATGGCACTTTCTGAAGCCTTGGAAACGTCCTTAGGAAAATCAGCACTTTTCCTTCTCAAACTTGGATTCAGGAACCAGCTCTTCCCAACAAACATCAGGCCAGACATTGCCACCGGCCACAGATTTCCTCCTGCCCCCACGTGCTTCCAGGAGCTGCCTTAGCAGGAATAAATCCCACAATTAAAGCAGCATTAGGACATTAGGTTTTAAAACCTTCATCCTAGGAAATAATGTTCCCGTGTTAGCGTGGAAAGCACCGTGGGTGTAAAACTTTTATTATTAAAATTAACATTTCAAACCCGTACCATGAAGTAATGGGGGAGGTGAGGGTGGATAAATCAGATGCTTAAACCAGGAATGTAACATTAGCACTTGGAATTGTGACCAGGAAATAAAGTCAAGGTGAGGAGATGGATAAATCAGACGGCTCAGCTGGAGGTTCTTTGTGTTAACACTTGGAATCCTTGAGGGGAAAAGGGGAGTTGGGGAAATTAAACAGGGAAAAAGGAAAATTTCCTAACCAGGAGACATTCAGGAGAGGAATAACGTGGTGTAAGAGGAGATTAGGGATGTTCAGCTGGTTTGGAGGCTGCAGGGAATTTCTCTGGGCTATGGTGAAAGAGGGATAGAGAGACTTCATGGCAGAAGTCCAGAAAAGCCCTTTTTTCCTGAATAAAGTTTCAAAGAAAGGGATTTGGGGAAGGAAGGGATGAGGATGTTTATGGGAAGCTCCAAATCCTTTTGCAAATCCAGAGGAACTCTTCATCCGTGTTTTTGAGACACGAACAGAGATATTGGGGCAGCTGAAATCCCCATGACCCATCAACTGTGGGTGATTTCGGCATGTGGGGATGAGCACAATCCATTGCATAGGGTGGGGTTGGATCAAATCCATCCTTCAGCTCCATGGCCTGCGGCAAATCCAGATTCTGGGAATTTCTGAATGAGTGATGTTGTGCCTTGTGCTCTGCCATAGACCTGGCCATGGTTACGATTTCTGCCGGCTGATTATGGTGGGACTGAACTGATCCAGGTTGATCCCAAAGCTCCCCAGGAATGATTCCACATGAAAAATGCACTTTGCAGAGAGGAAAAAAAATGAAAAAAAGGAAAATCAGGAGTAAACTTGGAGTATCTGAGTGTCCCAAAAAGTGCAGGAAAGGTTCCACAAGTCACACCCAAGACGGTTTTTGGCCTTCCCCGAGGAAAGCTGTTGTTCCTTCTTTGTTGCGTTTCTCACACAATCCTGCTGAAGTATCCAAAAAATATTTAGAGATCTAAAGAGGTGTCCAAGACCAGGCTGGAGAGGGCTCCTGGTCTAGTGGGAGGTCCCCCATCCATGGAGAGGATTGGAATTAAATGATCTTTGAAGTCCCTTCCAGCTCAAGCCATTTTATGATTCATGCTCTATTGTTTTCTCTGGATCCTTCCAAGATATTTTTCAACCCCAGCCTCCCTCCAATACTGCCAAAAACACCAAAGGGTGGACTTGGACACCAAAGGTTCTGAATTTCACTGAACTTGTGGAAGAAGGGCCATGGGGGGATGCTCCCAAAAAGTTGTGTTCCCTCAGGTTTGATTGCATGGATGGCTGAGCTCCAGGGCTGCAGGAAAGGAGCAGCTGAAGGAAAAGGATTCATTCCATGG
Source organism: Origma solitaria (assembly GCA_013397895.1). Classification (NCBI taxonomy): domain Eukaryota; kingdom Metazoa; phylum Chordata; class Aves; order Passeriformes; family Acanthizidae; genus Origma; species Origma solitaria. Next base: position 530,750 of record VZRL01003215.1, read on the forward strand.
TGACAGGTGTCACCCTCACAGTGACAACCTACACCTCCATAACCTCAGCCATGACCTATTTTCCCACCATGAGCCAGCAGGAAAAACTTCCAACATTGTTCCACACTGCAGGATCCTTCCTTGCCACTTTTCTGTGAAACTCGGGCCTTGTTTCTTCTCAGAATTTCTCTAAGACCTTCCTCCATTTTTTCCCTACAATCCTTTTTGATAAGAGGCAACACCAAACTGCTTTCACTGACCCAGTAAAATCATCCTGGGATGACCAAACTCCCCAGGGAAATCCTGGAGACAGAAAATTATTCCCAGGGTTTATTCTCCTTCCTTGGATGGCTGAAGGGGACCAAACCCTTGGCTAAAAAGGATTGGGAATTTTTTCTAGGAGATGCGGTCTTTGGGGGTAATACAACGTGGTGCCAGGGTGTCTCCAACTCTTTGAATGCAGAGAAAGGACAGGAAAGAGGGAAGGGAAAGACGGAAGGGAAAGGCAGGGTGGCAATGGGAACAGGATGGGATATGATGTCATCTTCCCGCCCCCAGGGGATCCCTGAATTATTAATGGGAACAGAAAGCCGTCCCTGCAACCCAAGCTGGGTCAGCTCTGATTTCATCTCTCGACAGCTCTGGCGCTCGGCTGCGCCGGCCGGTCCCGCTTCCGGAAGGGAATGAGCCTCGCAGGGAGGAACGGCGGCACCGGGGCGGGAATTCACATCTCTGTGGCATCAGCACCAGGGTCGGCCATGACCTCCAGCCACAGCCTCAGACCCCCTTGGATGCTGGGTGGAAAATATTGAATTGTTCCCTCCTCGTCACCCACCAGGGTCTCTTGGCATGGATGGAGTCTGTTGGACACATCCTGCAGGGTCAGGAGGAGCTGTCAGAGGTGCTGGAGACACAGTTAGTAAGGAATTCACAAGGAATTCTCTTTATCGCAGTGTTATCCAGCTTTTTTTTTTTTGCTTTTTTTTTTTTTTTTTGTGAATTACATGCAATGAGCCGTGTGGGTGTCAGCCCAGGGACAGAAAACAGAGCAGAATTCAGCCTCTTCTTTTTGCCCAATCTCCACACCCCGGACCTTGCTGTCCCACCCTCACCTTGTCCCTTTCCCTTTTCCTTCCATGGACTCCTCAGACCTGAATCCTGCTCCTGAACACCTGATCCCTTCCTACTGAGCTTGCTTTTCCCTCTCCCTACCCCTAAAAATGACAATCCTGGAATATTTCCTGGCACATGTGGTGCCCTGGGGCCAAATCTTGCCCTTGCCATTGCAATGAGAGTTCCAAAGGCATTTCCAACCCTTGGTATCCAGAGGGAAAAAAGATGAGGAAGCTCAGTACAGAACTGCAGCATCTCGCAAAACACCTTGACAGAAATTTCTCTATTTGAGGATATGAACTATTATCATTATTCATTTAAATTATTAATTTATTTAAATTTTAACCCATGAAAGGCTAATTAATATTGTGAGAGAGCTTAAAGTTGGGGTTGGAAGTAATTTCTAATTACAGAACGAAGTGTCATTTCCCCAAAAACTCAAATTTTTCCAGCTTGGAGGGTGTCCAGAGCATTCAATATCCCTTGCCCTGTTTCACATCTCCACAAAACCTCTGAAGGACATGGAGCATTTTCAAAATACATAAGGCCTTCATATCCCACAAAAATTTTATCCGAAACACCTCTTGGCATTGATGTGCCTGACTAGGTCTTATTCCCTGTGTTGGACACATGGAAAATATGGCTGAAAGTGAAGAGGCCTCTCCAGGTTGATCCAAGTGCCTCGTGCTTTGTACGCAAATCCCAACGTGGCTGTGATAGATCAAATTCCAGAAGTGTGTGAGTAGAGTTATTCCAACTGCAATCATGGAAACAGACCCAAAATTCCCAGGAATGTGTTTGGAAATTGGTACCGAGCGTGTGAAACAAAGGACAGTTCCAGAAACAATCAAATAGTTTAGTCTCCGCACCAGGCAGCAGCCAAAAGGAATTTTTCTTGGAAGCTTCAGTGAGAATTAAGAGGTAAAATTGTGGAAGCCGTGGAAAAGGTGGATTTTTATATCAAGGATGGCAGGAACAGAAATGGGGACACAGCAAGAAGCAAGAGAAGCTGAACTGCTGTGGCCATGTGAGTTTGTCATTCCAAAAGATATTAATATTATGGGAATTCTCCAGGAAACTTGAAAAACTGTTTAAAAATGACAAAAAAAAAATTTAAAAAATCTTGCAATGTTCTCCATGTTTCCATGCTCAGCTTCATTTTAAACAGCCTTGGAGAGGACCTTCCTGTTTCCACCTCACCTCTTTCCTCTGCATCCCTTCCTCATCCTCTTTCATGTCCTGCTTCTTGATCTTCATGGAATCATAAAATCATGGAATGGTTTGGGTTGGAAGGGAACTTACAGACCATCCAGTGCCACCCCCTGCCATGGGCAGGGACACTTTCCACTATCCCAGATTGCTCCAAGCCCCATCCAGCCTGGCCTTGGACACTTCCAGGGATGGGACAGCCACAGCTTCTCTGGGAAACCTGTGCCAGGGCCTCTCCACCCTCCCAGGGAAGAATTTCTTCCCAATAGCCCATCCAAACCTTCAGTGCTACTGCCACCTTGCCGTGAGATTTGGAGCAGTGTCTATCCCTTACTCCCATCTCCTCCTCCCTTTGAGCCACTTCCTCGCAGCTCCCCCTGCCCAATGGGATGCTCATCCATGAATTTGGGGTGTCCAGCAGGAAAAAGCCCTCTGAGCATTTTTATCACCTTTAACTGTGCATTCGGGGCAGGAACACAGAACACAGAGGGACACAGAGGTGGGAGCCTGGAAGTTTCTGGATAAATGGATACCCATGTGCATCTCTCCAATAAATTCCATGTGCATACCCGAACTTTTAATGCTTATTTAATCCAGACCCTGGAACCCAGCTGGGACCTCTCACAGTTCCTACCACGGATGGCTACTCCGAAAGGCTGATGGAAGCACTTGGATTCCCAGGAGACCTTTCTCTCTCTGCCTGATAAGCGAAGTGGTTTTCTCGAGGGATTGGAGGATGCAGAAGGGAGCTGCTCGCTCAGCAGCTGAGCTACAGGGAGTGTATCCTAAAGGAGCAATTCCAACAGGGGCGATGGGGCAGAACCTGATCCTGAGAGGGAGATTTAGGGAAGAGAAAAATTTCTTGCCTAATTTTAGGGGATCCCTGTCCAGTTTTAAGGATGTTATCATTAGGAGCTCTGTTTTCCCAAGAAAAAAACCTGTTCTGGGTGTGATTGTGGAAGATTATGGAATCCCAGAATAGTTTGGGTTGGAAAGGACCTTAAGGATCATCTCTTTCCCACCCCCTGCCATGGGCAGGGACATCTTCCACTATCCCACATTGCTCCAAACCTCCAAACCAACCTCATCGAACAATTCCAGATGTGGGGAATCCACAGATATCTGGAATATTCCATTACCTCTGATGGGACTTGGACAGAAGTCATTAAATTCCTTATTAATTGTGTTTACCCTCAGGTCAAAAACAATAGGAAAAGAGGAAATGCCCTCAGCCTGCACTGGGGGAGGTTTAGATGGGATATCAGGAAAAATTTCTCCAAGGAAAAGATTACCAAGCACTGGAACAGGGCGGTGGTTAAGTCAACATTCCTGGAGGGATTTAAAAGCCGTGTGGATGTGGCCCTTGGGGACATGGTTTAGTGGTGGCTTTGGCAGTGCTGAGGGAACAGCTGGACTTGATGATCCTGGTGGTCTTTTCCTACCTAAATGATTCCACAATTTTAAGAGGAAGAAGAAGAACAGGATGAACCCCAGTGGCCAGGTTAGATCCAAACATGTAGAGCCAATATTTAGGAAAACTGAGTGCTCCCTAAATGGGAACTTTCCCAAGCCATCAGGACTCTACAAGCTTCTCCCAAGGCTCCATGACTGGGGCAGTGAAGGGGAGATTTAAAGTTCTTGGACCTGCAGTTTAACCCGCAGATTTTCCAAGTAACATTTGCTCAGTAAAACATTTCCAAGAGTGGGATTTACTGTCATAATTAATAGGTTATGATTAGGTCAATAACTTTCATCAACCTCGCCGGGAGAGAACCTATTAATGAAGCTGTAAAACAACGTAAACTCCATGGAAAGGATGGGAAGGAGGATTTACAACTTCCCAGAAGCCTCAGTAACTAAAGGGACGATTTACAGGAAGGAAAATGATCCGGGTGCCTATAAAACACGATCCAAATGATGCCCATATCCAAACAAGACAAATTAAAAAGGTTTAAGTGGATTTCGCAGCCCAAATAAACCAGAGCATCTCAATTGAGAGGAGGCGTTTTATGGAGTGCGGGAGGGGAAGATGCATGGGAATAGGAGAGGGGATGGAGCAGGTCGATCAGAAATCAGGGACACAGCCTGACATTCCTGATTTCCCCATCAAGTTTATCCCTTAGGATGTGGTCGAGCAGCCACATCCAACTCTAGAGTGGCACCGGTGTCCCTGCCCATGGCAAGGGGTTGGAATTTGATGATCCTTGAGGCCTCTTCCAACACAAACCATTCCATAATTCCCAGACGGAAGCACAGTCAGCAGCCACTTCTCCCCACAGCCAAAATATGGAAATCGGAGGTAAAATTTTATGGAATGCGTTCACCATTTCATCCCAAATGGGAAGGAGACCTTTCCATTTGGGATGATCTGAGAGGACATCGCCCAACAACACAGAGGGGACCCTGTCAGTCACCATCCAAAGCAGACCCCAACAGCTCAGTCACAGAATCATGGAATGGTTTGAGTTGGAAAGGACCTTAAAAATCATCCAGTTCTGTAGTTACACTGTTTTAGGGATCTTTCTCTTCTTTCTCATGGAGAATAGAGATAAGCTGCACTTCTTGTGCTTTCTTAATCTGTTTGGTATTAGGTGCTGTATAGCTGTGACCAATGACTTTGGGAGGTGGATTCTCTGCTGACCAATGGCTGCTAGATTATTAATGGATATATAAAGAAGTTTCTGCAAATAAAACTCTCTCTTTCGCCATCTTGGGGATCTCTGCCTGCTTCCTTGCCAGCTTCCTCTGCAGCTTCCACGAATCCCGCGAATATTATGAAATCCTAAAATCACACCAGTTTCACCTCTGCCAGGGGCAGGGATACCTCCCACCATCCCAGGTTGCTCCAAGCCCCATCCAACCTGGCCTGGAACACTTCCAGGCATGGGCAGCCACAGCTTCTCCAGGAAACCTGTGCCAGAGCCTCCCCACCCTCTGAGGGAAGAATTCCTTCCCAAATCCCATCTAGCCCTGCCCGCTGGCAGTGGGAAGCCATTCTCCTTGTCCTGTCCCTCCATCCCTTGTCCCAAGTCCCTCTCCAGCTCTCCTGGAGCCCCTCTAGGCACTGGAAGGAGCTCTGAGGTCTCCCTGGAGCCTTCCCTTCTCCAGGCTGGACATTCCCAGCTCTCCCAGCCTGGCTCCAGAGCAGAGGGGCTCCAGTCCTTTGATCAACAGAGTGGCCTCCTCTGGACTTGGGATGGTGGGACACCAGGGACACGAGGGCAACACAAAGCCAATTTATCCTAAAATTATTTAGGAGCAACCCTGTAATACCAAAACATGTCTCAGTCTGCTGCTTTCGGTATGAGGAGCCACATCAGAATTTATTTCTTCATCCCACTGTGATCAACTTTTCCAAGGGATGGGATATCACAACCTGCGTGGAGATTACTTGGATATCTCTGTGCCGCATGAATGTTGTGATTAAAGTGCTGGGGTTCCAAGAATGGCCACAATTCCCATGCTTCTTCCCACTTCACAAGTGGCATTTTTTTGAACAAAAACTTCTGGATTTCAACATCTCCCCCAGCGACTCAACCCCAACCCTCTGCAAGTTCGTTAATTATCCTCCCTGTTCTAATTGCGTTTATAAAAGCTGCTTAATTTGACAAGACCGATTTCCCATAACCCCCTGCTGATTAGCATCATGTTCCTGTAATTCCTTATTAATCGAGTCCTGGTGAGGTGTTCCCTCATTTTGCCTGGAATCAATGGCAGGCAATAATTAACCAAGTCATTCCCATTCCTTCACGTGCTGACATGACATCAGTTTTCCTCTTGTCCCTTGGATTTCCCTGCCTTGGGATTTTGCAATTCTCCTTGGCCACATCCTAGAAAACACTCGGATAGAGTTAATCCCTGTTTTCAGCACGTTGAGTGTTTTTTAAGAGGGGCTATTTGGAATGTTCCCCACTTAATGCCGGCCTGTAAACCATCCCTTCCCTTTAATCAGGAACAAATCTGCTTTTCCCTCCAAATACAAAACAAATATCCCTGGAAAATGCCTGCTTTGCACATTTCCCTTCCAAGGAGGAATCAATACTGGGGTTATTATAGCTCCTTCTGTTCCCAAAGTATTTCAACTCTTTGCTGGCCTCAGCTCTACCGGCCAGAGCCTCTCTGGCTTTTTGCTCATCTCACTGATTTTCTCCATTTTTGTGCAAATCCAATGTCCTTTATTCCTCTTTTTTTCCCATTTGATGTGTCCCTTGTCACTGTCCCTTTGCCTCTAGGCCAGTTTTTCAAGCCAGTGTCACTCTTGGTGGGGGGGAATGACCGTTTTGGGGGCACTTTGGTTGTTTTTAAACCATTGCCTCTCATCATTCTCATTTTCCCATTCCCTCTTTTTTTTTTTTTTTTTTTTTTTTACCAGCCGAATTGTCCTTCAGGAGATTTTAGTTTTCCATGAACCTTGAAAAATAACCAAGGGGCTGTTCCGAGCTAACTCTGAGGGTGGTGAGGCCCTGGAATGGAATTCCCAGAGAAGCTGTGGCTGCCCCATTCTTGGAAGTGTTCCAGAATGGGGCTTGGAGCAACCTGGGATTGTGGAATGTATCCCAGCCCACGGCAGGGAGTTGGAATTAGGTGATTTTTAGGATGGTTTCCAGGTAAGTCCTTAAGGTGCAGCTCAGCCCCTTTGTGTGGGAAGTGTTGTCAAGTGCAGACACCACCAACCAGCAGAATTCCCACCCCCTCTATTTGAACATCGATCCATAACCATTCCAGATCATTTTTCCACCCGATTTCCCCTTGGCTTGACACTTTCACCCATTTTTCCACCATTTCCATGCTCAAAATGCCCCACAACCAGAGCCTTGAGCACTCCAGTGGTTTAAAGCTGGTGGAAGAGTATCTTCCAAAAAAAGTTTCCATGGAAGGATATTTTTTCCTTGCAAAAACAGAAATGTTGGATGAAAAGAAATTTTTCCACTTCCTGCTGCATCAGGCTCCCTCTGAGCATTTATGAACTCAAAGCCAGTTTATTTTTCAGGGCTATGATTTCTCCAAGGCAAAGGGTTTCAGTTTATGCTGCTTTTTCACATCTGACCATCCACCTTCCTCATTTCCTTCCCTCCTCACCAAAATTGCCCAAAGAAAAAATCCTGTGAATCTCTTTTTTTTTTCCTATACTGGAGACTATTATTTCTATTTCCAGTCCCTTGCACCTCTTCTTCCCTGGAATCCGCCAGGTTTGCAGTAATTTGAGATTCCCACTCAAAGTAACTGAGTCGCCACTGGCAAAGGCTCAGCGTGACCAGGACAGCCCTGCTTGGAGGTGACCCCCTGGCCTGAGCTGGGGCATTTAATCCACAAGATTCCAAATATATTGGGAGCCATTCCCTTACTTCTTCAGTCCCTTTATTTCTTCCCATCACCCTGGAATTAACTGTGGCCAGTGAATTTGTCCGTTCACTGCTGCAGAGGGTTTTCCACGAGGATGAAGCCTCAGAAAAAACAAGGAGACATTTCCCTTTCTGTTCAACATCCTGGGTGTAGGGCACCAAACTGTATTCCATTTAAATATGGAATTAAATATGCAGGGGAAACTGAGGGAATGCAGACCCCTAAACTTGTGTTGTCTGAACAAAATATTCACCTGAGGGATGGAAGCTCTAACCGCATCTGACTGTGCCAAGTGAAGAGACTCATGGAAAAAAAGATGGAAGTATATCTGAGGGCTCTGAACAAAGTTTTTCTGCTGATCCTTCGACAGCTGGAATTTCTCATGGCCTTATCTCTTTTCCTCTGAGCTGTATGGACCCTTTGGAGTTTTTAAATTGTTTTTTTGAATTGCTCAGCTCCACTGATGGAAAATCCCACCACTACAGCTTCGAACTGGACAGGAAAAGAATCAGGAGCAAAACATGGAACCAGCTGGAAAATCAACAATAATCCTGCAGGAAAGTGTCGATGTTAGGCCTGAGTGAAGTTTTACTCCAAAACAAATCCTTCAGGATTGGTGGGAGGGATGTTTAACACCCGGGTTTTTAATTGGTCGGCTTTTATCCATAAAAATGAATGATTCCACGTGTAAAAACATCATTGCACGTGTAAAAGTAAATTATTGTGCATATAAAATCTTTACTGCACATCTAAAAGTAAATTATTGTGCATGTGAAATAGATTCCGGCATTTTTTCCCTTTGTACCTCCCAGTCATTATTTTGGAAACACTTGTAATCCCTCACTTTGAACATGTGGAAGTTTCACCAAAGATTCCTTTTAAAACAGATTCCCATCTGCTCTCTCCAGAGGAATATCCCAAATACGGCTCAAAATCTCCACGAGTGCAGGAGAATTCCTGGCAATGACGTATATTAATTATGCCCACAAAACTGCCAAACTCCTGCTGGAATCCAATTCCTTCCCATCCCTGCAGCGGCCGGAGCTCCGGGGTTAAGATTAATGGGGAATATCTTTGGCCTCTCTCTCACACGAGTTTAAAAGCTTTGGCCTCAAGGGCAGGCCAAGCTCCTGTCACATTTGGCATTGCTGGACCAGCACAAAGCAGCTCCCAGCTCAGCACAGCTCATCCGTGTCCCATTCCCATGGCAGCCAGGGGCAGCAGGAATGTGGGAATGTGGTGGTGTGTCCTGTGAGATCATTGATCCCACCACAGATCCAAGAGGCCTCATTCAGAGCACGGCTTTGTAGCATTAATTGTGCAGATCCAGGGGCTGGGAATGTCCCAGACAATTTCAGCATCACATGGAACCCCAGAATCACAGGATCACAGAATCCGTGAGGTTGGAAAACACCTCCAGGATCACTGAGTCCAACCTGTGATTGATTCCAAATTTGTCAACCAGCCCAGAGCACTGAGTGCCACATCCAGGCATTCCTTCGGCACCTCCAGGCATGGTGACTCCACCGCCTCCCTGGGCAGCCCCTTCCAATGCTTAACAACCCTTTCCAGGATGAAATTCCTCCTGATGTCCAACCTGAACCTCCCACAGTTTTGAGGCCGTTTCCTCTTGTCCTGCCCCTTGTTCCCTGGGAGCTGAGCCCAACCCCTACCTGGCTGCCCCCTCCTGTCAAGGAACTGTAGAGAGCCATAAGATTCCCCCTGAGCCTCCTTTTCTCCAGGCTGAGCCCTGCCTCTGCCGCTCCTGGTAGGATTCACAACATCCCACTGGAGTTTCTTTACCATTCTTTACCAATGTTTTCACCATTCAGCCTTCACAGGAGAAAATATTCCTGCCGATTCCATGTGTTCAGTCATCCAATAAAGGCCCAGAGGGCGGTGAAGCTGCATTCCATGCTTGAAGTTCTGGGAGAAACCTGGAATAAAAAGGGTCTCAGACTCACTTTCACCAGGAGAAGGATCCATGGAGAAAGTCTCCATCAGAAGTTGATTCAGCTTCCCATGTCTGAGTTGGGGAATACTGAACTGGAGCTGGACACTTCATATCCAGCCCCATCCTTTGAGGTCAATCCATCGTTTTTCAAGGAATGGCAAGTTCTTGGTCATGGAAATTAAGATGTGCTCACAAGGGCATCGTTATACCAAAAATTATGGGATAGCCATGTATCCCATCAAAAGTGCTTCCAGTCCTGTCCCTCAGCAAGTCCTTCATCCAGTCAGGATGAAAATCTCCCCACTTGCAAGGCACAGCAAAATAAGGCTGAAACCTGCTGAGATATCCAAGGACATCACCAGTTTGGGATGGAAGCCTTAACACACCCAGCTGGAATGCTGAGAGGTCAGAAGGAAAATTATGAGAGATGTCACGACTTTGGCTTAAAAATGACACCTTGTCCCAAGACCTGGTGATATCCCAATATCCAGAAGGAAATTTCAGCACATGAGTGAGTTCCAGAGCAACATTGCCGTGGGAATGTTTGTCATTCCCAGGAGTTAATTTCATGCCTTTGTCAGGGCCTAGAATTGCAGTGTCACCAAACTGGAATGTCCCATGACCATTTATTTAAGGTCTCCAGGATTAGACTCCAGTGTTGGAGATGTTTGAATATGTCTGGGAAGGAATTCTTCCCTGGGAGGGTGGGGAGGCTCTGGCACAGGTTCCCCAGAAAAGCCAGGGCTGCCCCATCCTTCGAAATGTCCAAGGCCAGGTTGGATGGGGCTTGGAGCAACCTTGGTCTAGTGGAAGGGTTGGAACAAGATGATCTTGAAGGCTCCTTGCCACCCAAACCATTCCATGAGTCTCACGACCCAAACAGAGAAGAATTTCCTCCCAATATCCAATCTAAACAAACTCTTTCCATTTGAAGCCATTCCCCCTTTTCCTGTCACTCCAGACTCTTGTAAAATGTTCCTACCCATCTCTTTTGTTGGCTCCTACTGGTTCTGGAAAGCCCCAAATAGGTCACTCCAAGCCTTCTCTTTTTCAGGCTGAAAAATCCCAATTTTCTCAGCCTTTCCTCCCAGCAGAGAAGCTCCATCCCTCTGATCATCTTGGTGCCTCCTCTGGACTGGCTCTAACATCTCCATGTCCTTCCTGTGTTGGGAGCTCAGAGCTGGGCACAACATTCCAGGTGGGATCTCACCTGAGTGTGGCAGAGGGACAGAATTCCCCCTTGTCCTGTTGCCCAAGCTGTGGGATGAGGCCAGGACACAACTGGATTTCTGGGCTCCAGGTGCGCATGGCCAGCCCATGTCCAGCCTCTCATCCATCAGCACCCCCAGATCCTTCTCCCCAGGGTGCTCCGTCTGCTCATCCCCAGCCTGGATTGATCCTGGCATTGACCCTCACTCAGATGCGACACCAGCACTTGGTTTTGTTCAACCTCATGAGATTCCCATGGCCCCATTTCTCAAGCTTGTCCAGGTGTTGGGGAGGATGAAATGGGAAAGGCTTATAAATATGATTACCTGGCAAAAGATGCTGAGAATATGGAAACTATAAGCGAGAATGAAATGAAGACAAGCTTTGAGGTACCAAACCCCAGTTACTAAATAACTGGAAAACAATGGTGTGGCCACTGAAGGTAATCCCCTTTTGATTAAACAATCCCCTCTGCTCGCAGACAGCTCCAAGGGTCAGAGCAGACCCTACCAGCTTGGCAGAGGGTCCAAAAAGCAGTTTTTAGAGTTTAAAATGTAACGCCGTATGGTGATACAGTAACTCTCATAGGCTGTATGTAAATGTTGTAGGATTTGTAGCTTGTTCTAGATTGGTTAGTGATAATTAGAATATTCAGCACAGAAGATGATTTATTGTATTGTAAACGGTAACCGCGGTATTCAATCCTCTTTCTTCTCTCTCTCTCTCTTACCTCTCTGACCTGCTTCAAGCTGCATCTGGCAGCTCCTAGCAGGTCCCCTACACCCACGCCCTTTCACAATAAACCTCATGCTCTAAGACTTCACTTCAGAGATCTCTCGTCTCCATCCCGACCATCCGAAACCAAACCAGGACCAAAATTCCTACAATCCCCAGCCTGGATTCCTCCTGGCATTGACCCTCACTCAGGTGCAACATCAGCACTTGGTTTTGTTAAACCTCATGAGATTCCCATGGCTCCATTTCTCTAGCTTGTCCAGGTCCCTCTGGATCCATCCAAAACAGGGAATTCTCATTGGCTCGTGCGTGACTTGCAGCCTGACAGTGTCTCCACCCCTGGTGACATGTCCAGGTGACTCAGGTGACACAAACCGCAGCTGCCAAGTGGATCATCCCATCAAAGCGGCAACAGTGACCGTCTCCCCTCTTCACCCACTGCATCCTCTCTCATTAATCCGAGGACAGTTCGATAACCTCTATTCCCAACCTTTATTACTGGAGTGAATAATCCATAGGGAGCAGGTGATTTACATCCTATCCATAAAACCTTTGGCACTTCTGATGAATGACCTACAACGGTACAAACTGGGACGATGTAATTCCTCGTGTCCTGCTTGCTCCCTGCCCACAGATCCCTCCCTCTCCTCTCCTCCCCCTCTTCCCCCTCTATTTCTTATCTGACGAAATCATCAAATTTATAGCCAAATTGAAATGAAATGCAATTTAATTCCTGTTCTGCTTTCCGTCCATCACCTCGCCGGCCGCTCCCAGAGGATCTCCTAACCCAATCACCAGATGGCCGTAACTTCATTAGTGCTGCCAGCAATTCCCTGCTTTCTGCTGTGTGTGGCTCCTAGAAATCATGGCTGACACCTCTCCCTGGGAATTACTGGAAGCTAGAGCTGTCTCAAGTTTTTGCTGGGTTATTTCTGACTTCTGCTCCATCAGCGGATTTACTTCCACAGGGTGATGGGATCGTCTCAGCTTTTCCCCCCAAAAGCCATCTCCGGCTCCCAAGGTGCAGGTCAAGGTGGAAGCATGGGAAAGATGGGAGAGAGGCTGAAATGTCATCCCAGAGAGGCTGTGGCTGCCCCATCCCTGGAAGCATAGAAAGCCTTGACTGGATGAGGCTTGGAGCAACCTGGAATAGTGGAAGATGTCCCTGCCCATGGCAGGGTTTGGAATAAGATGATCTTTAAGGTCCCTTAGAACCCAAACCATTCCAAGATTCAATGAACACATATTGCCAGGTCACCTTGGGATCTGTGGAGCTGGGAAAAATGATGGCAGGGAAATGTTTGAAGAGGCAGCTCCGTGTGGCACCACAGGGCTCATTCCAAGGAATGAGCAGGAGCCTCATGGAGAAGAAACGCCTGAGCTGCCAAACCCCCCCATACCACTGTGGAAATCCCAGAATTCACTCGTGTTGCCTCGGGAGCCACAGAAAATACTGGAAAAACATCCAGCTGGATGTTTCTCTTCCCTGTCTCCTGTCCCATGGACGAATCCACACTCTTTAAGCCCTTCTTGACACATTTGTCCTCCAAACCTGGAGATCCCACCCTTCCCCTCCTCCCAGCAATTAATCCCAGCCCTTCTCTATCCCACAGCTCTAAATCTCCTTTGCTGGTTTTTAAGCTCCTTATTCCTTGTCCTATCCACAGGGAAACGTGTCCCTCCCCTCCTTCCAGAAGCCTTTTACATAATTGCAGGCAGTTATCCCATCTTCCTTCACTCTCTGGGATAAACAATCTCCGGTCTCCCCCATCGTTCCTCATGGACTATATTTGATCCATAGGGATGCCATGTTTGGGGTTTTTTTCCTCACTGGAAAGATCTGGAGTCCCTCAGCTTCACATGGAACACGAAGCAGAAAATAGGGAATGTTGTGGGCTGACAAGGAGCTGGATCTCCTGTTTCCCACTTCCCACCAACTTCTTCTTGTGATTTCCACGATGTTGAGACTTTCGGAAGCAGGTGATGGGACTCAGGGGTTTGTAAATCCTTAGAAAATATCCAGTGCCAGTTCCCAACCCAATTCCCTTGGGAGAAACACAAACGCTTTGGCTCAAACAGACAAACCAAGCAGGGAGAAATAACAAAAGGGCATTTAATGAGTCTAATTTGGCATCGGATGCAAATGAAGGGCTTTGGGATAACACGGCTGAGGTCTTATCCTTAAAAAGTTGGATCGTCTCCCAATTAAAAATATCCGGGAAACACCAGAGTGGATTTCTCTGGGTTTCTCCCAATCTGTTTTCGAGGAATTTTTCAGTGTTTAATCAATATTAAAAAGGTTGTGCCACGGTGGGAACTGAACCCAGATGTGAAAGTCTCCAGCTAATTCCCTAAATCCTTGACCAAAAACACATCCAGGGACATGCTCCTACATATGGACACATCCATATGGAAAAATCCATAGATAGGAATATATTCCTGCGTCTGTTTACAAGTCTAACTTCCAATATTTGGCTTAAATTCAGATTTTGAGGCAAAATTTACCTAATTTATTTCATTTCCCACACACACTCTAAGAAAACCAGGATCTGGGGAGGCAACAGGCTGGAGGTGCTGTGAATTCCCAAAGGCAGGAAGCAGAAAGATCCCAAGGAAATCTCCTTAAACACAAGAAAATCAGAGCAAGCAGAAACGTTCTGGAGAGATCAGGAGGTTTTCTGGGAGTCAAACCTGCTCCTGCCTTTCCCAGGGAAAAGCAAAGAACACAGATAAGCATAAAATAGATTGGGAAGGGAAAAAAAAAGAGGGAAGGAAGAGGTGAAGGAGACTCAGTAGGTGGTGCTCTTCCCTCTGAATCCGCGCAGGGCACAGGAAGAGGGTGATTGGGAATGCCCAGGTGGAAAAACACCTCCAAACTGAGCTCCTGGCCTTGGCTCCTGGCCCCAGGTGGATGAACCACATCAGCACCATCCTGGGAGCAGCTAAATTTTGGGATATGATGAATTTCAAGCACAATCCAGATTTTGGCTGGATCATAATCCCTAAATCCACTCAAATGTGAAATGTAATAAATCTGCAAGTGGCTCCAGTCAGGAACTGAGGTCCCAGGATGAATTCAGCCTCCACCTCGTTTGACTCAGAGGATGTTTTACCCCATCCAGGACATCTCCAGCACATCCCAGGAAAAAATCCTGGCCGGAATGGAAAGTGTCGATGAATGTGGTGTTTTAAGAGAAGAGAGTCAAATATGGCCAGCCCTGGATCCTCACAGCCCCCAGGCTGGAAGGGAAGGAGCAGCATTGATCCGGGAACAGGGAGCCATAGATCAGCACAGCCTCTCCCATTATTTTCCCTGATGGATTCCCATCTGATGGACTGATCTGAAAGTGATAAAGGGAAGACCGGAGTGTTTTCAACACCCCACTAACTCCCAAACCGGGCTCAATAATCCTGGAGATTGATGGCTCCTAAGGAATGGGGAGGGAGGGATGGGCTGGGAGGGGAGTTTATTTAATCCAGAGCATTTATCAGGATAAATGAGGGGGTGGGACAGGCTGCAGTGCCAAGGAAATGTTACTCCTGGCAAAAAGAAACAAAAGAATTTGGGAATTTTAGGTATGGTCCTGGGGCTGATGAGTTCTGCCCCCAGGAATGGCTCAGATCCAGAATAGGAAACTGGAGTTTGCTTGCAGAAATAAAAGCTTTCCCACAATTCCCATTTTTCCCCTCTTCTTCCTCACTTTCCGTATCCTTTGGGGAGCCTCCCAGTCACCTCAGACGCCTTCAGTCCAAACAACAAACCCTGGGAAATGCTGGGACCTTGTTTCCTTGTTCTCCCGGGTGAAGGCATTTCCATTCCCACTGTTTTCAGGTTGAAAATGGACCAAATATTCCCTCAAAGATTTCACGTGGAACACGTTTTCCATCCAAATCCCAGAATCATGGAATCCTTTAGGCTGGAAAAGACCTCAAAGATCAATGAGTCCAATTAACCCAGCACTGCCAATTCCACCACTAAATGATATCCTTAAATCCCACATCTCCACGGCTTTGAAATCCCTCCAGGAATGGAGATTCTACCACATCTTTGGGCAGCCTTTTCCAGGGCTTGACAGTCTTTTCCCGGATATTTTCCCCTAATATCCAACATAAATCTCCCTGGGTGGCACCTGAGGCCATTCCCTCTCATTTCTCAGCAGAAAGGCACTCCTGGATCCTTCAGCCAGGACAGGGAGAGTTCCCACCGCTCTTCCTGGATTTCACAAATCCCTGGAATACACAATGCCAATCCCAGCTGGCAAACTCATCCTCCATTTCCCCATTCCCATCCTCCTCAAGACCTGGAGCCAGCCGGGATTTCGATCTCAGGAGGCAGCTATTGTGCTGTAATTAAACAGCAATTGATTGCAAACAGGGTTCTTTTGTGTTTGGGATTAATGAGAGGCGAGAAGATAAATTTGGTCACCAGTAATTAACCCCAATTACAGAAGCAATAAATTAGGAGCTCCGTGGTATCCACAGCCTTTGAAGGGCTCTGGATCCTTCCCCTTTTCCTTGATTTCTTTCCTACAATCCTGTGGGGTTTTCAGGAGTGAAATGAATCTCTGTAAGGGCTGTGGGGACTGATGGATACACCGGGATGCGATGAAAAGTTGGGATTTTGGCCATGCATGGAACATGACGATCCTTCCATGACGAAAACAAGCTGGGAAAGCCTTTTTAATCCCTAATTCCCATCAGGGAATCGATGATTTCACTGATTCTAAAACCTAATCCCCGGGAATTTTTCCGAGCTTTGATTCTGCAGGCTGGCTTTGTGGGATGGGCGAGCTGGATGTGATCAGTCCGGGGAGCACGGAATGCCTGCAGCATCCCATGGCTGAAATCCATGGAAAAGGAAGCGGGGTCGGCCCCCTGAAAAAATGGGGAGCACAAGGCTGCAATTCCAAAGATTTTCCACCGTTTATTTCCATCCTCGGGTAGAACCACCCCACTGGGGAGGGGCTGTGGTACCCCCAGAGCCCATTCCCACAATCATTGCTGCTTCCCTCTGGCTTGCGTGATTCCAGCTCCGTCCTGCTGATATCCAAAAGCATTTCCAAAGGATTTCCAGCTTTAACCTCAGCTGTTTTCACCGTTCAACAGCTCTGGGGACAGGCCATTGACCTCTGCACCAACAAAGCATTAAAGCAGATGCTGAAGGGTTTCCCAGGGCTTTCCAAGCTTTTCTCTGCCTGAAAACCCTGGAATTGCAAAAAAGATTCAGCCCCAACCCAAGGGAGAGCTGCAAACCACCCAATCCTTCACCAGTGCCAAGGATATCACAGGAAATTTAGGATTCAGGGACATGCAGAAAGTGCTAAAGGTGTGGGGAGAGCAGAAAAAAAATCCCTGCAGTGCCCCAGCCTTGAGCAGGTTCCAGAGGAAGCCAATTCCCAAATCCCAACTTTTTTTGGCAGCACCACCCCTGGAAAAGCTGTGACAGGCTGGGCCCCACTTGGAGATTTAATCCAGGTTTAAGATGTGAGTGATGAGACCCCCAGCCCTGTCTCAGGTGAGGAGGGGAGGTGACAATGTCCTTGTCCCCTCAGCTGCTGCCGCTCCCATCCTTCATCCCTGGGTGGATCCGAGACCCTGATGTGGAGTCCCAAGTGTGGGACATGGAGTGGGAATTTGGGGACATGGGAAGAATGGGCCCATCAGGAGAATTTGGGGACATGTGAGTTTGGGATGGAATTTGGTGGCATGGGGGAAATTTGGGGACATTGGGAGGATTTGTGGACATAGGGAAATAGGGATGAGGGGGCAGAATTTGGGGACATTGGGGAGAACTGGGGGAATTTGAGGATGGGGGGCAATTTGGGGACATGGGGGAGGATTTGGGGACATTGGGGAGGGATTCGGGCACACGCGGGATGGTTGGGGAAATGGGATTTGGGGACATTGTGGAGGGATTTGGGGACATTGGGTAGGGATTTGGGGACATGGAGGGGGTTAGGAGAAATGGGATTTGGAGACATTGGGGAGGGATCTGGGGACATTTCCAAAAAAGGGAATTTTTGTCCCCAAATTCCCACCCTATTCCCCAAAAGGTACCCATGCCTGGGGTCACTGTCACGCTCCTTCTCACTGGGAGGAAAAGCCAAACGACGAATCCCATCCTCTATCCCACTTTTCCCTCTCGCGATCCCCACTTTGGGGGTGCGGCCACATCCCCAGAGGGGTCAGCGGGTGCCAGGGCAGATCTCCATGGCTAATTCCATAATCCTCCCCTCTTTCAGGCAGCAGGAAAGGCCCGGCCAGCAGGATCCCTGTGCAGACAGGGTGTAAAAATCCATGGCAGCTCCAAAGCAAACACTCCCACATCTTCATTCCTTCCACCCTATTGGCCATTGATTCCAGATAAATTTCCGGGAGGCCCTGACAGGGCTCAATTCTCCTAATTATGGCCCTATTGACATGTGATCTTTGGCTGCTCAGCTTGTCAGGAGCCATCCATCAGGCAGACAGATTCCTTTGGCTCCCGAGGAAATGAGATGGGAAGGGGGGAGAAGGGAGGAGCAGGGAAATGGCTGGAATGATGTGCCAAAAAAAATCCCCTGGCCCGGATTTTATTTATTCCCATTTATGTTGTGGAAGCTCCAAAATACCAACATTTAGAGGAAGAGTTAAGAGCTTCTAGTTTTGGGAACAACCTGTGTGGATCGGTCCCGATGATTTTAGGGATAAGTGGCTTGGATTTCACAGCTCTTTCCCATTCACAACTGAACTGATTTTTCCAGGTCTCAGCAAAGCTGCCTCTCCCTATGGGCTGTTGAATTCCACAACCAATCCAAGAAATCCCTTGCTCCAGGATGTTGAAATTTCACATGGATAACGGGCACAATATAGAGGAAAAATCCATCCACTACCAAAATATAAATGGAAAATCGCTGGTTCAAGAGAACAAATTGTTGGCAACAGGGAGAAAACTTTGGGAATTTTCTGCTTGTTCATCCTGCCTTGAGTTTCTCCTGATCAGAGACAGGACATGGATTAAGGCCCAAAATCCAAAAATCCAGCTGTTTTCATCTCCCAATCCCAACTTGGACAGGTAAGACAGGGCTAAGGCTGGTACCCAAACTGGAGCCACTGGGAAGTGTTGGAATGTAGCCAGGAGACCTGGGTGGGGCAAAATTGGGGAATACAAACCTTTTCCAACATTTCCTTGTGGCGCTTTTATAAAGGGATTTTATTGGTGCAAAAACCAGTTGGTTTGGAGTGTCTTCCCATTTCCTTCTCCTGTTCTATGGGTCTCATGGATAAAGCCAGAAGCCCTGGGGACCAGGAAAATTGTTTGAGTCACCCTCAGAGCCCAGAAATTAAGAAATAAACCCACGTGCCTTTTCCCTGGCTGTTTTCCTCATAACTTTGGGATGAGCACATGGATGCCTGGGGAGCTCAGCGGCCGCGGTTCCGGATGGGATGCAGGCAAAATCAGGAAGGATGGATAGGGACAGACTCCCCGGCTGGTCCTTGTCCCCAAAGGAGGTGTCAGCCACACCAGGCGGTGTCAGCCAACAGCGCAAAGTGGCGTTGGGCCGGATCAGGGAGAGATCCCTGCGAGCTGACTCATATCCTGGTTGGAATGTCTCTGTATTGTGAGAGGATCCAGACAGCCGGCAATGTCTGGAGATAACGGCCTGTGCTGGGAGCCCTGAGAGCTCAGGCTTCACTTACAAAGCTCGGCTTATTCCAGTTCTCTCGGCTTATTCCAGTTCTCTCCGTATCCGCGGTATTGATCCGCTCCCCCCGGCCCGGCTGCGGGATCAGCCCATCCATGGAAAAAGCTGTCGGCAATTCCTGCTCCCACCCGGCTCGGGTATCCAGCACATCCTTACTCCCACAGCACTTTACCACCTCCAAGGACTGGCTCTGCAGAAGTGCTGAGCTCGGAAAATCCAGCCCCGCTGGGAGAAGCGAAGCCCGAGCGATTCCCGTCTCCCTCGTGGAGGGAAAGATGGAACTGCTCCTGCTGGGGAAACTGAGGCATGGAAAGGAGAGAATTCCCAGTGCCCTTGTTGCTCATTTCCAAGGCATCTGTGGAGTGTGCATCTCCCAAATTTCATAAAATCACAATGCTTTGGGTTAAACGGATCTCAAAATCCATCTTGTTCCACTCCCCCAGAGCTCCCTTCCACCATCCCAGGTAGTTCCAAGCCCCATCCAGCCTGGCCTTGCACTCTTCCAGGGATGGGACAGCCACAGCTTCTCCGGACAACCTCATCCAGTTCCTCACAGGGAAGAATCTTTTCCTAGAAAGCAACAGCAGAAATTCCCGGAAATACCCCAGCCTCCCTGGCTGGGTTATCCATAATTACCCTGCATGAGGCAGGGGCATCCAGAGCCGTGCCCTGCCTCCTGCCCATGCTGATCCACCAGAACCCCCCAAAAATCCTCACCCCTGAGCCCTACAAGGTAAGGAACTGGAATGTTTAAGGACAGATTCCCTAATTTTTTAGTGTCCAAGCAAAGCTTTGCTTTCAAGTCACCCCAAGCAGAAAGAGAATGACACATTTCTTTGTCAAATCAGGTGTTGTATAAATTTGAATTTCTTTGACTCCTCAGTTGAGCATTAAAATTCAGGAAAAGGAGGAGGCTTTGGCTCAGCCCTGGGAAAGCTTCTGGCAAACCGAGGGCCCCATGGCTGCATCCTCTGAGTCCCCACAGGCTGAACTTTGCAGGGATTCAGGTGATCAGCTCTGGGCTATGGTTCCAGGCAGTCCCTGTGGGTTAATCCCAACGGGAAAACCTTACGCAAGCCGGGAAATATGGGCAAAATCCTGCTAGCTCCAGGCACAAGCCAAGGCAGGGATAAAACAATTGGAGGGCTCCAGAGGGAGGCAAAGGGGATTCAGGGGAATGGGAATGCTGGGTCGCAGCTGGCTCATCCTGCTGTAAGCTGTCCCTCAGCTCCCTGATCTCTCCCTCCATTCTCGTTGCAGGAATAAATGAGGATTTTCACCCTGGGAAGTTAAAATCCAACTCAGAGGGAAGTAACAACTTAAATATGGGGATGAGGGGTTTGAAGTGGGATTTAAGGTGGAGCTCTCGTCTTGCACCAGTTTGACACCACTGAGATACCATGAAATCCCAGAATTGTTTGGGATGGAGGGGATTTTATGTCATTCCAACCCCCCTGCCATGTGCAGGGACATGTCCCACTAGACCGCGATAACTCCAAGCCTAATCCAAGCCAACCTTGAAGCCATCCCCGACTCCAGGGTCAATTAGCATGATTTATGCACAATCTGCATGATAAAAATCATGTCCAGGCACAAATTCCTGTCACATCGCTCAGCCTGGCTCGGGATCAGCACCTGGGGGGGACCAAAGGAAGCTCGGGACAGCCCCACCAGGCAAAACGCGATGCTCCGAACGCCGTTCCGCGTCTTTCCAGGCTGCTGAGTCAGCATCCCCATCCCTGCGCCGGTGACATCCATCCCGGGAAAAGGCAAAAGCCCTCCCGCGGAGCCGACACGCGTCTGGCTGCAGAGGAAAGCGCATCCACTCCCCTCCGCCCCCGGCAGATCCTTCACTTTAATGTCAACTGAGCTTTAGCCTTGGCCCCGGGCTCTGCCATTCCTCTCCGCGGCTCGGGAAAGAGGCAGAGTGGAGTTCATCAATTCGCTCGTGTGTCGCCTGGAATCAGCGCTGGAGATAAAGTGGAGCTGTCAGGGGAAGGCGACTTGTGCCAGAGGGCTGCTCGCCATCTCGGCGGCTCCCCGGTGGCGTGTCCGAGGTGTCCTGGCCACAGGGAGCAGGGTGGGATATCCAGCTCCAGCTGCCCACCCTGGGGATGCTCTTCTCAGGGTGGGAATGTTGTTTTTGCCTGTGCTGGCTCAAGTCCCAAGCGGTTTAAGGACACACCGTGAAGGTGGGAACAGCAAAAAAACTCCAAGGGCAGGTTGGATGGGGCTCGGAGAAAGATTGTGGGAGTTTTCCTTGCCCATAGTAGGGGGTTGGAAGGAGATGATCCTTAAGATCCCTTCCAACTCAAACTATTCCATGATTCCGTGAAAAATGCAGATTTACTGTCTCAAAGAGCTCTGGGATCACCCACTAAACACTCCCGCCTTCTCCTGAGACTTGCCAGCTGGGTCCAGCTCTTCCCGAGAAACACTCGGATACCTCCAGACAGCATCCCAGCTCTGGGATGGGAAAACAAAGCATGACAGGGAGGGAAGCAGCGCTCCAAGGTCACTTAGTTAATGCATGGCACGATCCCAATGGCAGCTTCCTCCGGCTGCAGGCAGAGGGGAACTGATTCCAGCCAAATCCCTCGGCAGGCACGGGGAGCATCGGCACGGGAAGATTTCCTGTAAGACGGGAAGTTTTTCCTCCATGCTCTCCCCGATCTGCTCCAGCTCTGGGAGACAATCCAAGCGCTGCATATCTTTAATTATTAAGGAATCACTCACTGTAGTTACTTATGTGCTGCGGAGGCTCCAGGATGTTCCTGCCGGCAGTGCCGGAGTAAGAAGAATCCCTGGATGCTTCACCGGCAGCGGCTGAATCTCCCGACTCCGCTAAATGCCATCCACAACAACCTCACACCAGGAAATTCCCCCCGACCACCTCCTACCCACACTCATCGACCCCCTGGGATCCCCCCGGCCACAGCTTCCGATGGCAAAGCAATTCCAGGAAGGTGGAAAGAGGCTCAAGCTCATCCATCACAGTCCAGGAGCCATCAGGAGGAAAATCATCAAAAAATATTCATTCTGAAAATCAACCCTCCAGGGAACGGTCCAAGGAAAATTTCCTTGTCCCTTCCTCATGTTTCTTGGCTGGAGTTGCCTGAATTCCTCTTCTCTTTCCCCACTAACCCAAAGAATTCCTAAACTGGAGTCACCAGCTGTTTTGGGGAGGCTCTGCAATGCTTGGTTGTCGTTGAATCATGGAATAGTTTGGGCGGGAAGGACTTCCAAGATCATCTCATTCCAACTCCTGCCATGGGCAGGGACACCTTCCAACTACCCCAGGCTGCTCCAAGCCCCATCCAGCCTGGCCTTGGACACTTCCAGGGATGGGGCAGCCACAGCTTCTGTGGGCAACCTGTGCCAGGGCCTCATCTCCCTCACAGGAAGAATTCCTTCCCAGTATCCCATCTAACTCTACTCTCCTTAAATTTGAAGCAATGCTGCCCTTTCCTATCCCTTGCTGCAGGAAAAGACTTCCTAAGGAGTGGCAGTGTCACCTGCAGAAAAGATTTACTGGAAGCAGCTTTGAGGTTCCCAAGAAAAGAAGGACATAGACCTGTTGGGGTGAGTCCAGATGGGGCCACAGAGATATTCCAAAAGCTGGAGTCCCTCTGCTCTGGAGCAAGGCTGGGAGAGCTGGGGGTGTTCACCTGGAGAAGAGAAGGCTCCAGGGAGAGCTCAGAGCCCCTTCCAGTGCCTGAAGAGGCTCCAAGAGAGCTGGAGAGAGACTTGGGACAAGGGATGGAGGGAGAGGACACAGGGAATGGCTTCCCACTGCCAGAGGGCAGGGATAGATGGGATATTGGGAAGGAATTCTTGGTTGTGAGGGTGGTGAGGCCCTGGAATGTAATTCCCAGAGCAGCTGTGGCTGCCTCATCCCTAGAAGTGTCCAAGGCCAGGTTGGAAGTTGCTTGGTGCAACCTGGGATGGTGGGAGGTGTCCCTGCCCATTGCAGGGGGTGGAATGAGATGATCTTTGATGTCCCATCCCACCCAAACCATTCCATGATTCCATGATGACAGGGTACAGTGATGCCCCTTGTCCTCTGGCCACCACTGTTGGCACAACATGAGACCATTTCCAGAGCTCTCCATCTCCTTCCATCCATCCTCCCTTCCCTCCTTTCCATGCCCTAAATCTCCCCAGCACAGAATCACTGGCAAAGATGCTGTGCTCAGACCATGGCAGGGACACTCTTGCCCTGTGTCCCAAATTCCACTGTCATTCCACATCCTCCACGACCTTTCCTGGGCTCCCACCATGCTGATCTCCCTCTTTTCCGACACGAGCTGTGCAGCAAAGCAATTTCCAGCAGCCCAGGGCAAGGTGAATCCCTTGCCTTCAACTTCCTCCGAGCTTGTGATTTCCAGAAGAGCTGAGCAAATATTTTTCATGGAGCATCAGAAAATGCTTGGACGAGCTCTGAACACTTCCAGGGAACATGGAGCAAAGGAAAAGCCTTCAGAACTTTGCAGGTAAATTGAGAAATCGGGATTTGGGTTATTTATGATCACAGCGAGGATCACTGACACAAACATGATTCCCATTTTGCTTGGAGCTGGGAAACCTGCCTGTTCTTGGAGGAATTATGCTTTTCCCATAGTCCCAGATTGTGCAGCTTTCCCAGATTTGGGGAATGTTTTAATCTTTCTTAAACACCATTTAAACATCAGGCTTTTTCTGAGCGTCCAGATTCCGCTTCCATGCACTGAGCAGGCAGAGGATGGCAAATCATGGATTTTCCCTGCTGTCCTGAGCTGTTTATCCCACTGTCCAGGTGCATGGGATAGTTTAGGAAAAGTTGGAATATAAGGGGGAGAGAAGAGCAAAGCATTTTTGGATAGTCCCAGGCAGTTTTTCAGTTTTTGCTGTTTGATGCGAATCCTTCAGCAACAGTGAGACAAATTCTGTGTTCCCACCCTGGAATTCATTCATCCCTTTTCCTCCCCTCACCAAAGGGATTTTTCCCCTTCAACAATCCTCTTTCTTACATAAATCCAGGATTTTTATCCCTGCATCGAGTGAAATTCCCAGACTTGGAAAAAAATTATTCTTTTTGTTTGCTTCCAGTTGATGCCATCGGGCAGCTGAGATGGTCCCAGATTATGCAGAAGGGCCAAAAAAGAGGCTGTTCCCAAAACATGCCATTCCCTGGATTTTGATGGACTCTATGCAGCCAAGTAGAGCTCCCACATCCACTAAAAATGTGGATACGATCACTAAATTAGATATAAGGAAGAAGTTTTTCACAACGAGGGTAGTAAAACAGTGGACCAGGTCACCCAGAGAAGCGGTGGATGCTCCATCCCTGGAAATATTCCAGATCAGGTTGGACAGGGCTTGGAGCAACCTGGGATAGTGGAACGTGTCCCTGCCCATGGATTGGATGGGTTTTAAGGTCCCTTCCAACTAAAACCATTCCACGATTCAATTTTAAGTCTCTGGATGTGTTTCCATTCAACTGTGCCTGACAGAATCCATTTTTCGATGCAACACTGGCAGATCCAGTGGGACACCCACAGCTCCAGAGATGGGGCATCCACAGATTCCCTGGAGAGGGAGTTTTTAGGATTTATTGGCATCCCTCAGCTTCACCATTTCCTGACTTTGCCAGCCAATCCTTAAGGACGATGTGCTGTTCATCCATAGCAGATTCCTGCTGTGGGATTTCTGGTCTGTAGAGAGGAGCTCACCATCACCAAACAGGTGGAAAAACTGAGATTCAAGGGTGGGAAGCGACTTGACCAGGGACTCCCATGGCAGAAACAACACATCCCAAATCCTCTTCCCTCAGCCCTCATTTTTCCTGTCCCCTGAGCTGTGTTTCAAGAACCCCCCCACTCCCACTCCCAGGAGTCCTCCTGCCTCTCCAAAAGCTCGATTAGCTGGAGTTGCACTCCAAAGGTTTTGTTGGACTCCTCCAGCTCAGGAGGGAGCCCAGACCACTCCACAGCCTCAAACAACTTCTTGATGTTCAATTCCCCAATTTCCCAGGGCTGAATCCACCTTGAAATTGGTGTCTAAAACCTCCCTTTGCGAGCAGCCAGGAAGGGGCTTAGGAGGAGGAGGGGAGGTGGAAGGGAAAAGAAATTAGATCCATTTTCCACAAGGAGAAGAATTAAAAGGAAAATTTCAGCCTCGGGAGCAGAATAATGGAGCTGCGGCTGGGAAATGCTCCGTTGTGAAGGAGAGGTAAAACAGGGAGCAGGGATGTGAGATATGCTGGGATTAGGGAAAGGACTCCAGCAGGAAATCTGGCGTCTTCCCAGGTCAGTCCTGGCCAAGGTCAAAATCCAAAATCCAAGGGGGAGGCTCTGGCGGGGTTTCCTGGCAGGGAGTGCAGAAATATGGGAGAAAGTTAACCACCGCCACAGAAACTATTAAAAAGCCGTTTTTCCCATGCTTTCCCACTATGTGGGAATCTGGGGATGGGGTCTTCCCAGGGAGAGAGTCACAACCTCTGTCTGGGGTGAAGGATGCTCCTACTCCGAGCTCAAGGAATGAGGTTTCCATGAAGTGGTAGGGGGAAGAAACAGGATTTCACCCAAATTGGTTGCTCTCCTCAAGGATAACTCTGCCTGTCACTGAAGGAGACAATTTTGGCTCTGTCCAGAGATAAACAAGAGCAACATCCCCTTAAAAATCAGAGCTGGATTGGCAAGGAATCATGGAGTGGTTTGGATTGGGAGCAACCTTAAAGATCATCTCATTCCGAGCCCTCTGCCGTGGCAGGGATAACAGATCAGGAAGGAGATTCTCTGCTGGTGGCACTCAGGGACATTAATGTCACTGCCAGGCCATGGGTTTCCCCAATTCTCCTTGCAAAACCCTGGAAAAAAGGGCGGATTGGCTGCATCTTCAAAGCTGGAAGCTTGTCCTTTTTCCAGCCCTGCTGAAGGCAGGGAAAACACCCAATTTCTGTGAAAAGAGGGTGGATTCCAAATCTTTGGGGATTTATTAACTGATTGGAGGCGATAACTGAAAAGGATCTGAGCTGGATACCAGTGCTGCCTGGTTTTCATGGGAATCACCCATTCCAGGGGAAAAGCTGTTTCTCCTTCCTCTTTTCTCACCCTTCCTCCCCCCTCAGCTGCTCCAAGCTTGACAGGGACGGGTCAGTCCATCCGTCACCGCTAATCCTTGGATACTTTTAGTGTCACTCTGATGACAGCACCTCTGCCAAGCCGAGGAGCCTCGGCAATAAAAGCCTCTTTAAGGGCAGCAGCCCCTCTGAGCAAAGTGGTTTGTCCATTCCCGGGGTTTCTCCTTCCCTCTGGAAATGGCATCCCTCTGATTAGTCCTGCTGCCCGTGACAAGAATCAGATGGGAAACCTTCCACTTTCCAATGCATTAAAGACCTTCCCGGGAAGCGCTCGGAAGTGCAGAGCTCACCCCCGTCATTCTCCCTCCCTCCCACCCTTCCCTGCTCCCACCTTTCCCTGCTCCCAGCTTTCCTCTCCACTCCACTCGGAAGATGCTCTCTGGAGCATCCAAGGTGGTTTGGCTCGTTCCCCACATATTTTTGTGGGGTTTCAGATGTATTTCCACTCCGTTAAGATGTTGGGGATCTGTGGCACACCACGGTGGCTTCACCACAGAAATCCAGCCATAACTTCCATAAAAGAGACTCCAGGTGCATCCAAATTGGGGAATTCCAGGGTGTCCCTGTTTTACAGGGTAAAAGGATTAGTGCAAAATATCCATTTCTCACCCTTTGGCCTTGGGAGCAGGAACTGGGAATGTTTGAATGGAGAAACACCTAAAGTAGCTGTTAGCCCCAAATCCAACCTTCTTGCCACCCCTTATTCCCAAGGAAAATGGAGTCAGATGGCAATTGGTTTTCCAAACCTTTGTCTCTACTGGGATTTGGCTGTTTCAGTGCTCCGTTTCCCCCATCAGCAGCCAAATGTAAGTGAGAGACAGCAAAAATCATGGAATCTTGGAATGGTTTGTGTTGGCAGAGACCCTAAAGATCTGGTGGCCATGGGCAGGGACACCTTTCACCATCCCAGGGTGCTCCAAGCCTTGTCCAACCTGGCCTTCAACACTTCCAGGAATGGGGAATGCACAGAGAACCCCCTTGGACGGGATGTGAACAACACGGGACAATATTTCTGAGCCTGGGGTGACAATCCAGGGCTTCCAACCAGTTGTCCCATCCTAATTCCATCCCAAGCCCTCAGCTCCTTCCTCAGGGGAGCCAGGATGCCATTCCCACTCCGGAGCTCTGCTGCTGCCCTGGGAACGAGCTGATGAATGAAGTGTGCAATGCAATTAATAATTAATGAGCTAGTCTGTTGGTTTAGAGGATTCTGTTCTGCTGCAGGGCTCATCACGGCATCCGGCGGGACCTGTTGCATCCAAAGGCAGCGTCGCATCCCTAAATCGTTCCACCATCTCCACGGCACAGCACAAAACCCAGCTCTCAGCATCCCGGGATGCAGGGAGGCAGCAGGAGCTCTGGAATAACTCAACAGCACTGCAGCTCTCACAGCGTTTCCCCTCATTTCCCTAAATTTGGGGGCGCAGGGAAAAGGTTGAGAGCTCCGCGCGGTTCTGCTCAGCTCAGCAATCCCAAGAAGTGCACCCTGGGGAAGGTGGGATGCGCAATTCCCGTGCCCTGGCGCGTGTCCCAGGCACTGGAGGGATGAAGTCAGCGGGGGCAGATGGATGTGCAGAGAGCTGGAGGCTGCCGGAATGAACCGGAGCGTGGAGGAGCCAGAACCAAGAGGCAGGAAGTCGCCGGGAGTCAGGAAGGGCACAGTGGGAAGCTGGGATTGTATGAGGCAGCCCCAGCCGGGCAGGGAATTGTGACGGGATGAGCAGCACATTCACTCGGCTTCATGCAAGGGAAGGTTTCAGATGCTCTCACTGGAAAATAATCCTCCCAGACCTCCTGAGGCGCTGGGGTTATGGCTGTGTCAGGGAATGGGATCGGAATTTGGGATCCAATCGCTGTTCAATCACCAGTGCAGTCCCTGGGATTTCGTGGAACAGCCCAATGAGCTGCTTCCCAAATGTTCTTGAGGATAGTTCTGCACAACTCACGGGACAAGAGGCCATTCCCAATAGTCACGGAATCATAGAATCATTTCCATTAGAAAATATCCTGAAGATTCAACCATTCCCCCAGCACTGCCAAGGCCGCCACGAACCCATGTCCCCAAGTGCCACATCCACAGGGATTTTAAATCCCTCTAGGGATGGAAACTCCACCCTTGCTCTGGGCAATAGACAACCATTTCCATGAAGAATTTTTTCCTGGTACCCAAACTAAACCTCCATGGCACAACCTGAGGCCATTTCCCCTCATCCCATCCTACGTGTCCTGAGAGCTGAGTGCAACCTCCCCCAGCTCCACCATCTTTCAGGGAGTTTTGGAGAGCCAAAAGGTCCCCCCTGAGCCTTCTCTTCCCCAGGCTGAGCCTCCCCAGCTCCCTCAGCCACTCCTGGTGCTCCAGACCCTTCTCCAGCTCCATTGCATTCCCCAGACATGCTCCAGCTCCTCAATTGTCCCGAGAAGCCCAAAACTGATCCCAGGATTTGAGGTGTGGCCTCAGCAGTGCCAGCACAGGGGACAATCCCTGCCCTGGTTCTGTTGTCACCCCGCGCTGCTATTTGCCTTCCTGGCCTCTACTTTGGAAGGACTCCAAGGTTCCTGGGAAGAATCTGCCCCAGGAAACAGAGAGACCAAGAAATCCAAGCTTTGTGGGGTTGAAGGAAATTCAGGACCCATAAAGGGAATAAGGAATTTGAGGCACTGCAGGATAAGGGACAGGTCTGGCTTGGGGGTGACCAGCACAGGAGCAGGGAGATGAAAGCACAGAGCTCTTGTTGCAGCAATGGATGGAAATTCCTGAGCCCAAAAAGCCATCCCAGCCTCCCCACACATCCAGGAAAGTACCAAATTTCCTTGGAGCCTGCCTTTGTCTCCAGCTCTTTCTGCATGGTGTGTCTCCCACGCAGTCAATTAGAGCCATGGATCAATTAAGCATTAACGGGCAAGGAAAATAAATTACTCAGATGGACAATCCCAGGGTCCGGACTCGAAAATAAGGGAAAATTCCCTGGTGTTGATTCACATGGATTCTCCTCTTTTTCAGGCCTGATCGGACACTCCTTCAGCTCCCAGCCTCATCCAGGTCTGAGATGCCACCAAGTTTGCAGTGGAGCTGATATTCCCTGATTTCCCTGATTTTCACTCAGATCCCATGAGGAGACACATTTGATTCCTTCTCTCTTCTCCCACATCCCCCCCAACTCATTCCCAGCAATTTTTTGGCTCAAGAAAAGCTTTGTGAAGTGAAAAGAAGCTGAACCCATTCCTGCTTTTCCTGCTCCAAAAGACAAGGGTTTGGAGATGTGCATCCACACTGGATTTTTCCGATGTAAGCCCAGACAAGGAAGTGTGTGTATTTCCATGTGGATATTTGGATATTACCAATCCTCTCCTGGCTGGAATGACTCTGTACATTTGGATTTGGGAAATGGAGTGGGGAAGGTCTGGTGAGAGCGATAAAAGAAATCTCCACCAGGAATTCCACCTACGGCACAAATCCCTGTGCTTTGCTGCCTTTTCCCACATCATGGGATCATCGCTGCTCCAAGCCTGGGCAGACACAGAGCTCCAGGCTTGGGGCAGGATGGGAACACCAACTCCTGAATCCTTTTGGGGACAAATTTTACAGCTCTAGGGACCCCATAACTCAACTGCATCACTTCCAGCAAGGTGTCCTGGTCAGGGACCTTTTTGGGTATCTGATGTCACCCACTCCTGAGTCATAGCAGTTTCTGATCATCTTTTTCTATGGAAGATCTTAATTTTGGCCCTAAATTTATTCCTAAGATACAGAGTATGTAAAAGCTCCATGATGTTCAATAATTTGGTGTTTTATTTATCCACATTTCCCGTGTTTGGGAGAACCTGGGCATTGAATTTGCAGCCTGCACAGGTAAGACAAGACAGTGAAAAGAAAATTCTGTCCTGCTTCCTCCTTGTTTTTTCATTCCCTGAAACCTCCATGCAGAATCTCTTCCTTCCCCTCCACATTCCTCCTCCTCCTCCTCCTCCTCTCTCCCCCTCCAGCTGCTCGAGAAATTCAAACCTTCTTCCTATTAGGAAGAAAAAAGGGTTTGCTCTCAGGTTGAAAGGGAAAGCAAAGGAACGGGTTAAAGGGGTTTAAATTGGAGTTTTATGGATATTTCTCCCTCTCCCTCCTTTGTGAACGCATTAAACTTTTCTTTCGTTAAAAACCGAGAGGATGGGAACGGGAAAGGAGAGGGGAGAAAGGAAAGAGAAGGTGGAGGGGGGAAAAAAAAGCCCTCAGATATTCATGTGTGACACAGCTCAGGGCGGCGAGACGTGCGGCTGATTTGCTTAATGCTGACAGGTCTTTCTTCTTCTTGGAAAGAAAACACAGCGGGGATCCTAAAATGTGCCATGTAAAGGTCCATGGCAGGAGCATTTCCAGCATTTCCAGCATTTCCAATCTTCCGCGGTGACGCTGCGGGCCAGGTAATTCACACAGGGAAAATAACGCAAAAAGTTCCTCGCTAAGCGCCCATTAAGCCGCTGGCTATGGAAATGTGGAGGCCAAAGCTGGTACAAAGCGCCGGGAACGTGTGAGCTGGGTGTGATCCATGTGAATTCCAAACCTGCCCGAGAGGGGCAGGAAAAAGGGAGAAAAGAGGGAGAAATAGGAGTGGCAAAGAGAGGAGGGGTGGAGAGAATGCAAAGACAAAGGGAGAGGGAGGGAGGTTGAAAGCAGGGAGAGAAAATAAAGGTGAGGGTTGGGTGAAGGATCATTCCCATCATTCCTGGGCACTCTCAGCCAAAGAGAATTGGGAGAAATTGGGAGGTGGGATTCTTTGTGACTCCCATCCTCCGGCCAGCCTGATTGCACTCCCTGTCTCGGATAGTTATCCCAAGGGATTGAGCATCCACCTTTCCCACTCACGGATGTGTCACAAAAACACAAAAAGTGATGGTCCCTGGTGCTGGGATGGCTGAGATGTTCTCCAGGGAGAGTCTCCAGGGCAGCCCCCAGCTGCAGGTGAGGCCATGGCGATGGCTGGAATGTCACCTGTCCAAAGGGAATATCCATCCCACTATTCCCCTCTCCACACCTGCTGGCAGAGGGAAGCTTGGCAGCTCCCCGTTGTAGGGTCAACACCTGCATCAGGCTCCAGCTGTTATCTCTCTGCTCTGAGTGATAAAAAAGGAGTGAAAAGTAGGTCAGATCCCAGGGAGATGGAAAAGCAGCACTTGGGGACACTTTAGGGCAGAGGACACGTCCTTCCCGGAGCCACTGAAGAAACAGAAGCACCGAAGATCCCATTTTTCATGGGATTCTTCTCACTGTTCTCAGTGCCATGAGAACACTGCTTCTGTAGCATCTTCACCTGAGCCAGGGATCCTCGAGTCCGTTTTGGCTTCATAATTAGCCCAAAAAGTGAATTTTGGGGTAAAGTCATTTCAACTAGGGGGGGCCTTGTTCAGACAAATTTTCTCTACCTGCCATCGACTGTCCCGCCTCTCTCATGCCATTCCCAGTGGAAAAGTGAAAGAGCTTTTCCAGTCCTACTCTCCTGCAGCTCCGGCACTCAGGATCCAGGCGACTCAGGCCTTTGGGCAGGTGACATTCAGATGCCACCAGCAAAGGTTCCATGAAGGACCCCGGGAGCAGATCCTTGGATTAGCCACCAGGTCTTTTGGGAGGATCTGGACAGACCAGGACAAGCAAGAGGTTCTGGAAGATGTCCCACCATAGGAATGCTGTGGTGGATCTCATATTTGACCCCACTTCCTCTCCTTCCTCAAAGAGACATGAAGCAGAAAATTCTAGAGAGCACTCTGGCCATTCCCTTCCTGGACATCACTCTGAAGCAGCAATGCCTGATTTTCCAAATATTTCACTCCTCAAGGGAGGGACGTGGATGTCAATCCAGGATTAAAGGAAGGGATTCTGCCCCTCTGCCCCACTCGGGTGAGACCCCACCTGCAGAGCTGCCTCCAGCTCTGGGTCCCAGCACAGGAAGGACATGGAGCTGTTGGAGCCAGTCCAGAGGAGGCACCAAGGTGATCAGAGGGATGGAGCAGCTCTGCTGGGAGGGAAGGCTGGGAGAATTGGGATTTTTCAGCCCGGAGAAGAGAACTCTTTGAGTGATGTAATTGTGGCTTTCTAGTACCTGAAGGAGCCAAGAAAAATGGGAAGAGATGATTTTCAGGAGCCTGGAGTGACAGGATAAAGAGGAATGGCTTCCAAGTGAAATAAGGGAAATTTAGGTTCCATTTACAGAAGAAATTCTTCCTTGTGAGGGTGATGAGGCCCTGGCACAGGTTGTCCAGGGAATCTGTGGCTGCCCCATCCCTGGAAGTGTTCAAGACCAGGCTGGATGGGGCTTGGAGGAACCTGGGATAGTGGAAAGTGTCCTTCCATAGCAGGGAAGTTGGAACTGGATGATCCTTGAACTATTCTATTCAAACTATTCCATGACAAACCCCACTGACCACTCTGGGTTTATCCCCACTGACCACAAAGGGCTGGTGGGGACCCATCTCACCCACAGGTCCCTGAAGATGTGACCAATGTCCCACCATGGTTTCTCCTTTTCCAATGACTCATTTTTCCATGTCTTCATTCCCTATCCCTCTAAAATGGTGTTGGTCTCCTTCACCCGGTGCTTGGAGGGGATGGGGAGGGTTGATGGTTCCTGCTTGATGGTTATGCAGAGGGATAAATGGTGAGATTCCAGGATTCAGGAATGTGGCCCTGTGGCCATTCCCAACCGTTTGGTTAATTCTTCCCAAATTTTTGGTGTCACTCATTTAATCCTTGGTGGGAAAGCATAGGGAAGACAGAGGCAGACTCATCTCAGAGATTCACAGAGGAAGGACAAGAGGAAACTGGGAGAATCTGGAACATGGGAAGCCATGGCTGATAAGAGGAATTTTTTCCTCATAATCAGGATCCCAAAGAGGCTGAGGGGTCTTTTCTCTTTGGAGACAACTTGAGCACAATGAGACAGGGTTGGAATTAACTGCTTGGAAAACAACTCCTTGTTCTTCCCGGGATTCTTTGTCAAGCTGTGGGTCCGTCATGCTTCCCTTCTGGGAAAGCTAAAGTTTCTTTTACGTGTGGGACAGTAAATAGCTTACAAAGTTTTCTTTTTTTCTCTGGAATTACCCAAGACTGCAGCATCCTGATCCCATTTTGGCCCAGATCTCTCCCATCCTTCCCCCCAACCATCTCTGACAGATGGGGATGAGGGTAAGACAGAAACACTCATGAAAAAGCTTTCCACCAAAGTTATTTTGCGTATTAGGTCCACTTAAAGGTCTTCCGGGGAGGAATCTCACCTGGAAAAATTAGGAGCAAGATGAAGGGAGGGACAGAGGGTTTCTCCAGAGTGTAATTAAATCCTGGAGCAGCCTTGGAGCTGGGATTCACCTTGGGCTGGCCACACCTTTTGTCCTTGCAGGGCTTGGACAGAGGGGACACAGCCCGACATTTTCCCAGTATTCCCAGTTTCACAGCACGAAGACTGGGAGGGAGAAGGCGGCTTTGCCAAGCACCCTGATCCAAATTTTCCCTGGGAATTCTGTCAAGAAAAAAAGTTCAGCCTCCCTTCCTTGGTGCCAGCTTAGAGAACGACTCGTTCCCCCTGCTCCCCATTCTCCACCTGCCACCTTCCCTGCTCCCAGCTCTCTGGGAATCAGAGAAACTTCCCATCACCACGGAATCAGGTCTCTGGCTTCATCCTACCTCGGTGTCTCCCTCCCCAGTCTGTGACCCCCTCTTGTGAGTGGGAATCCTGGGAGTCTGAGGGGAAAAAAATGCCCCTCTCGGCTCAAGCCTTCTCCTCCTGGCTAAAGCAGAGTCCCGTGTGGAAATGAACTCTGCTGCTCCCTCCTTTCTTCCCCTTTTCCCTCCTCCCCTCTCCATCACTCCAGTTGTTTCATCCTTTGAGAACTCTCTGCTTCTCCCTATGGGACCCACTTTAAAAAACAAGGAAGGGGGGGACTGGGGGAAGACGGAAAGAAAACTCCATTGTCTTGTCAAAGGGAATAAGTGAAAAGTTGCAAGTGTCTCTCCGCAGGTTTTGGCTCCTGTGTGTTCTCCTTTCAAACCCTGCCAGCCTCAGGGGCTGTCATTCCGCCTTCATCTCCTTGCAGATCGCCCTGTGGATTCCCACTGCTTCCCCTCCCCAGCCTCACGGAGCGGGAGCTGCCAGGCTTTTCACGGCCACCGCCGGCTTGATCCCATTGACAGGTCCTTTCTCTTTGCTCCCCTTTCAAATAGGGCTCAGGGTCGCTTCCTTCCACCCTTCCCTTTCCTTTCCTCCCCACCCTCCTTTGCTTTTCCCCATTTTTCCTTATTTTCCAAGGAGCGCCGCCGAGGTGTTTGACAAGGCCACACGCAGTGGAGTCGGGGCCCAATTAAATAAAAACCCCTCTTTAAGAGCAGCCTTTATTTGGAGATTGACACCGGAGCTGTCGGAATATTAACAAGCTCTTGCCACTGGAATCCAGCAGCAGCTTCGGGAAGCTCCCTGTGGTGGAGGGTGGAGGTTTCCACACTGGATGATGCCTTGGGCAAGACCTTCCAGGGTTGGTGTGCAACTGGTGTGCCAAGCGTGGTGTTGGTTAAACCACTTTATCCCAGCCAGGATGGATGGATTTATGTGGGAACGCCACGGATGTGTCACCCTCCTTCCCAAAAGGTGTCACCCATCCATAGGGAGGCACCGTGGTTTTATGGTTAGAGCAGGAAAAAGCAGTTCTGTCACCAAATCTGAGGATGGGGTTTGTCCCCTCGGTGTCCAGGGTGTCCCAGGGTGCTGGAGAGTCACAATCCCATCACTTTCCTCATCTCTGCAGCCAGGAGGGGATTTTTTGGGATAACCAACAGCAAAGTGGTCTCTCATGCTTGGTGTTCGCCCCGGGCTGCTGGGATTGGCCTCAAAGCCAATTAAAGCCTCAAAGGGGAATAAGACAAGATTTGGGGCTGGAAAGATCATGGAATCCCAGAAGGGTTTTGGTTGGAAAGGAGCTTAAAGACCATCTCATTCCAAACCCCCAGCCATGGGCAGGGACACCTTCCACTATCCCAGGTTGCTCCAAGCCCAATCCAACCTGGCCTTGAACATTTCCAGGGATGGGACATCCACAGCTTCCCTGGGCAACTTCTGTCCCCCACTGGCCACTTCCAAGATCTCTTTTGTCCTTCCCATGTCACTGGGCCGCCCATGAGGCAGAG
>VZRL01003215.1:566558-597976 GCA_013397895.1 Origma solitaria
AGAGAAGAGAAGAGAAGAGAAGAGAAGAGAAGAGAAGAGAAGAGAAGAGAAGAGAAGAGAAGAGAAGAGAAGAGAATGGAGGGCTCACAAAGTCATTTCTTCTACTCCATGATTTTGTTGCTGTTGAACTCAGCCAGGCTCTTCCACAGACACATCCGAACCCTCTACTGGGAGCACTCACATTCCCTGCCTGACTCCAAGGATCCGCTTCACCTCATCCCATAGATTTCAAGAGGAAAAATCTGGGATGAACATCTACCTCACAGCCATTTTTCCTACCCCAAAAAATCCCACTGAGGTGCTCGGGAGCCTGGAGCACATTCCAGCACTGCAATGTCCTGCGGTGTGGCTCCGTGTCAGGAACTCTGAGGATGTGGTGGGCACAGGCACCAAGCAAGGCCCAAAATCCATGGAAAAGCCCCTTCGCAATGCTTCCAGCACATTTAGAGCTCTGAACAGAAGCTGAAAGCCAGTCTCCAGCTGGGCTAATGGCATCCAGCAGTTGCTTGCCAACATGAGAGACTGCATGGAAGCAGGAAAAGGCACTTATCCATGTGTCGGAGATGGATTCATCCCACCAGTTCCTGCAGGGATTCCAGCCTTCTCCGCGCATATAGGAAACAGGTTTTCTCCCTGAAGAATTCCAAACTCCTTGGTGCATTCAGGCATCCCATGAGTTAATTTTGGGGGAAACAAGAGCTGGGGTGTGTCTGCTTCCAAAGGCTGGGGCCACGACAGGGAAGGAAAAGTAAACTGAAGAATGATTAGAGGTTTTGGGATGAGTTACTTGTGCAAAAGTCTCCATCCAGGAATCCTGGGAAGGGGCTCCTCTGGATATTTCAGGATGACAATATCTGGGCCTGAACTACACAACAACAACACCCTCAGGGATTCATCCTTTGCAGCAGAAAATCAGGAAGGGCTGGGGAAGAAAGGTGTGATCAGAGCCAAGAAAAGGCAATCGTAGCATCCTTACGGAGGGGACAAGAGGGACTGGATGATGATGGAAGGAGCAGCTTCCAAAAATGGGTTGTGCAAAGCTGTTAGGGCCAGATAATCCTTTGGAGGCTTTTTATACGCTTTTGGATTGTGGTGCTGCTGTTGTCACTTCCCAACTTCCAAAAGGTGCAGGAACTTTGGGTCAGTAAAACTCCCTCTTGGAAAAGGATTGAGTCAGGAGACGAGGAGTCAAACCCTTCCCTTCTCTTCTTTTTTTTTGGAGGTAAATCACCAGGATTATGGAATCCAAGTGTCCCAACACCTCTGTTTTCCAGTCACAGAGTTATTTACAATGAGCCATAGGTTATGTTGGAGTACTTTGGGAGATGGGATGACCCAGGATGAGGCAGGCAGGGTGAGGAAATTCACACACAAAGCTTCAAGGCTGCATCCCTCCCCTTCCCATCCACACATTCCAGAGGAACAGGGAGGGGGAGAGCGACCTGCAGCCCCAGCCCTGCCTGCTCAGCACTTTTGTGCTTTTCTGTCAGGGGAAAAAATAGGAAAAAAAATCCTAAAAAGCCCCTTTTTGTTTGGTTCCCGGTTTTTGTTTGCTAATTTATTGTTTGGTCCTGAGCTTGAGCTCCTGAAATCCCTTGTTCTTGGCGCTCATTAAAATATTTGGGACTCGCTCCGGTGCTGCCGCACTCTTTTTGTGTTTATTTTTCCCTCCTCCCCAGATCCCCCCTCTCCACAACCCCGCGGTCAAAACGTCCCTGTGTTTTCCACGTGCTGATTATCCCGAGAATCAAGGCTCCTGAGCAATTTGTGAGTCACTCCAAAGCAATCAATTATGCATCAAATGACTTTTTGATTCTTTACCTTGTGAGCAGAGAGCTAGAAGAAGAGGCTGCTTTTTATTCTCTTCCCCTCCTCTATATTGTTATTATTTTTATTATTATCCCCCCTCTCTCTTTTCTTCTTTTCCCTCCCTTTCCGTGCTCCAACGGCTCTGCCTGCTGGCGTCGGGATTATGGCATGATCAAATGGTTTGCTCTTAATTGGCAACAGCTCCGAGATGGGAAGAAGGCAGGAAGATTAAAAGGAAAAGGCCACGGGAGCCGGAGCAGCTTCTTGGGGGTGAGGTGGGAGAACGGGGCTGAGCAAAGGGGACTTTGGTGTAAAAGTGATTCCCTGTCTCCACCAGCAGGGATGACCAAGGAAATTTGGGGACAGGAGATGGGCTGGAAGGTGCAGGGGTCAAAACCAGTGGGATTTTCCTGGGAATAAACTCTTATCCCCCTCCTGCAGTTTGAAAGCTCGGTGACAAGGACATCCAAGTCCTCAACTTCAGGCAGGGTTGCAGTGCAGGAATTCCAGCAGGGAAGAGATGCAAATGGGATCTAACACACCTTGAGGAGTTTCTCCAGCATTGTGAACAGTCCTGGACTGTCCAAGGTCCTGGATTTATCCATGTCCTGCCCTAAAGGAGGGAAAGGTGTCCATACCCAGCCCCCAGCCATCAGCAGGTGACGGTGTTTTGCCTGCAAACCCAGAGGTCATCCCTGTTCGTGTCCCTCAGCAGGAGCCACATCCTTGACCCCTTTTCCTTTGCAGTATCCCTGGATATATTTGTCGCAATGGGTGACACTGGCCCAGGCAGTGGAGGAGGCAGGAGGAGATTCCCACAGCTGGAATAAAACAGGGAAAATATCCAGTTTAGGGTGTCTAAATGTCCCTCTTGCCTCCATCCTTCAAACCTTCTGGATCCAGTTCATGTGAAAGAGGTGATTATTCTGGGATTATCCATTTGCCAGGACATACGAGCTGTTCATACTCTTAATAAAAAAACAGTAATTTGAAAAAACCAAACCAAACCAAAACAAAACAAAACACAAACAAATTAACAAACTCCTAAAAACAAAAATGCCAAAACACAAAGAGAAAAACAGGTTGTGTTAACTTGTGTTTTACCTCTGGATTTTTCCATCACATCTTGAAAGGGGTTTTCCTCAAGTTAGGAAATGTGATTTTAAAACCCCCTCCGTCCCTCATCTTGAAGATGAGGATGACAGAACATCACCCAAAAATTGAGTTCTTCAGAAGCACCAGCAGAACAAAACTTGGAAATGCAGCTCTTTTCCAGCCCCTAAATGACCTGGTGAGTATGACAACTACTGTCCCCTTCTCCATAGTCCCAAACATCCCTGAGGATATTCCCCACAATAAAATCCTCCATTCCCCTTCTCCATAGTCCCACACATCCCTGACGATATTCCCCACGATAAAATCCTCCATTCCCCATCCATTTTCATGGCTCCTCATTCCAGATGTTAACAAGGTGATGCTCCAGGATGTGGATATCCTTTGGAGCACACGATAAGGACCCAGCTTGGATCAGTTGCCTCCATCAGCTCCATCCCTCTCAGAGACTGCGTCCCGGGTTTTATTTGTGAAGGAAGGGGAGGGATTTGTCCCCTGGATGTGTCACGTGGGAGAACAAATCTGGAATAATGAGTTCAACTTCAGGGCCCCGGAATAAAATACAGCAAGTCCAGTGGGGTTTTGGAAGGACACCAAGATGGTTTGGGGAACGAAGTGTATGAAGTGACTGAGATCAGCTGGACAGAGGGAAGTAAAAATACCTTTTCCCCACCTTTTTCAAGGAGATGTTCATGGAGAGGATGAAGTCAGGCTCTGCTCCGAGGAATCTCTTTATTTCCAGTGACGATGAACTTCAAGTATCATGGAATCATGGAATGGTTTGGGCTGGAAAGGACCTTAAAGATGATCTTGTCCCAACCCTCTTCCATGGACAGGGACACCATCCACTATCCCAGGTTGCTCCAAGACTTGTCCAACCTTGCCTTGAACACTTCCACGGATGGGGCATCCACAATTTCTCTCAGCAAGCTGTGCCAGGTCCTCACCATCCCTGAGGGACATTTTCCTTGAAGGGACAGGAATTTCACTTACTGGCAGAGAATGAGGCTCCCTTGATGTCAGGCCATGGATAAATATTACCTGGAAATATCACACTGAAAACAAAAGTTACTTGAAACTGGTGTTCAGGGAAAAAATAAGGACTTCTTGATTTCTGCAATTTCCCAGAAATTCCTTGGGCCATTGGGTGGCTGAGCCATGCAGGGAGCAGCTGTCCAAACTCACACGGTGGGAGGTTCTAACTAAGCAAGAACAAGAAATAAGGATTATTTCTTGGGAAATAACGGGAAGAAGTACAGGGATAGCACATCCTGCTGAGATCCTTGTCTCTGCCCAGATATCTGACCATCAGCAATGGCTGGTGCACAGGGAAAAGGATCTAAGAGGCTGGAGAATCAAGACATAACACAAGAGAATCAAGCTCCTACTCCATGGAATCCAGGAAACGTGTGCAGAGGAAATTGATTGTTTAGTGAACTGCAAAATTTAGTAGGAAAAGCTCTCCTGGGACTCATATTCCTTTTAATCCAACAAATGTTCTTGGCGTTTGCCATTGCTGCCTGAGCAAGTGTTTGACAAGTCCCAAGCAGATCCTATCTCAGCTTTACAGCTCTGCTTCTGACCATGGTGGGGAAAGGAAAAAAGAAGTTTAAATACACTGCCAGACTGGGGGATAAATTCAAACCATTTAAAGGAAACAGGGCTGCAGCCAGGCTGGGAGAGCTGGGTTTGTCCAGCCTGAAGACAGGAAGGCTCCAGGGAGAGCTTAGAGCCCCTTCCAGTGTCTAAAAGGGCTCCAGGAGAGCTGGAAAAGGACTTTGGACAAGGGCATGAAGTGACAAGACATGGGAAAAAGGTTTTAAACTGACAGAGGGAATATTTAGATTGGATTTTGGAAAAAAATTCTTTCTTGTAAGGGTGGTGAAGCCCTGGCACAGGTTTCCCAGAGAATCTGTGGCTGCCCCATCCCTGGAAGTGACCTAGACCAGGCTGGACAGGTCTCTGAGCAGCCTGGGATAGTGGGTGACATCCCAGCCCATGGCAGGGGGTTGGAGCTGGATGGCCTTGAAGACCCCTCCCAGGATTCTATGAAACCTCTGGAAAATTAAGTTTAAAACAGAATAAATTTATGGATCCTCCAAACATTGTTGGACAAGAGAACTAACAGATGAACGGACTCTTAAATCTCTGACAGTTCTCCATCCCACAAAAAAAAAAAAAAGCTTCAGTTGGAGAAAGCCATTGGGATATTTGGGAACTGCTGCTTGCTGATCCATACTTCATCTTCTCAGTGACACATTCAAACAGTGACATAAAACCATGGATGTTCCATCATGAGAGTAAGAGAAATTGTATGGATTTCAGGGGATCCTGGAAGTGTTATCTAGGCATGAGAAGTGGTTACTACACAGGGATTTTAGGTTCTCTCCCTTTCCATGGAATTTTGTGAGGCACTTGGGAGGATGGGACTCCTCATCCTGTGCCACTGGCACTTGGAATAAACCTTGTGTGTGAAGGTTCCAATAAAACTGACTCACGTGGAGTATTGGAGTGAACGATTTCTATGTTCTCCCATGGGATTATCTGTTATCCATGACCCTGGCATGGTCTGGACTCCGGAGACCTTCAGAAGGATACAATTTACAATGATTTACACAATAAAGATGCGGTTTTTCCATAGAATCATGGAACGGTTTGGGTTGGAAGGGACCTTTGAGATCATCTTGTTCCAATCCCTGCCATGGACAGAGACATCTTCCACTCAGCCAAGTTGCTCCAAGCCCCATCCAGCCCCATTAGATCGTGGAATGCAGATGGTCGCATCCTGCTGCGCTGGCTCTGCACAATCCCAATTTGTTGGCTGCAATTTTCTGATACTCGTGGAGATTCGTGGAAGCTCGCAGGTGAGTCAGGCAGGAGCATGGCAAGATGGCGAAAGAGCAAAATTTATTCACAATAGTTTCTTTTTATATGCATTAATAATCTAACAATTATTGGTCGTCAGTTTTCCACCCCCCAAGATAATTGGCTACAGCCCTACAGCATCCAGTACCAAAACAAAGATATTAGAAAAGAACAAAAATGCAGCTTATCTCTATTCCCCATGAGAAAGAAGAGAAGAACTTTTAAACAGTGCATCTACACCAATTCACCCCTGAAAAGGCCTGTGGAATAAAATAAACAGCCCAGAAGGAAAACCACGGCCATTGCACAGAGCCTGCATCACCCTGCATCTCCTCCAAACCTCTGGAGACCACACTTCGGACCATCCTTCCCTTCCCTTCCCACACAGCAAAGGGCTTGGAAACAGCATTCCAGCCCTTTCCAGCCTGTGCCAGTGAGAGAGACAAGCTGTCACCCAGCCCCATCATCCTGATGGACAGCAGCTTACATCCCACACCAGCCCCAGGAACCACCACTTCCTGCAGCTAATTCCAAAACAAAGCGGGCATTGAGGGGTTAGGTTTCAGTTTTTCCGGCTGGGAGAAGAAGAGGCTGCCAAACTAAATAACACCGACAGCTGCTCCAGGAGTCAAGCACAGCTCGGTGACCTCAGCTCCTTCACGCGGTGACCTCCCAGCAGATCCTGGCCAGCAGGGCCACCGAGCACCAGGACAAGCAGTGGTGGCAGCCAGAGCCACAGTTGGAGAGGCAGAACGTGCAGCCCACCAGCTGTGAAACACATTCCCTCTCTCCAGCACTATCCACATCTTTTTGCCCTCTCCGTGATGCTCTCCCAGGAAGCAGCGCTTCAGGATGGCTTCGGGAGGCCTTTGTGTCCCAGTGATTTTCCCTAAACCAAAGGCTCTTGGAAGTGCCAACTGTTCGAAGGCAGGATGCAGCAAAGGGCTCTGACATATTGGGATCAAGAGCCTAAAAGGGAATTTTCCTGATGCCAAAAGCGAATTTTCCTGATGCCAAAAGGGAATTTTCCTGATGCCAAAAGAGAATTTTCCTGGTGCCCGCACAGACAAAGGAGAAACTCAATGAATTTTGCAAATCCCTCTCTTATTCTCTTCCTCACCTGCTGAGCTTTTGAGAGGACTGGAATACCAGCCGTGAAACCCTGTCTTTTGCCTTTATCCCGTCTCAAAATGAGCCAGGATGTACTCATGGCACAGAGATTGGGACGTTAACAGGGTTCCATCCTGGGGGACCAGATTCCATCCTGGCATTCTGGACTGGGAAGAGTTTAACTACAGTGGATTGGTTCAAATCTACCAAAACTCTGGAGCTGTTCTGATCCTACTCCAGCTGTCCAGCCCAGAGCAAAAAAAGAAGATATTCCCACTGTTCCCATTGCATCTGCTGGGCTTTTATGGCTTTTATTTCTAACAATTCCACCCTCTTGTCCACACAAGTGTCTTTGGAGATATCTCAAAGTATCCTTGTGGACTTGCCAGTCCCAAAGGACTCAGCTCTCCAGTGATCCTTGTGAAATTTCCTGATGACTTCCATGATTTTGGATACCTCAGATGTCAGTAGCAATCACCTTCAACCAGCCAGATCCAGCTCCTGAACTGGATAATTCCAGAGGATTTTATCAAAATTGACATTTGGAGACTACTTTGATTTTCTATGGTTTGAGGACCATGACCACTGATGCTTTAGGGCTGTTTCATGGAATCATGGAATTGTTTGGGTGGGAAGGGACCTTCAGGATCATCCCATTCCAACACACTACCATGGGCAGGGAACCTTCCACTCAACCAAGTTGCTCCAACCTGGGGTTGAACACTTTCAGGATCATTTCTTGCTTTCTTTTCCTTCTTTCCACCCTGCAAGTTTCCAGTCACTCTGATTCATTTCTAAGGATTGTTTTAACCCACAAAAATGTAAAAATTTGGGCACTGCGTTGGAGAAACAATCTCCAGATCCTTGTGTGCTTATCCCCAGCTGAGGAACAAAGTTAAAGGTCCCCAGCTTGGGACTGGTGTGGTTTGGAGATGTGGAATTCCCATGGAGGCCTTTGGTTCAAGCTTTATCCATAATCCTTGATCCAAGACTGTTGACGTTTCATGCCTACCGTGGCTGTGGCCTTTCAGAAGTCAGAAAATTCATGGATGCAGTGATCCATGGAGGACATGGTGATATCAGTTATAATAATCCAGTAGCAAGATTCATCCCTGAATATTTCTTGTAGCAACAGGTGATGTGAGGAACGTCCTTCCAGTTTTGTGTGATGGGAAGAGCTTCCCATGGACCAGGGATTTTGTGATTTTCCTCACGGATTTTCTGGCTTCCTTGCATGTGTGTTTCCCAGCATTCCCAGTAATCCATCCTCCACAACTCCAAATTAGACAAGGGATTAGCAGGAGCCTCACCACCAAAATATCCAGCAGGAGACTTTGCCCACAGAATCCCAGCTCAGAGGAAGGACAGGACACACATCCAGAGCGGTCACCTGGAATCTCAACTCTTGCACATCCGATTGCAACACTTGGATGCCCAAACTTCCTGAGCAAAAAGTCCTCGGGTCATTCCTTACTCCACATATTTAGAGGACATGGAGAGGTCACTCTTGGCTTGGGTGAACCTGAACCTTTGGAAGCTTGGATAGGGAAAGTTCCCTGATTTTCTGGCCACAAAACTCCCCTCTCCCACTATCTTTTCCCTGCTCATCTTCCTGTTCTTTGCAAAGTGAGGATGGGAACAGATGTTTGTCTGTTTTCCCTCCTCCAAACCCCCCTTGCTGAAGCAGGAAAGCCCCGGAGCGCCTCCTTGGCACCTCCTCAACTCCGCGTTTCCTCACCTGTCACACGAGCTGGTGACAAGACGAGCAACACTCCCCAACCCGCCAGCCTCCACCACGACTCACCGCGGGAGAGAAAAAGGAGGTGGTGGGGACAAACAGATTTGCCACAAGTTGCTTCCCAAAAACGTGTGTGTGCACGGGGAGGTGTGAAAGGAATCTGCACCTCCCTCTCCCGGCGGCTCCGGATCCACCACTTCATCCTTGTTGTTTTCAGTGGGATGTCAAACATGCAGCGCTAAGCAATGATCTCCTGCCATCTGCCAAGGTGAACGTGGGCTGGGGGTGTCACA
The DNA here is from genome assembly GCA_013397895.1 of Origma solitaria. Lineage (NCBI taxonomy): Eukaryota > Metazoa > Chordata > Aves > Passeriformes > Acanthizidae > Origma > Origma solitaria. The sequence continues at coordinate 575,487 of VZRL01003215.1, forward strand.
TCCAACGACTTGACAGGCTCTCAGCCCCCTCCCTTTGTTTTCTCCCCTTTTTTTCCTTTGAAAAGAGAGAGGGGAGAGAGGAAATGATTCTGCATTAGTTCAGAGATTTCATCCATCGCTGCTGGTCTTTAGCTGGAGAAAAGGAGGCTCAGGGGTGCCTTCTGGCTCTCCACAACTCCCTGACAGGAGGGTGCAGCCAGGTGAGGGTCAAGCTCTGCTCCCAGGGAAAACGGACAGGACACGAGGAAACTGCCTCCAGTTGTGCCAGGGGAGGTTCAGGTTGGATACCAAGAGGTATTTCTTCATGAAAGGGGATTTCAGGCATTGGAATGGGCTGCACAGAGAGGTGTTAGAGTCCCCATCCATGGAGGTATCCAAGAAAAGATGGGATGTGGCGCTCAGTGCTCGGGGCTGGGTGACGAGTCAAAGGTTGAACTCTACGATCTTGGAGGTTCTTTCCAACCATAATGATTCTGGTATTCATTTAAAACCAGATTCTCTTCCATTCCCAACCAGGATGGAAATAGGACAGGGAAGTGTCTTCTACCCTGGCAACGTCACCAACTTTCTGTGAGATTAAAATGACTCTGTCAGCCCAGGAAATGCCACCAGTCCCCGAGGCCATTTCCTCTTGGAAAGAGAGGTCCACTCTTGCCTAGCAAGAGGACTTCCAGACCATGGACAATGAGCAGAGGTTTAGGCCTGAGAGCTCCTTCCCCAGCAAGATTTCCACCAGTTTGTACTGACCTGGCCTTTTGTGGGGAATTTTGGCAGGGATTGTGCAGTTTGCCATTGTAGATTCAAGGGCATGGGACCAGTTCCAGTACATACCCTCCTGCAGAGACATAACTCTTAAATCCCAGCTCTTGGTGCCTGTCCTTGTAATCTGTCTGGAGGGTTCTGGGAGAACTGGGACTCCTGGATTCCTCACTGGCTTTGGGAAAAGGGTTTATGGAGCTTGTGTGGGCTCTTCTCCTTGTCCTTATGTGTTACAAGTCCACAGTCACATCTTGTCTCCTCTCCTACCCTCCACCATCACTCCTTGTCCATAACATTCCCATAAATCCTTTCCAGGTGCCTGATCTTTTCCCCACTGTACCTCTTTTTCCGACCTCTCTCCCCGAATTTCCTCCCAGTCCCCTCAGATCTTCTACAGCCGACGTTTCCATGGGGGTGTGGGCTCCCTCTGAGGGCAGGATTATCACCCTGGGAACATGCTCCCGGTCAATAACTATTGACTGATAAACCAACAATACATTCCAGTGCCAGCCTGTCGATTTCTGGGATTGATTTATCCGCCCCTCTTCCCTGATTTACGGGCAGGGGTGGGAGGCTCAGGACAGCCAGGCTGCTGCTCTCCATCACTCATGGATTCAGCTGCTGAGGATCTTTGATTCCCGAGGGGGACGGCAGAGGTGTTTGTGGTTGGAGTGAATCCAGGGAAAGGGATGGGCTCAGAGGTGCAGATCCCTCACCAAGGGCTTCAGTTGTGTCTCTGGTAGCCCCAGGTTGGTTTTCTTCTCCTTCTGGCCTGTGGTGAGGGCTGGAATTTCCAAAAATTTGCATTTCCAGGGAGCTATTCACCCATCTTGATGGTGACCTCAGGTTTCCATCGTTTACTAGGTGTGGAATCCCTGGAGGATAGGGAATGGCTGCTATTCCTGGTGATTGGAGATGCCCTGCTTCCCTTCCAGTGATGGTGGTGAGGACAGAAATCCCAGCCCTTGGGGTCTGACAGGGTGGGAAACCCCAAATCTCTCCCTAAGCCAGGATGGGACAATTTACAACCAGAACATCAGGACTGTGTGGATAAACTGTCTGTCCCTTGGCATCCCATGGGAAAACTTCCATGACCTCCAGTTCTGTCCCTGAAGATCCTTCACATTCCTCTCCTGCAGGGTCACCAGCACTGGGAATTTTGGTTTTAAATTTTGGTTGTAAATTCCTTTTACAAGAGCCTGCAAAATGAGGGATTGGAGAATGGATGATGCCTCATCCCTGGAAACATTCAGGGTCAGGTTGGATGGAGCTCAGCCAGGAAAGGACTTCCAGAGTTTTGGGACAGAAATATCCAGACTCACCTCCCCATTCACACAGCAGATGTGCCAGTCAGGCTGCCTGACAAGGGAATGCGATCCCATCTCAGGAATTGCTCCGGGACTTTTCATGAGCAGGTGATGCCGCGATGCTAAATACCCACAATGCAGGGTAAGTGAATTGTGAGTATTTCAAAGTTGCATAGGATTAACTTTGAACTAAATCCCTGGAAAACCACATGGCGGCTGACATTTCAGTTGATCCCTGTTTTCCAGGCAGGTTTCTGCTCTGAAATGCCGGGCTCAGATGGTCGTGGTTGTGGCTGAAGAGCTGGAAAGATTTCTACTTATCATCATCATCATCATCATCGTTACCATCTTTATCAAGAATGATTTGTCTTTTGAAACTTTCCCACCTTTCTTCCCTCCCTTAGAAACTTCCCTTTACTTTGTTACATCCTAGAAATATCCCTGTTGTCTGTCCTCTCCAAGCAGGTATTTTCTGGACTTTTCCTTTGGTTCTGGTCTCATGGAGCAGCAGAAGGAACCTGAGGCAGGTACAGATGTTCCTGTTGGAGCGATTAGAGGAGGTCACTAATTTAATCACAGAGCTGGAGCATCTCTCCTATGGAGATGGGCTGGGAGAGATGGGGCTGTCCAGCCTGGAGAAGAAAAGGCTCCAGAGAGACCTTAGAGCCTCTTCCAGTGCCTCAAGGGGCTCCAGGAGAGCTGGAGAGGGACTTGGGACAAGGGATGGAGGGACAGGACAAGGGCGAATGGTTTCAAACTGTCACAGGGCAGGGTTAGATGGGATATTGGGAAGAAGTTCTTGGCTGAGAGGGTGGGAAGGCCCTGGGCACAGGTTCCCCAGAGAAGCTGTGACTGCCCCATCCCTGGAATTGTCCAAGGCCAGGTTGGACAGGGCTTGGAGCAACCTGGGATAGCGGAAGGTGTCCCTGCCCATGGCAGGAGGTGGAACAAGATGACCTTTGTGGTCCCTTCTCACCAAAACCATTCCAGGATTCCATATGGAGTAACAAGAACATCAGGGGAGGTTGCAAAGGTTTGGGTGAACATGAAGAAACCAAGATCTCACAAGTGTGTGAGATGCAGCTTCCCAGGTTTCCTGGACAGCTTCAATTCCTGCCTTTGCCTGCTTCCAGAGCAGACCTGCTCCTTCCCTGACTTCAGAGCCTGGACTGCAACCACTAGAGAAGGAAATATTCCCAGGTTTGATTCCTCCCATCAATTATTTCCCGTGTGTTTATGATCCCCTGATCTGAAAATAGAATTATTCACTTCCCCTTGAGTTTTCCAATGCTCTTTGTTCCAACATCTGTACCAACACACATTGTTTCCTCTTCCCAACTTCTCCATCAGATAAATTTGGCTTTTCCAGGGAAAGCTCAGCCAGGAGTTCCTCTCTCACTGTCTTATCCTTGGGGAAAAAAAAAAAAAAAAAAAAGCAGTTTAAGGCTTTCTCACAATGCAGGGCATTGCATTTTCCTTCCTGGCAGTGCACAGGATCAGGTTGGGAAGAAAGAGAAGTGAAGGAAAAAAGGGATTGGAGACAGAGGGAAGACTGGTGCTGATCCTGGGGGAAGGAGAGAGGTGGATTTTCACGGAAGAGGTGAGATCCTGGAATAGCAGCTGTCACCAAACACAGTTTCTCCCTTCCTCAGGTGCAGGAGCCATCCTGGTTCTGCAGGGATTTGGTGTCTCCAAAGCAAACATTTTGCTGGAATTTTTTTCCCTGCCCTTTCTCCAGCCTTAAAAATCCTTCCCTAAGCATCCCTGGGACAGACACACAGCACCACCCCCTATTTACAGGATCACTCCCTCCCTCCCCCAGCCCCCGTTTTACTTCCTCCCCATTCCTGCTTCAATCATTCCCTAAATCAGCTCTTCGGGAATCCAGGCTGCTTGTGGTTGGTCACCGCCCTTGTCTCTTTTTAATTGGAGCCCTAATCTCCCATGGTTGTGATGATGGGATGGGTTTCTCCAGGCACTTTGGGAATGTTTAACTGCCCGTGCCCTCCACAGCCCATTAGACACAAAATCTGCCAACTGCTCAAATTAGTTGGGAAAAAGTTTAGCGCAGGGAATAATTACTGCAGATATGGGGGCAGGGGGACAACATTCCTGGGTTTTCTCCCTACCGTGGTGGTCCCAGAGGGATGCAAAATCTCAAGGTTTCCTTTGCAGATCTTGGGAAAAGGAGCAAATAAGGAAAATGGGCATTGGAAGCAGGGTGACTCGGGATTCCTGGGACCTACTCTGTGTTCTTAGTGGATCTGGGATTTAGGAATTATCTCTGGGAGAAAATGTCCAGGCACCAGGCAGGTATGAGAGGCATGGATGAGAGGGTGGGATGTGGGAGCAGCATCCCAGGTTTCCATCAAATCCATCAGTGAAGCTCTTTCTCCACATAACCTCTCAAAGGACCTCATCACGAACCTTTCACTGGTGGTCTCAGAAAAGAATCATGGAATTATTTAGGTTGGAAAAGACCTTTAAGATCATCGAGTCCAACCATTAACCCAGCACTGCCAAGCCCACCACGAAACCACGTCCCCAAGTGCCACATCCAATGGCTTTTAAATCCCTCCAGGGATGGTGACTCCACGACTGCTCTGGGCAGCTGTTCCAGGGCTGGACAGCCTTTTCCATGAAGAAATTTTTCCTAATATCCAACCTAAACCTCCCCTGATGAAACTTGAGGCCATTTCCACTCTCTCCATTTCCTGTCTCTCATTCCCTGGGAGCAGAGCCCAACACCCAATTGGTTCCTCCCTCCTGTCAAGGAGTTGTGGAGAGACAGAAGGTCCCCCCTGAGTCTCCTTTTCTCCAACTCCAGCTCCCTCAGCCACTCCAGGTGCTCCAGACTGTGGATGCACTATTCTAAGAACTCTCTCCTTTCTCATGAATCGTATGGGAAACAAGATAAGCTGAATTCTTCTTGCTCTTTCTAATCTGTGTTTTTGGAACTGAGTGTTGTATGAGTTTCAGCCGATCACCCTGGGGGGTGGATGGCTACAGACCAATCACTGTTAGACTCTTACCATGCATATAAGTAGAGATTTATTAATAAACTTGCTCTCGCCATTTCCGCCGGCTCTCTGTCTGTTTCGCTCTTATATCCGCGAGCTCTCAGCAACACCAGACCCTTCCCAACTTCATTCCTTTCTCTGGACACACTCCAGCCCCCCAATGTCTTCATTGTCGTGAGGGACCCAAAACTGACCCCAGGACTGGAGGTGCCCCAGCAATGCCAGCACAGGGGCTCAGTCCCTGCCCTGGTCCTGTGGCCACAGGACAAGCCAGGTGCCCTTGGCCTTCTTGGCCACTTGGGCACACCTGGGCTCATGTTCTGCTGCTGTCAACCAGCATTCCCAATTTTCCAACGGGAAGCTTTCCAGCCACTGTTCCCCAAATCCGGAGCTATAGATGCACTGTTTTGAAGTTTTTCTCTTCTTTCTCATGGAGAATAACGATAAGTTGCATTCTTGTGCTTTTCTAATCTCTTTGTTTTGGTACTGGATGCTGTAGGGCTGCAGGCAATCCTCTTGGAGAGTGGAAAATTGTTGACCAATAATTGTTAGACTACTAATGCATATAAAAAGAAACTATTGTAAATAAATTTTGCTCTTTCACCATCTTGTGTGCTGGCTGCCTGACTTGCCTACGAGCTTCCACAAATCTCCGCAAATCTCAGCAAATCACAGCAAATCGCTGCAACACGGAGCAGTCCATGGGATTGTTGGGACCCGGAGCATGACCCATGACTTGGCCTCGTAGAACCTCATCCCGTTGGCCTCAGCCCATGGATCCAGCCTGTCCTGATCCCTCTGCAGAGCCTTCCTGCCCTCCGGCAGATCAACGCTCCAGCCTGGTGTCATCTGCAAACTTGAGGGTTCTCTCAATCCCTTCATCCAGATCATTGATGAAGAAATTAAACAAGATTATTCCCAGCATGAAACCTCTGGAACACCACTGGAGACTGCCCCCAGCTGGATTTAACTCCATTCCCTGCCATTCTTTGGGTACAGGCAGTTTTTTTCCCAGTGGACAGCACATCCATCCTAGCCATGAGCCCAGTTTTTCCAGGAATATGGTGTGGGAAACAGCATCAAAGGCTTTACTGAAGTCTAGGCAGACACATCCACAGTCTTTCACTCATCCACTGAAAAGTTTGGGAAATAATGAGATTCAGGCAGTGGAGAAATTTCCAGGTGCGTTCATGGGAATAATCCTTTGAGCAGCAACATCTCCAGGGTGATTTTGCTGTTCCTTGTCAAATCCAAGGAGTGGACATGAAGCTGGATTTTCTCCTTCAGTTTTTCCAGAACGAAGTTATGAGTTTGGATGCTCCAAGAATTCCAGAATTACTAGGGTTGGAAAACACCTCCAAAATCAACAAGTCAAACTTTCGCCATCACCAACCAGAGCATTAAATGCCATATCCCGGCATTTCTTGAACACTTCCAGGGATGGAGGCTTTGGTTCACTCTGTCCCAGGCAGACTGAGAGGTAGAACTTCCAAAAAAACCTACAAATCCGCATGGGAAATGTGGATTGTGCCCCTAATGTCAGGAATCTCAGTGCAGCCCTCCTTAAAACCCTCACAAAGGAACAGCTTCCCACGGGAGCACTTTAGGAAGCCAAGCCCTGATCCTGGCAGAAAATCTGACAGCCCTTGGTTTTAATGAGGGAATAATCCAGATGAAAGAATCCCTCCTCACATGCAAAACATCGGAAAAGGGGAAAAAAAACCTGTGCTGGCTGTAAACGTCTCCAATGAATGTCCTATTTTCCCAGGCTCAAAGCTTATTGATTTAAGTCTTTCCCTGGAAGTCTCATCCCATGCCATGTTTTGATGTCCCGGAACAACAGCTTCCAATATCCAGTGTTGCTCTGAAGCTTCTCAGAAGGAAAAAATAAAAAATCCCATTTTTCACGTGAATTTGAGAAATAGATGGGAAAAAAACATTTAATTTTGTTATTGTGTTGAAAATATCTTTATTTTTCAAGTGGCTCGTGAGCATGTCTGTTGGGATAAGAGCGGGATCAGAAATTTCAGCTCCGAAGGTGAAAAATATTGGACAATTTAGCAGGGCTGGTCAAGAAAAGTCTTTAGGTTTTTTTGTTTGGTTGGTTGGTTTTTTTGGGGTTTTTTTGTTTTGTTTTTTGGTTTGGGTTTTGTGTGTGTGGGGTCTGATTTTTAGGGGGAGGGTGTTTTGGGGATTTTGTTGTTTTGGGTTTTTTTTTTTTAATTAAATGAAGCTTTTTGCCAGGAAATTGCAGTTATTGAAGGTAAACCTCACATCTGATCTCCTGCTGTTTAGAACATTCCCTCCTGCTCCCAGAAATCCTTGATCTGGATCAAGGTGAGCAACGCCTGCAGGATCAGCATCAGGAGTAAATTCCCACAGGGGAAGGACAGGGAAAAACCAAACTGATTCAATGTTTGGCAAATATTCTTTATCCACTTCCAAAGAAATTTATCCAGAGCCATGAGCTGTTTGGCCCACCATGGATTATCCTTTTCATTCTCCTTTTCCCTCCTCTGTGGGTGTACCTGGGATGTGTGTGAGCTCATCTTCCACTTGTTCCAGGTGATTTATATTCCCACTCTGGACCACAGGAATGACAAGGCAGGAAAATCCCCCAGCAGCCTCTTAAACAACTCAATAGAGAGGCCAACGTTTTTGGTTTATTGCTGTCCATAAAATTTTATGGGTTGGAACTCGCTGGGTTTGTTCCACAGGGTTAAAGGAAGTGGTTTCTTTATTTTCCTCTTATGTTTTCAAATCCTCACTAATGGAAAAGATCCTGAAGGCATGAACATGATTTCCTTTCTCCACAGGGAGCTGGGCAGCAGGGCGGGAAAAGCCAGAAGGGAAGGGAATGAAGGAATCCTCTTGCCTTGGAATTCTGCAAGTGAGTTATGGCAAGTCCCAAAGATGTGGGACCAAATTTAACTCCGTGGCTCAAGAAGAGGTCACAGTTTCTGGAGTTACCCAGGGAAAGATGCCAGAGCCAGGGCTGATACCCATGACCAGGGGGTCCCCACAGCAGAAACTGGGATGGGTTCTGGCCCCACTGCCTCATTCCAATGCTGGGATCCACTATCACCATCCTCAAGGGAGAAAATCCGAGTTGAAATGGAAGAGGATCCAGCTTGACACAAGGAAAAGTGATTGGATGAGGAAGGCGGTCACAAGTTGGAAGAGGCTGTCCAGAGGCCTCCTGCTCTTTTCCAACCTCAGTTATCCTAGGATTTCGGAGAGGCAAGCTGGGCTGAGCACAAGGATTGGATCCAGAAACATCTTCCCTGGATTACAGTGGCTGCCCATCCCCAGCACATGCCACTCTTGGAACTGGCAGGACCTGTAAAAACACACTTGGGAGGTGCAGGGATCAGAATTCCCATCAGAACTGGATGCACTCTCCCCGTTGGGTTCATATCCATGGTGACACATCTGTTTACCTCCGTTCCTTCTCCATTCCTCTTCTCCAGAGGGGTTGAACAGAGGGAATAAAGCTTCTGTCCCTGTGGGCTCTACTAGGCCATGCTTTGATCTTAAATCACCTGAAGGAGCAACTCCCTGATCCCAGGGAGGCGGGGGAGGCGGGGGAGATGCTCACTTCTGACATCATTAAAGGTCACCCCAAAGGTAGCAGAAAAAGGACTAAAATCTTGAATAACCCAGACAAGAACAACCTCCAACTTCTAAACTCAAAAAAACCAGGCGTCTCCCATCACCCACTTTCCATCATATGGAGCTGCCAGAAAACAGAGCCGGAGCAAAGCAGGGAAATTAAACCCAAATTGACTTTGTGGCAACACAAGCCATGAATTGTGGTTATTGTGGCCAGGGCTTGGCATTATCCGAGTGCCAATCCATCTTTTCCTGTGATTAACCATCCCATGCTAATTCCATTTCCAAAGGCCAAGTTTATTTCTGCAGAATCCAATCCCCTCCCTCGCTAATCCATTCCCATCTCCCAGCTGAAAAACGCAGCCCCGAGATCTGACACTGAGATGTTCCTGGCAGGAACGTGGCATCGTGGGGAAAATCCTGTGGAGTGGGGAGAATGGAATAAATCCCAGCATTTCGCGCATCCTGACTCACTCGGGGTTGGGTTTTTCCTGCTGGATTGGCTGAGTGTTTCCCTCCTCACATTCCCAATACCTCCACAGAGCTTCTTGCCCTGATTTGAGGGTATCCATACAGATTGGAATATCATCCCAGATTTGTGCACCTGCCCATCCTCACATGCCTTGCTATGATCCCAGAATTCCTGGTGTCTCTTGGCCAGCCTGGCTCAGCAGCAAAGGATCCTTCTCCAAGCTCGTCCTCCAAGAAAAGCAGATCCCTGTAGCATTTCTAAACCACTGCTCGTGGTTGTTTCTTTTTTATATCCCAGCTTCAGCCTGAGTCCCTTCTGATTATTTCTTGGGAACCTGAAGGCAATTAACACAAAGCCTTTTTCAAGGCTTGCTGTGGACACAGGGATATTTCTTTTCTCTTGGAATATTAGATAACAGAGGATGTGTGGTACCACTAGAGCACAAAACTTTCTCTGTACTCCATCCATCCCTTTCTCCTCCCTTTTGGGTGGCCAGAAGGGAATTAATTTTTCCCAGGAAGGGGTGAACATGACTTCCACATTCACCCTCGAGTTCCTACTATGCTGCCACCTCCACAATGGAGCAGGAGCTCTCCCATTCCTGCCCCAAAATCACCCCTCCCAAGCCAGCCGGGAGCGCACGGCCGCAAATTTTCCCGCTGCAATCCACGCCTGGCTTCTCCATTAATCCTCCCACTCTCCTCAATACCTGGGCTCGTCTGGGTGCCTGAGAGGATTTGGAAAAGGCAGGGGAAATATAATTAGACAAGATGTTGCCCTCGGAGTCAGAGCCGGGGCCGGCTCATTGAAGGGCAGCGGTCAGCAGAAGGAGCGGAGAGGAGTCAATTTGGCACGGATAACGGAGCCGTTCCGGCTGATTAGGGATTTGATGAGGGAAGGGGTTTGATTTTGGTGGAGTGACAGAAGCCTTACGGTCAGTTGAGATCTTGTTTAAAGAGGGCAAGCGGATCTGGACTGGGGATGACAGATAGGGAGACAGGGATGAGCGGGACAAATTGGCCTGGTTTCCTCCTGTTTTCCTTCTTGTTGTCCCTGACCTCATCCAGCCAGGGCTGGGCACCAGCAGGGAAAGGCAGCCAGGAATGCTGCCAGGGGCTCGGGGAAGGGAGAGAGGGAAAACAGCAGTGATAAAGGACTGGAGGAGGCAGAAAAGACAGGAAGAGTTTAAGTGGGATCTTCCCTGGGATCATGTCTCAGCCTCAGTCATTCCCATGTTCTGGCTCCATCACCTCCACCTTCATCCCAAAACTCTCTGTGCACCATGGAAGAAAGCAGACATGGGAAAAGAGACCTGACCTCACATCATGTTTGTCCAGCCTTTCCCATCCTGGTTATTGTTCTGGGAATTGTCTTTGGGGAATGGGAAAGGGAATGGCAATGGGAAAGGGAATGGGAATGGGAAAGGGAATGGGAATGGGAATGGGAATGGGAATGGGAATGGGAATGGGAAAGGGAATGGCAATGGGAATGGGAATGGGAATGGGAATGGGAAAGGGAATGGGAATGGGAAAGGGAATGGCAATGGGAAAGGGAATGGCAATGGGAATGGGAAAGGGAATGGGAATGGGAAAGGGAATGGCAATGGGAAAGGGAATGGCAATGGGAATGGGAAAGGGAATGGGAATGGGAAAGGGAATGGCAATGGGAAAGGGAATGGCAATGGGAATGGGAAAGGGAATGGGAATGGGAAAGGGAATGGCAATGGGAAAGGGAATGGCAATGGGAATGGGAAAGGGAATGGGAATGGGAAAGGGAATGGCAATGGGAAAGGGAATGGCAATGGGAATGGGAAAGGGAATGGGAATGGGAAAGGGAATGGCAATGGGAAAGGGAATGGCAATGGGAATGGGAAAGGGAATGGGAATGGGAAAGGGAATGGCAATGGGAAAGGGAATGGCAATGGGAATGGGAAAGGGAATGGGAATGGGAAAGGGAATGGCAATGGGAAAGGGAATGGCAATGGGAATGGGAAAGGGAATGGGAATGGGAAAGGGAATGGCAATGGGAAAGGGAATGGCAATGGGAATGGGAAAGGGAATGGGAATGGGAAAGGGAATGGCAATGGGAAAGGGAATGGCAATGGGAATGGGAAAGGGAATGGGAAGGGATTGACTGTTGCATGTACACCCTGCTCCTGTCTCCTCTGGGATCAAAGCATGACAGTGTAGAATCAGAGAATCATGGAATGGTTTGCAATAGAAGCGACCTCAAAGATCATCTCATTCCACCCTCCTGCCATGGGCAGGGACACCTTCCACTATCCCAGGGTGCTCCAAGCAACATCCAGCCTGGCCTGGAACAATTCCAGGGATGGAGCAGCCACAGCTTCTATGGGAATTCCATTCCAGAGCCTCACCACCCTCACAGCCAAGAATTCCTTTCCAATATCCCATCTATCCCTGCCCTCTGGCATTTCCCCTAATCCTGCCACTCCATCCCGTATCCAAAGTCCCTCTCCAGCTCTCTTGGAGCCCCTTTAGGCACTGGAAGGGGCTCTGACATCTCCCTGGAGCTGTCTCTTGTCCTGGCTGGACATTCCCATCTCTCTCAGCCTGAATCCAGCCAAACTTTCACCTGGGAGTGTCAAACCACCCCATTAACTGTGATTCCACCCTAAAATATCCCACCCTCATTCCCTCTGGAGGCTGGACTAGAGCCAGGGAGAGGAGACTTAATGGGATACCAGGTCTTCATTCCAGTGGTGGAGGGCGATGGAGAGGTTTAGACACCACCTGGAATTTTACGTGAGCCTTGAGATCACAGTGCGTCGTGAACAAAGTCACACCTTTGGTGCAGGTAATTAATCTGAACTGTTAATTGCAGTTGTTGTAAAGAGAGAAGTATCCTTGCCCTCATTTGGTTGCACTGGTAAGAAACGAATTCAGGCACCTGGGAAATTCAGACCAGGCAGAGCTGCTGGAAATTCAGCCCCAACTCCATTTTCCATCATCACAAAAGGATTAAGTGACTTTTCCAAGTGCTCCAACTGTCATATCCAATCTCCCAAGCCCCCATTGATTCCATAATCACAGGACAAGCCCTCCTCCTTTAGCAGGAAACCCAGCAGCACCTGAGAATTGAAATTAAGATGTGAAAAGTGGGGAAATGGGGTTGACTTTGCCTTTTCAGGGGAGGAACCCTGTCCTGGATGTAATTTCAGTTTTACCAAGTGTTTAGGAATTTTGACCAGGAAGAGGTTCTGCATCTGTAACATTCCGTAAATCACTCTCATGAGGATGAGGATGCTCAGGGATGGAGGCCACCCCACCTGCAGGAAAAGCACAGCCTCCAACGACCCAAAAAAGCAAAATCCTCACAGCTCTGGTGCTCTAATCCTCACTCCCCTGCATCCGGCGGTGCTGAAATGAGGCTGGAAAAGAGGTTCAGCCTGGAAGTCAGCAGGAGTTCAGCGCTCAGAAAGAAAGGAATTGCAATCTCCAGCCAGAATCCAAAGGAGGGAAACGTTCCGTGTTAATAAACAAAATAAAAGGGGAAGTTAAACCCATCCTTCTCCCTCTTGTCCTTGTGATGGGTTTGGCTTTCAGTTCTCCTTGACAATCCCTAAAAATTAACCCCAGGAGCTGTACAATTGTGGGATGTGAGCGGGGCAATCAAAGCCTTTCAAATCCATGTTTTGTCAACAAAAATACAGGAAGGTATTTCCATGAAAATTCCCCCAAAATATTGGCCCTTTTTCCCCTGAAAAGCTCAGAATCTCATTTTATATCAGCTCTGAAGTTCTTTTTTATCTGTCATCGTCTCTTGAAATGATAAGAATTAATCTCAGTAGGGAGTTATTTCTTCACTTCTCTCGCAGCTCAAAATAGAAAACACTTTTCCTCCCCTCCACCCTTTAATTTGAAATAAGTTTAATTTCATCAGGGAAAATTCATCACTGGAACAGAGAGATCAAATCTTGCCTCAGAATAAAGCAGGGAGCTCTCACCTGGTACCTGCTGCCCACCAGCTTCCAAAGGCAGCTCCAATATAATTAAATAACAATAATCCCGAAGATACAAAGCCAGGAATTCTGCTTAAAGCTGTTCCACCTCCATTCCAGACACCTGACTGGGGATGCAGGTGATTTATTTATTATATATTTGATTAATTAGCTCAGGAAGGATTCTAGCAACCTTTCCCTGCTTTTTCCAGAGGCTCCATCCAAAGCCTACTTAAGCCACTGTAATAAAATCTTTTGCCTTCAGATAAATCCATGGACACGTGCCAAGGGTTAATTTTTGTTCCAACCCCTGCTGGTTCTGCTCCATTGCTGTCCCTGGTGACTTCCGTGGATTTATTCCAGATTATCCAAAATGAGCCAACCCCGGGAACACTCACCTGGATGAGGAGGAGATATTTTCTGTCACCTTCCTTCAGACACAATCTCTTTTCTGGAGTAACATTCTCATATTCCCCACTCTTCCCAGGGTGGGAAAACCCTGGAAATTGATTTTGGGGGGGAAATATGGGAAGGGAGGTGAGCTCTAAGGAACAGAATTCCCCCAAAGATGTCACAGTGGAGCAGAGTGGTTTGGCTGGCACAAAATGCCACCTCCCGATCCCGAGGGGGCTGGCATCCCTCCAGAGCTGTGATCTCATTCCCACCACCTTCCCAGAACTATTCTGACTAATTCCCAAATCTGCCTCCTCAGGGGGTCCATGCAGGCATCTCCCTCTTCCCTGAAATAAAAAATTTCGGGATGGTTGCACCCAGACATCCCAGGGGTGGCACGTGCAGCTCATCCCTCCTCGATGAGCATCCCTGTTTCCCCACATTTCCCCTTTTTTTGCAGCCAGAAAAAGAGGAGAAGAAATATTGATCCCATTTCGATGGCAATTTGGGGATGGAAAAGAGGGACTTCATCTAATTTTTATTGGCAGGGAAGGAAGAGAAACCTCCTCATCCCTCCCATGCTAAGGAACAGGGATGGGAGTTGAGCTCCGTGCCCAGGAAGGAAATTGCCTCTCCCGCTACGATCCTTGAGAAACCTTTAATAAACGTCTCCGCCAACTTCGAGGCCTTGGCCAATCTTGGCAAATTGGAGTGGAACAAATCCCGTTTGGTTGTAATGCAGCGATTCTAGGGAAGATGGATTCGAGGGAGATGGATTTGAGGGAGATGGATCCGAGGGAGATGGATCCGAGGGAGATAGGAGGTCCTGCGGAGCATTTTAACATCCTTTGGTTGGGGACGACAGCAGTGGGGAAGCACCGCTCAAAAATGTCCTCCTGCATGGGGACAGGCAGGACAGGATCCCATTGGAATGCTGGAGGGGCCTCAGGGACATTCCTCCCGGGAATGCCAACTCTGTTCCCAAAAAAGATGCCTCCCATGAGGGCAGTTCTCATCTCCCCAAGGAAAGGTGTGGTGGTGGAAACTCCTTCCTCAATCCGTCTCTGGAGGAATTAATTCCACTTATTATCCCTCCCTCCATTTATTTTGAAACCCAGCCATCCCAAGGAGATTCCTGGAGTGGGGAGAGGTGTTTCCATCAGCTGTTGATCCTCTCTTTTTCCAGGAGAAGAAGCATCCACCATCAGGTGGCAAAATTATTCCTGAAAATGGGATTTGGTACCAGGATCTTGTCCCACCAGCAGGGAACTGAGGGGTATCAGGAATCTACTGCTGGGTTCACTCATTTCTTATCCCAAAAAAAACATTAATTTGGGAAGAGGGGAAAGAAATTTTGCATACCCATTTACACAATAATATTCCTATAAAGCTGGAATTTGATTTTGGGCAATTAAAACAAATTAAGGGATTTTAGGAACAGGATCATTCCACTTTAAAACACTCCCAGAACTGCACTTGCAACAGCCTCCTGCATCCAGGTATAACCTATTTGTCGGGAGCTGAATTGCAGAGCAAAGAAAAGAAAATCCCAAAATGTACCACCTCAGGAATTTGACCGGGAATAAGCTGGTTTACTAAATCTAGGACTGAAAATATATCAAGAAAGAGATACTTTGGAATTAGGCTGGGTCACACTTTCAAATTCCCCCTCCTGCTTCATCCCAAGTCAAGATATTTATATTTCTTTTTTAAAAAAAGATATGGAGAAATAGAAATGTATTTATAATTGTATTTTTAGGTGTGTGTATATATAGAAATACATGGAATTTTTATGGAAGGCACATTCCTAAAAATATCCCTCAAGCCATCCCTGCTTTGATGTTTCTGTCTATTGAAATGTCCTGAAAATCAGAAAATCAAAATGAACCTTCCTGACTAATCAAAAAAGCCATAAAAATACAGGGATGTGTCCAGCAAAAGCTGGTTTTCCTTAATTTCAGTCAAGCCACCCTTTCCCAATGGAAATATCCCATAGGAATATGTTTTACAAACTCTGTTTAATTAATGCAATTTACATTTTTTATTATTATTTAATGTTATTTATTTAGTGTTACTTTTTTTATCTGTTTAAGATTGGTTTTCCACAAAGGAAAAGTGGAACAGGACACATTCAGGTAGATATTAAGGCAAATCCTTAAATCAGGATCATCTGGCCAAGTTTTGGCATTAGTAGATCTAAACAGATATTAAAACATCTATAAATATTTATAAATAAATACAAATATCATTAATACGTCTAAGACCAGGATTTACATCTTCATTTTGCCTATCCCATTAGGAATAAGGAAAATTAGCAGGAAAACCTCTTGACTCCTAATTTACACAATAAATTTTTCTCTAATTTTTAGCACATGGAGAATACACAAATCTTCTGTCTCATCCCCCAGAGTTTTGGTTGTGGACATTTTGGGAAAGAATATATGGAACAGGGGAAGGTCAGAGACTCCTTGTCCAGACAGATCATCCCAGATCCATTCAATAAGTGAGTTCTGGATCACTCTGATGCCTTCCGTTTTCAGGGACGTGGAGCCAAATTCCTACTGTTCTACCAAAAAGTGAGGATTTTCACTCTGAGGAATTTGATGATTGCTTTTTTCAAGGAATATTCTGCCAATTGGGGATAAACATAGGATTATGGAATCATGGAACGCTTTGGATTGGGATGGGCATCAAAGATAAACCAGTTCCATGGGCAGGGACACCTTCCACCTTCCCAGGTTGCTCCAAGCCCTGTCCAACCTGGCCTTGGACACTTCCAGGGATGGGGCAGCCACAGCTTCTCTGGGAATTCCACTCCAGGGCCACACCACTCTCACTGCCATCAATTTCTTCCTAGTATCCCATCCAACCCTGACCTCGGGCAGTTTGAAGCCATTCCCTGTGTCCTCTCCCTCCATCCCTTGTCCCCAGTCCCTCTCCAGCTCTCCTGGAGCCCCTTCAGGCACTGGAAGGGGCTCTGAGCTCTCCCTGGAGCCTTTTCTTCTCCAGGCTGGACATTCCCAGCTCTCCCAGCCTGGCTCCAGAGCAGAGGGGCTCCAGCCCTTGGAGCATCTCCGTGGCCTCCTCTGGAATTGCTCCAACATCTCCACATCCTCCTTTTGCTCTTATTCCTTGAAAGTCTCGGTCTTGCCCAACCAAGCAAGAAATTCCATTCTCCACCTGGAATTTCCCAATATAAACATCTAAAAATAAGCCAAGCACGGAAAGTTTGCTTCCAGAGGTTTCAGCCTTGCCTGCTCTTCCCATGGAGCAGCCAGACTCTGATACTGAAGCCGCCAAAATAAATACCGGAAAGATGGACTTTTAGGGATGCTGCCCCCAAATCAGGGCAGGAGGGATAGATCTTTTTTTTGAAACACAATTATTCCAGCCAAAATAGGGCCAAAATCTCATCACTTGGAGTACAAATGGGATGTAAAACAATTTTTGATGGGGTACATTCCACGTTTTAAAGTATACAAGGGATGAAAGATGGGATAAAGGATGAGAGGCTTATTACTCTCTGTCCTTTGAGCCCAGAAATTAAGGGAATTATGGAAAAAGATCTCCCAGGGGAATGCCAAAAAATCCACCTCTATTGGGCTGCCATCCTGAGGCACTTTTGTATTCCCAATAGCATGGGTTTTCAGGATTAATTCCAGATTTCCAGCTGCACTTCCAACACCCATTTTTGGTCTCCACAATCCTCTGGTTTTAAACATTCCCAAAGAAAAGCAAAGTTGGAATAAAGACTCATGGCTCCCTACCCAGGTATTGAGCTCAGCCTGGTTCTCCTCGGGTGTCTCCAAGTGGGATCCTCACTTCCATCCCCCTGGGAATGCTCCAATCTTCATATTGAAAAAAAAGAGAATTTCACATCCATATTAAAGATTCCTTCATATCCTAAATGCATTCCCTCTCTTCCCAATCCTGCCACTCACATAAACAAACTTGAGAAGTCCTGAAGGATCTCTCAGGCATTGGTTGGTTGAGGAACTGGGATACAAACACTCAAATTCCCTGAGGCAAACTTCCATAAAATAATCCAGAGAGCCAGCGGCAGAGATAGGACTTGATTCCGGATCCCAGCTGAAGATCCTCCTTCAGCTGCACAATCCGAATTCTTTTCTTGACTCCTTGTGAAAATCCCTGTGCTGGTTTTGGATAGAAAGAGACAAATCTTTTTGCCATGGATCATGGGGATAAACCAGGAAGTTCAAGGATTCAGGACAGGTTAATGCTTTCCAAAAAAAAAAAAAGAGGATTTGAACATTGGGAATTAGAGGACTGGAAACCAGACAGGGCAGGAAAAGTGGCTGAACTCAGGGAATTTCATATGTAAATATGAGTTATCGGGTGTCCCAAATATCCACTGGAAGTCCTGCTTTTTCTGAGCAGGGAATGCGGGAATGAGCATCGGATGAGGAAGGAGGAGACACCTGAGTTTGGGCTGCAGTGATGGACAAACTGCAGGAATGCGTGGAAAATGGGAGCAAAGGCTGGGAAACCTTGGCCATGCTGAAACAAAGCCCAGCACAACCCTGCTCGCCCCCATCTCAGAATCCATAAATCTCCAGAGCCACGGGTATGTCTGGAGAGGGAAGGGAGCCACACTTTATTCCTAGTCCCAGCGCTTTTGATGAGCCGCAGTATTGCCCTTCATACTCCTCCAGTCTCAATAAACCCGGCTAATTAGCATCCCGACCACTCAATTAATTAGGCAGGACACTTAATTATGACAAACTCCATTATCCGCTGGAGCCCGGCATCCGATGGACATCAGCGTCGGGATATGTTCGGTAAAAATTTGATTCGAGAGGGAGTTTATTGACCAGAAAAGACAGATGAGGAGATTAAAATCATCAGGAGAAGCAGCTCCGTGGGTTTGGGTTATAAAGACATCCAGGATCCCAAATGAGTCACTCTATCCTCATTAAGAGCCACGGCAAGAATGGGAAGATTTTGGGAAGGGAGAGGCAGCCAAGCTCTGAGAGGGTCCCAAATAAAATGTGACACGGAGGGTTTGGGTTTTCTCTCAGTCAGGATCCTGTTCTTTCCAAAGGAAAAGCCCAGAGTGAAAAAAGACTTCACCATGTGCAAGCATCCCTTGGGAAGGCAAAAAAAAAATCTGTCCCAAATGCCAGCATCCCAAAAAGGGGCACATGTGATGCTTCTTCTCTGACAAGATAACCATTTAATGGATGAGAGAAAAGCTGTGGAATCTACATCTAAAATCATTTCCTGGAATTTAGGAGAGCCTTTGATGCCATTTCCCACGATATTCTCCTGGAGATACACAGTGGAGCATGTCCCAGGAAGGGAATGGAGCTGGGGAATGGTTTGGAGCACCAGGAGAAGCTGAGGGAGCTTGGGGGGGCTCAGCCTGGAGAAAAGGAGGCTCAGGGGGGACCTTCTGGCTCCCCACAACTCCTGACAGGACGGTGGAGCCAGGTGGGAGTCAGGATCTGCTCCCAGGGAACAAGGGACAGGACAAGAGGAAATGGCCTCCAGTTTCACCATGGAAGATTCAGGTTGGATATTAGGAAAAAATTCTTCATGGAAAGAGTGGCCCAGCCCTGGCAGAGGCTGCCCAGGGTAGAGTTGGGGTCACCATTCCTGGAGGGATTTAATTTCCATGTGGATGTGACACTTGGGGACATGGTTCAGTGGTGGCCTTGGCTGTGCTGAGGAATGATTGGGCTCAAGGACCTTAGAGGGCTTTCCCAACCTAAATTATTCCATGATTCTATGATAATTTTCCTCAGGAACAAGAAATGAAGGGATTAAGGCTGCTTCCTTTGAATTTGCTATGCCAGGATTCGCCCAGAGTCAGTTTCTTGATTTTCCACTCGTCTGAGGAAAGAAATCAGTGAAATGGCCAAAGTTGAGAGAACTGGAACTGAAACTGTGTGATATTCCATAGCCAGTGTGTCCAGGAATAACATCCATGAAAAAAAAAAACCAAGACGAACCCAAAAAATACAACAAAAAAATCCCAAAGGAAGAAATAAACAATACCCCCCAAGCAAAACACCCAAATACACAAACAAACAAAAACATGGAAGAAAGGGGTTCCTTGGTGTGGGGAAAGGAAAAGACGGGATTCACTGGGAAATTTGGCATTTACGGCACAGATTTGTTTTCCTGGTTTCTCCTGGCTGCGGTGGCCAAAAAGACGGAAGGATCCTACATTTGTGGATCTCCTGCATCTCCCTCAAAACTCTGGAGATTAAATTTTTCACCCAGATGGGTCTTCCCAGCTGGAGAAGCCACCCCAAAACGCTGCTTTCTGGCAGGTTGGATAGGATCATCCTGCTCCAGGATTTAGCCAAACAAACATGGATTTCTCTCAGGATTCAGGAATGGGATCAGCTCTGTTTATTCACCATTAAGGATTCAGTCGATCCCAATCACAATCCCAAGACATACCTGAGTCTCCAACCTCAGTTCCAGGCCATTCCCAGCCACTTTTAATCCTTTCCCACCTATTCCCACTTCCTTCCCTGGAGATGTTCACCATCCAAATGTCTCGGCCTGGGATGTGCAAGGTGGAAGATTTCCACAGGACAATGAATCAGACTTATCCAAGGAGAGTTTCCCAAAACACCTGCTGCAGTTTCCCCCAGTTTGTCCTTCCTCCCAAATTATGGAAAATTTTCATATATTCTATTTGATTTGAGGAATTTTTTCATTCTTTTAAGCTTCTTGGGGATTTTTTTGCCATTATTGGACATAAAAACCAGAAACAAAATTCCCCCTCATCAGGAACCTAAAAATTAGGGAAGAAAATAAAATTTTTAAAAGACTTTCCCATGTGAAAGAGTAGAGAGGGAGAACATTCCCATTCATCCCCCAAAAGCAGATATAAATTCTATCTCAGTTTCCAATGATTTGAAATGATTTGAAGTCCAGAGGGGCTGGCCAAAGGCTCTTTGGCTCCTGGAAAACTCCACCTTAAAATATTGGATTTCTTTAAAGTTTCACATTAACTCTGCATGTCTGGGTTTATTGCTTTTGGCTCTGGCATAATTGTACCATTCCTATAATTTATTTTCCCATAATTACTGATATCCACTGCCAACTTCCACAGGGTTTTAGGACTGATGCCACAGTCCTGTGGGAGAAGGTGGTGATCCCTTCTGTTGTGAATGGCTTGGTCCCATTTGGAAAAATAAAGGGCATCCATAATGGTTTTCAAAATTACTCTGGACTGAAGGCAGGGCTGGCCTTAGTCTTGTCAGGAATAACAAAAGATCCTTGGAAAAGGCTGCATCCTTCAGCCTTCCCTGAAAGAAAATCTTCCAGTTACAAAGAGTAAGAGAGAAGAGGAAGAATAACCATTAATCCTAAAGGAATCCTATTCCAACACAACACATGCCCAGTTTTGAATGGAATTTCAGCCATGCAGGGGGTCCTGAGCCACCTTTTCCCATCAATGTCACCATGGGAAAAGACGGAAATAATTAGCATCCAACATCAGTCTAAATTCCTATTAAATTCCTATTAAATTCCTGGGCTAATGAACAGGTTTCCTATTAATTCTTGTAAATATTCCTGATTCCCACAGAGCAAGGACTGGGATTTGGAAAGGACTGGCTGTATTCCATGCATGGGATGGGGAGGCCAGATGTGTTTCGAAAGCAAACATCAGCTGCTGCCTCTCCCACGAGGTGTGGGTGCATTGGGGATGCTCCATCCCTGGAAGTGTTCAAGACCAAGCTGGATGGGGTTTGGAGCAATCTGATCTTGAACACTTTCCCCTATCCCAGGCTGCTCCAAGCCACATCCAACCTGGTCTTGAACACTTCCAGGGATGAAACATTGAGTCTGGCCACCTCAAGACATGCAGGTTTGGGAGATGTTTGTCCCAGGTGGAAAGGACACTTGTCAGGTCTAATCCATGCCCAGTCCTTTCAGGAACTCTCTGAACCATGAAGACCCCACTCCAAGTCCCAGAACTCCTTGTTTTAGGATTCGTTTCCCAAAAAACAGAGGCAAAACTCAACCACTGGCTCCAAGAGCACCACATCTCATTTTCCCACGATTTATTTCCCATGAATAAGGAAAGCTGGACCAAACAGCTGCTTTTGCTCTGTGAAATGGAGGGAGATGGATGGGCAGAGAGTTGGATCCACACACAGGAGAAAATCCAAGAGTTTCGTTCCTCTTAACAGCTAATTTCCAGAAATGAAACCTGGGAGAAAAGGCAGAACTCAGAGGCAATTCCTCAGTGAGAATGAGGCAGAAATCAGGAGATGGGAGGAGGGCTGCTCTTCTCCCAGATTTCTCCACAAAGACATCCATTGGTCTCTCATAACTACAAAATTTATCACTCCAAATTTCCCAAAGAGGAGTGCTTGGGGAGAAGTTTTCTCCTGAAAAATCTCTTAGAGAAAAAAAAACCAACAAAAAAGGAGTTTTAATGATATCAAAGTATTTCTCAGCCACATTTCAATTCCATTGAATTTTTGGTGCTTAAGTTGCCTTCGGAATTCCAAGAAATTAAAAATAGAAGGAAATGCATTAAAAGAGACATTTTCATTTTGCAGCTGGGAACAACTCTTGAAATTCATCTTGAATTTAAAAAAAAAAAAAAAAAAGGCCAAAGTAGCAGCCAACTTGGAGCGTTCCTGACAGAAACAAAATACTGCAATGGATTGTTGGGAGCCAATTGCTCGATTGGCCTCCATCCTTTTTTTCCAAGGAGTCAATCTGCTGGAATACACAAAGAAATGTACATTTCCATCCCAATCCAATTCCAAGGATACTCATGAACCTGACAGTTTTATATTTTCCCTGCTTTAAGAACATAACAGATTCTCTGCCTGTCCAAATTTCCCTTGGATCCATTCCCATGGATGATCCCATGGATTTGGGCAGGCTGGTTGTGTCACTACAAAGATCATCCAGATTCATCCCTCCACAATTTTATCTCACGCCCAGCTTCAGCTGATTAAGGTGTTTCT
>VZRL01003217.1:0-27613 GCA_013397895.1 Origma solitaria
GCCCGCCACATCTGCATTTGGACAGTTGAATTTTATATGCTTCTCTATCACAGAGCTCCTCAAAATGCAGCAGCTCAGCTTGACAGGAAAAAACCTCCTTGCAAGCAAACCTGGAAAACAAGTAATAAACAAGCAGTGATTTCTGCTCAGACAGGAACTGAACTGAAGCTTCTGCATTTGCTTTCCTCTGTTCTGTGTCTCACATTATTGTGTGAGTTGTCGAGGGTGTGCTCACTGCCCACCTGCCCATTGCACACAGCATCCCAGCACGGTGAGCCAGGGTGTGGATTAGCTTGAAATCCAGTACAGATTGATTGAAAAGACCAAGCAATGTGACAATGAAATAAAATCATCTTTTTTGGTACAGAAAGAGAGCTACCCCTTCATATTTGGGGGTGCTATTTCCCTTTTTTGACTTTGCAGCCTTGGACAGCTGCATCTCAAGTAGACATAAACTGGTGCGACGCAGCTTTCAGCAAATGAAGTTTTTGGCTTGCAGCTGATCTGTGTTAGGAGAGAAACTTGTCCTGGGTGGTTTGTCACTGCACGTGCTAGCAAATCAAGTGGAGAGGCTGAGGGAGCTACGGCTGAGGTGCTGCTGCCTTGAAGAGTGAATGGCCCTCAGCACATCTTGTCTTTGATCCTCGTGCAGTCACATCTCTGCTCTGAATCTGGTGAGCATTAATACCTTCGAATTGGTGAAACAGTGGACAAATTAATGTCCTCTTTGTTCCTCTCGGGAGAAACCCATCGAACTGGTAGCCTGGATGAGAACACAGAGAACAAAAGGACGTAGGGACTGAATTAATACCAGCTGAGTGTGCATGCCCTGTCTGCAGGAAAAGAAATAGAGAGAGATGGAAAATGAGGACACACCAGAAAATTACTTGTCATCTGCTGTTCAGATAAAGCTGCGGAGAGAGAGAGAGACCAGGGAAAAAAGAAGTTCTGTTATGGATTGTGTTGGCTGAAAAGAGTCTTGAAATAGAAACTGCGTCCTATTGTCCATCCATGCTGAGTTCAGGGAAATTGGGCTCCTGATATCCTTTTTCAATAATCAGCCTTGCACAAAGCACCCAGCTCCAGCACTGGCTTCTTTTCTAGAAACAACCCTCAAGGCATCCAATATTGGCTAACTGCTGTGGTTGCTTTGAGGGAAAAAAAAATATGCTTTTTCTGAGACGGAAAAGAGAGGAGAAGCTAAACGTACTTACCTATTCCATGTTATCCCTCAGTATCAGGCTGCCATGTCCCATGACTTTGGGAAGCCCTCCCAGAAGCTGCTGAGAGTGAAAGAAGCCTTGGCCCTTATTTACTCCAACTTATTCCTGATTTACTCCAGGGAGAGAAGAAACAATATCCAAGAGGCTCTGAATTTAGAGCCGTCCTACTCCACATGTAGTTCCTCATGTTTGTGACATTGATTTCTGTATCCACAGTGAAACAGTCACTTTACACGTTTATTTCTAATAGAAAACTCACTGGTAATCATGTCCAGGCAATCAGAAAAATCACATCCGTGTCTTAGCAACAGAAAGCATTGCTAAATTGAAAAATGGCCAGCAACAACCTCACCCTGCTGTCCCTCCACTGTCACAAGAGAAGTGAATGATATTAAAATCAGATTTGTGATATGGCATGAATTTTTTAATGTAGTAACTACTGACTCAACTTTTAGGATAGCTTGATTTTTATTTTTCATTATCTTCTATCTTGCCATCTATCTATCTATCATCTATCTATCTGTCTTACAACCTTCCTCCTCACCTTGATGTTTCATGTTGGGCTTTCTGAGTCTGGTCTTTGGGGTTTGCCAGTGTCCTTCCCAAGAAATGTGTCTTTTGCTGCCTTCCTCCCATTGCAATTACAGGATGCATTTTACAAATGGAGTCCTTCAGTCTTCAAAAAAGTTCTGTCTGTAACAAGTTGCTTTTTTTTTTTTCCTTTTTAAATTCATTTTTAACCATTCACTTCACAGCCCTTGCGTCCCAATTTGTCTTCCATCACACAACAACCAACATTTTGATTTCTTAAGAGTACTTGTGTTTCCATGGTGAAGGGAATATGATCATCTTTTCTTGTGGCTTTACAGATTTGAATGGCATAAACTACAGATAGACTTTCTAATCTTCTAAAATGCTTTTCTGCCTCGAATCCTTTGCGTTCAAGTTAAATGCACTTTATAATCAGGTGATTATTAGATATCTGCACTTCAAGGCCAAGTAAGCTAGCAGTCTGACTTGCAGAAAAATTCACCCAATTACCTTCACCTGGGTTCAACATCTTGTATTTGCCTAAAGCATCTCTTCCAGAAAGGCACCTGGGCTTGAGATAAAGGATTCACCTCTTCATGTGATAGTTTGGGAAAATAATCAATCATTATCTTAGAACACTGTGCCTTACTTCTCATTTGAATTTTTCCAGATTTAACTCCCAGATATTGATTCATGTTTGGCTTCTGCTTGATTAAAGTACATAAGGTACTTATAATAAAAGAGTATTCGATCTTTCCTTCAACAGGCTAAACATATGGAGCTCTTCAATTCTCTTGCTTGGTGCTCTTCCTGGACCACATCAGGGACATGAATTATGCTGCACTCAGTGTCCTACAGGGGAAACAATGGGAGCGTGTTTAGCACAGAAACGCTGTGCTTCACTGGGGCTTGGGAGAGGAGGAAAAAGAGCAGGGAGGGGAGGTTAGGCAGGGCAGGAGGCAGATCTTCCTAGGCAAGCTGCAAAGAAAGTCATCTGGGGATGGACCCAGGTGTCTGCATGTGTCCCAGCTCTGCAGTTTCTTTCCTGCTCTTCTGGAAAAGTGGTGGGGGCAGTGCCTGCCTGAAGCATACCTGGTCTTTAGCTCTTTGCATCAGCCTGGCTTTGACTCCAACAAGTCCTGAAACTCACTTGGCAGGGTCAGGATCCAGATTTCTCTGCAAAATGACTGAGTGATCAGACAAAAGCATTCGCTCTTCATCATAATGTGCTTTAGCTAGAATAAAGAGACTGTGCTAGGGAGAAAAATAAAATAGTTCTTATTTCATTCTTTCAAAAGGAATAATTTGGCAGTCATGTATCATAGAATGGTTTGGGTTGGAGACCATAAAAATCCGTGAGTTCCAACCCCTTGCCATGGGCAGGGACAGCTTCCACTAGACCAGGTTGCTCAAAACCCCATCCAGCGTGGCCTGGAATGCTTCCAGGGACGGGACATTCACAGCTTCTCTGGGATAAAACCTATAGCATAAAACGTATGTGGAGGAGTATCAAACCTCTACATGTACTCTAATACTAAAACAGCTCCATTAAAAAAAATATTAAGTTGGAAACACCATTTCATTTCTATATATGGTCTATATTTTCTTGGGTATTTTTAAGTAGGTAAAGTAAAAAAATACATTTTTTTAATAAGTATTTGAGTTTTATATGGTAAAACCGGTAAAATTAATACTTATTTTTAGCTTTTAAAAAATTCTATAGAAAACATAAATTAAGGACAAGATTCATGCACTGCATCTATATAGTTCCCGAAGATGATTATAAAATGTTACTCCAAGGAAAGTATATTAGGGTGATTTGGCCCAAGTTTTAGGTTTAAGATTACAATATTAAACTTTTAAATACCACATTGCCATGTCTGAAATAGGTGGGGTGGGGTTAATTCTGCGTCCTTGTAGAATTTTAATGCAAACCAAAAATGAGCTTGGTGAGCCTAGGCAAATACCTTGAAGCATATGAGATTTTTCCAAGCTGGGCCAACTTGTTTTTTCTGGGTTGTATTTTACGTCAGCTGCACCACATGAAATGTATAAATGCATGGAAAACTATAAATATTGCCAAGACTGATGCGATAATCTATTCTTCTTGACTGTTGTGAACACTTCCTATGTCTCGCATTTTCTTAAAGTGGATGTATTTATTGTAAGCCCGGTGACTCGGAGCTTGAGAGGTAAAAAGCTCTTTACTCCCATCCATAGGTAAAAAGGGAAAGGACAGGCATAGCCTTGCTTTTTAACTAATGCAAGCACAAAAATGCTTCAGAGAGGGGAGATCTCCTGCTTTCATGCAGTGTTGACCAGGGGAGGACATGCAGCTCCCATTTCCACAGAGCTGCTCTCTAGGGTTTCCTCTGCACAGAAGTGATCAGTGTGTGCTCCCCCACAGCAGGTGAGCCACTATTGTGGTTTGCCACCTCCAAGAACACCACTTTGCACCCTTCTTCCTCTTCCTCCACTCGAGCCAGACCCTGCTCCCCCTCCTGCCTGCATGGTCCTGACCCTTCCTTTCTTCCCTTCAGCCGCTGCCATGAGTTAACTCAGCTCCTTTGCTCAGGAAACAGCCACACTTTTCTTCCTTTTTAATAAGCTATTTTTCTGCCTGCCCGGGGAACTGCACAAGGAGTCCAACAAGCCCTGGAGCTGATGCACTGATGCCTTGTTATGAGTCTGGGCTCCTGGCTCCCCTTTCCTAGGGAGCAGCCATCCCTCACTGCCCCTCAACGCTGCAGTCCAAAAATTCAGAGACTAACAGGGCAATGCCTGCTGGGCCTGAAGTCTGATGTAGGATGTGGCAATAGTTCTTGAGGAATTTAGAAAAGCACTGCTACTTTCTCCTGAGGATGCTATCCCACCAAAGTCTCTCCATATCGAGTATCAAGAGAAATTAATCCCAGCAGGCTTGGCCTCGGGGACTCCTATGACAGCACAGTCCCTAAGGTGTCAAAGGACCTGCTGTCAAGTGAGGAAAAAATCCCAGACAGATCCCAGACTGTAAATCTTGCAGCCAGGAGCTCCAAAAAGTGTCCTTTGCTCCCCTTGCTGGTGAATGAAGGGAAAACCCAAACTGCAGCAGATTGGGAGGAACTGGGAAACATCACAGCTCCCAAAGGGTGGCAGAGAGGTCCAGAAAGCTCCTGGGATGGAAGAGGTTCTTTCTAAGCAAGGGTGAGCCCATGCAAGCTTCCTCCACACACTGAACACGGGAATAAATGGCCTCTGGGAAGGTGGACAGGAGTGGCAAAGAACTTTAGTGTGGGGAAGATGGGAAGATACACGTGGATGATGTGTGGAAGTGGCATTCACCTGTTGGACATGCACACATGGAAAGTGTGAAATTAACTCAGACTGGTGCTAAAAGTGTTCCTGTTACTCATTTGTACAGACTGGCTATGCTTTCCCAAGTTGATGCTTTATTCCCTTTTCTCCCCTCTTAAAAGCTTTTTTTGTTGCTTGTGAGAGGGGAAGAGCTGCTTATTCAGGACACAGTAGAAGGAAACTCTGCCTGCAAGGTTCAGCTTGTAGAGATTGGATGGATTCTTCTCAGGAAGAACCCTCATGTTTTACGTGGTCAGGTGCTGCCTCCCACAATTTGCTGCACAACTGTGTCCTCCTATGCATGTGGGGCCTTACAGTTCACCTTTATGAATTTAATTTGAATTACCATGTGCCAAATTCAACAAGAGCTTAATAGATTCTTTATTGCTGGGGATTTTTGGTATCAGATCAGACAGATGTCTGTTGGGTGTGGAGAGTCATGCCCTCAGGAAAATAATAGACCAATGATTCCTGAGGAATCATCCAGCCTTTGTTTCTGCTTTTCTTTATTGACTTCTGAAGAGAGTAAAATCTGGAGGGAAATTATGGCAATACATAAACTCTGCCCAATAGATGCTTGATACGGTGCTATGCAAACCTTGCACACTTTTTGGGACTGCTAGATGCTCTACTAGTGCTATCTGGGAAAAATGAGGTTTTCTTCATTATTTCAGTATTACCTCATTACTTCATTATTACTTTGTAGTACCTCATGTATTACGTTGGAACAAACCTGAGTGCATGTATACCAAAGATCAGAAATCAGATGGTTGGCACTGACTCAGACAGTTTTTGGTACCAATTTACTCTTAGAATGAAAGTTTATGGTTTCATGCTTTGGTCTTTTCATTGCCCCAGACGGAATGGTGATCAGTCACCCTCCTGGTTCATTAAGAAACCTGCAAAATCCCTTCTACCTAATATTCATTTTTCCCCCCCTTTTTCCTCTCTTACTAATGCGACCCTTTAAAAAGTGTTGAAATCTAGCAAGCAGAAAAAACATAATATCAAATTTTAAGCAGTTCATACCAACCCTGTTAGAAATGTTTTGCGTATCCAAAGGCATGTATAAATTGCAGTCTTTGGGCTGGTGTTCATTAGTGGTTTCAAAAGCCCCACTTTCTTTGGCCTGGACTTGAACAGATACAGTCTAGGCACAATAACCACATTATTGGGACTAAAGAGGACACCTTGAGTCTCTTGTAACTCTTCCCCTTGAAGCCAGTGGATGGCATAAGGGCTTTGCTTTCCTTTGCAAGCAGGACGAAAGATGAGCATCTTCCACACAAGGCAGTCCAAGAAGTCCTCCTCAAAACACCCATTATTAGGTATGAAAAGACTGGGTGGCAAATTCACCCCCACCAACGTGACTCTTAAAGGGAAATGTGCAGTGCTGCTTTGGATATGGCATGCATGAATTCACTAAATTCAACAGCTCAAACACCTTCTCCCAGCGCTCGCTCTGCTCGGTTCCAGTTGGCTCCTTCGGTATGGCTTTGCAGCACGCCAGATATTTCATTTACAACACAGAGGTGTATGCCTGAACAGATTTGCAGGCCAGGAGGGGATTTTGGCTGGAGAGATTTTTTTTTCTGGAACAAGGAGTCAGAAAATTCCTGCCTGGAGTTGGCAGCGGTGGCTCGGTAGGGGTTAAGGTGCCAATTCAGCTGTGCTCAGCCTCTGATGGGTGCGGGCAAGTGCTTCACTGAGAGGGTTTCTGGGTCACCTCTGAGGAGTGCCCTGCTTGGAAAGAGACTGTGCATGACTGTGTATCTCCCAGAAAGATCTGGAGAAACATGCAAGATGCTAAATGCATGAAACAAAGCATGTGATGGGAGCGGAAGTGCCAGAATCAGAAAGGACTGTGTTTTTTCAGAAATAAATTCTCTATCCTGGATATTCCTAGTTGTTTCTTCTTTTCTTTTCTTTTCTTTTTTTTTTTTTTTTTTTTTTTTTTTTTTTTTTTTTTTTTTTTTTTTTTTTTTCCCCCTTCTTTTTCTTTTCCTTAAACTGCATAGGAAATGAGAGAAGAGTGTGATGCCTTTTTTACTGATGTTAAGTTCGGCTTGTGGATGAAAAGCTGGCCCAGGTTTCAGCTTTCACAGCAGGTTTGAGAAGTCTGTATCTCATGCTATTAAAAGTGACTGAATCTTGGAGGTTTATCTCAATTTCACATAAATTTGAATAACCCAGAAATTTAAATCAAGTTGCAACAAAAATTTAAAGAGGTTTTTGATTCATGGGTAGCTCTGTTTATAGAATCACTTCCAAGCAGATTCCAGCTCAAGTTGTTCAACTGTCATTTTGTAAGTATTTTTAAGGAGATTGTCCTTGCTTGTTTCCTGGTTAATAATTGCCTAATAAAAGTGGAGAGAAGCCCCAGCTGAGGATACTGTGGGCCCACAAGTAGAGCAACAGTATTTGAGGGCATTCAGACCTAGACTTCTCTCCTGGCTCATATGCAGAACAGAGATCTGGATTCAAATCTCGAGCCATCCAGAAGTCCTGAGGTGCCCATATTTATGGTTTGGATTTGTGCTGAAGTTCAGTTTTACAGGGACAGTAAATGAACTAAAGCATGGAATCGAAGCATTACCAAAATCAGCTTTCAGGAAGCCACTATTAACTTCTTCAGTGAACAGAGCCAAATGAAAGAAAGATGTATTTTAAACTACCATCACTTTCCCCCACTTTTATCCGTCTCATTCCTATATTATTCTCTTATAATCTCTCTAAACTTATAGATGACTCAAAAAAATAATATTTTGTAAGCATAGTTATATTCTTTTCATCAGTATTTTATTTTGAAACATGGTAAAGACTTGTGTTGCACAGTGAAAAACGTCTCTCTCTAAACATCATTTTCTAATGGGCGTTTTTATGTCCCATAAAATCTGCTAATTTTTACTTGTCCTCTCTTGTCAATGAAACGAACTATTATTTCTTTCTGCAGAACCAAACTCCAAACAAGAATGTCTGGAATATCAAGAGTAATGATGTACAAAGTCCCTTCTGGCCCCGGCTTCTATTGAAAAATAATTGGATGAATTGGTGATGCTTACATTTCATCTGGCCTGCCAATGTGAGTAATTCCACGGTGCCTTCTTGGCCAAAGTTCAGCCATTTAAGCACTTCAGTGAGAATCTTTTTGGATGAACTCGGGGTCGGAACATGACAGATAACAGCAGAGAAAGAGTGAGAGCTCTTTGGACTCATGTTGCATATGTTGTCACAGCATCCTGGTTGTGACTTCAAGTTTCTGCCACAGTGCGAATAACAAACGATGGGGATGTTAACCATAAAAGTCAAGCTGGCCTGGGTACAAACTGGGCAAGGGAATTCAGATGGTGGAATAGGCCCTTGTGTGGTATAAATTATTGTGGTACCATGTGATGCCAGTGGAGTTATGATTTACCAAAAGAACTGCCTCTTTGCCTTGCCAAGAAATCATTATATGGGCTGTCACCTCTCAGAATGGATTAATGAACCAGAACAAAATAGATGCCAGCTTGCCAATGCTCTTATTTGGGTCATAATTTGCTACAAAATTTTAATAGGAAACAATTAATAGAAAAATGATTTTTTTTTTTTTTCTTCCAGATCTCTCAGATAGTCATTCTAAAATGTGTGAATGCTTCTTTCTGTCTTTTAGTTCATTTGTTTTCAGTGACTTTTTCTTCTGTTCCTTTTCCTGCCTCATTGTTTTTGAGAGGTTTTGTCAAAGTTTTCCAGACTTGTAGATCATCAGGGAAGAAAGAGCTTTGGGAGAGGACAGATGCTCTATAGGGGTGGTCACAGTGAGGTGAGACCAGGCTGTGGGATGGGTCTGGTGGGATCCTTGGGGGGGGTCACTGCTCCAAACCCCTTTGCACAGGCATCCCTTGGGCTGATTCCTCCTGGGTCTGGGTAGTCCAGGCTGCAGCCTGGGAGGGAGGGACAGAGGGAATCACAAACAGCAGCAGCTCTCCTTGCTTCCTCTTGAGCAGGCACTCATTTGCATGTGAATAGCGGCACTTTAATTTTATTTTTTTTTGGTAGTTCGAAGTTTGTTTAACAAACCCTCCTGTGATGAAGTATCCCACGGTGACAGTACCTCAGCCAGCAAGTGTACCCCTCAAGGGCTGTGAGGCAGGAGCCTTTGCCTGTTCATGCCCTAGTTGTGCACACGAGGCTGACAGACACAGCCTGGTATGTGCTGCTGCTTTCTCAGGGCAGCCTGAAAAGGCGTGGGCTTGACTTCACCCTGGCAGTGGGGAAAGTGCAGAGAGGGAAGCAGGAGGACTGGAAAGGATCAGTGGTGTCTGCAGTGGGACCTTCTCAGACAGCCCCATGACTTCATGTGAACTTGTCACACGCCGAGTCATTATTTTGGACAGGAGCACAGCCCAGGCAAAGTTGTGGTCTGAGCTCTAGACACTACTGCACCACATGTAAATGGGGATATGGACTTTTCTCTCTGCCCAAATAAATGAATACATAAAACCAACACACACACAAAAACTGCAAACCCCAATGATTCAGACTGAGTAATGCAGGGACTAACTAGAAGGATCTCCGGTCATTTTATGGTGCTCCTCGTCATGAACATGAATTCAAATGATTTTCCTGTTCTGGTAATTTCTAACACAGAGGAGAACCCACACTCCAGGTGATTTCAAATGCAATTAGAATCATAAAATACTGGGTTGGAAAGGACCTCAAGGATCTCTGGTCTAAACTCTCTGGGTCTAGACCAGACAAGACAAGACAAGACAGTCTAGACATGATAGGCCAGCATCCTCTCCAACTGCATCTTAAGAGTGCCCAATTCACCACTTCCCCGGGCAGATCATTCCAATGGCTGATTGCTCACATTGTAAAAATTTTTCTCTTGTTTGTAATCAAAATGTCCCTAGGAGTTATTTGTACCCATTACCCCTTGTCTTTTCCATGTGACTCATTGTAAAAATGGAGTTCTCATCATCTTTGTAGCCACCCTTTAAATACTGGAACAAAATACTTAATGGGTGCTGCCTTTCAGTAATGCACTGCGTTCTGGCTGACTGAGATTCTGTCCTTTCTTCATAAAGCATCTCTTATTTCCTTCACATAGTTGTAAAAACCCTTCCTGGAAAAGGCTCTTTCCCTGCAAGCGGTCTATGGACACCCTCCAGATAATAATCTGGGAAGCAGCTTGGGATTTCCTCAGATGTAGATGAGTAGATGGATTTCTGCAGGGGTCTGAGGGATTGGGGATGATCTTTTCACCAGGAAGAGAGTTTTTATCCAAACAGGGTATCTGCAAGGGCTGACCTATTTGCTGCTGAGGAAGTGTCCCTCCAGAGGAGGAGGCAGTCCCACCGTGAGAAGACAGGGCGTAGAAGGATGTGTAAAGGTAGCAGCCAGGTGGTTTATGCTCTTGTTTATTCTATATGGGAGCTGTAAAGAAATGGGATAGTGTGTCTTGGCACGGAATGAATAAGGAAGCTGTAAATGTGATTTTGGGGTGGGGAAAGAGCTCGCAACAATGAGGTTGTAAAAACAACTCCCATAAAATATATCTTGGTCAAGTTCAGCTCTGCTTTTTGTGAAATTAGAGAGAGCTGATCTTACAAAAACAAGCGCTTGTTGAGGTTGCTGTTGTATGGAATTGGCGTGTGCTGTTTTTCTAGCAGACTCTCTTCACTGTCATCAGAGTGCAATTTCTCTAGAGTCGCTGTGGGATGCAACAGATTTCTTGGAAAAGAAGGCTGTGTTGACACCCACAGGCTAGTAATGTTTTCACAAGAAGGAACATGACTTTACATTTGACTCTCTTGAAAAGAGATTAGCAACACTGTGATTTATAAGAATTGCCAGGATTTGAGGTTGCTTTTCTCCCCTCTCCCTGCATCTAAGCTCCAGCAGGTAGGTGTTAAGTGAGTGAAGCATTTCTGGCAAGATTTATGTGCCCATACAGTAGAATGGGAGTGAAATCTGACAGTCTAAAGGAGGGGGAGCAACTGACAAATAGAGGGGGTGGAAAAGGCAGATTGGCTTGGATTTTTTCTTTCCTTTTCCTTTGCAGTCAAAACCCTTTGAGACTCTTCACTCTTAGGCTGAAAATTTCCTTTGCACAGACATTTCCCTCCCTTGTCCTTTTGTTCTAGCAGCAAATATGGGTCCACAGCATGTATATGGAAAGCAGACACAGCCAAGGCTAAATCTCCCTGAAATAATGTCTTTCCTAGAAACAGATGACAAACATTTTCCCTAGAAATGAGATATCTTCAATGATGAAGTTCTAAAGAAGCCCTTTCTCACCATGGAGTCTCGCAGTCAAGCAAACAGTACCAAAAGACACTGTGTCCTCATACAGGAGGGTGTTCCAGGCTAAATAGAAGCTTTTGCTTTTCAGAAAGATGTGCCATCCTGTTTGGCTGCGTGGATCAAATAAATGGGCACTGAACAGCACATGATTGCTTTTGCAGAACCACGGTGGTCAGCAGTTCCAGGACTTCTTGGCTGTCAGAGGGGAGCAACTTATAGTTGTAAGAAGGTTGATATAGTTTGTAAGATGCCCAGAAGCTCAACACTTGATGAATAACAGATTAACAAATTCAAATGAGTGGGAATAGTTCCATTAGCCCTACAATTCCGACTGAGCTACTATAGGACTACAAAATAGGACTACAGTTCAGATGATAATGGCATTCCTCTGGCTGCCAAATGGAACATTTTCAAAGAATAAATTACTGAATATATATTTAACTATCAGAATTTAATCTGAATTACATATCTGTAACTACTTCTGAAAGATATACCTCCTCAGCCATGGGTGAAAATAGAGGAAAAAAATGCACACTTTCTAATTGAGTCTTGCTTCTTTAGCCCATGGAAAAACATAGACACAGGGGTAATACACAATGTACTATCTGAACAAAATCCAAATGTGCCCTTGTGCCTGTGTTCTGAGAAACTTGAAATGTTCACTGTCCACAGAAACCCATCACTTCACTCCTCAGAAATTTAATAAATAGGAAGCACTTCAGAGGAAACACTTTGACAGATGAGGTCCCTTTTCTGATGGAGGTACATCACAGAGAAATTTGCTACCAGTCCTAAGAAAAGCACTGCTACAGCCTGTGTGTTTGTGAGGTGGCTGGAGTGACCTCCTGCTTGGGACTGCTGCTGAGAAAAACAGTGAGTACAGCTCATCTGGAACCTCCTGTAGTTCTCCTCTTCTGTGACAACTTTAAAGATTTTGAAAACATCCCACACCTCAATGGGAATAACCTGAGACCTTTTGAAGTTTCACTGGAAAATGAGTAAGGCTAAAAAAAATTGTGGTTTTCCAAAACTGCCAGTCACCTAAGGATTAAGCACTGGTGTGAAACGGAGAAGAAAATCAGGACTAAGTTCTGATAACACTGACTGGTCACTTAATAAAACATCATCAGTGCAAGACCATGAACTTGCCCCATCCTAAGAGATGATTGCTGTTATGGCACTGTGGAGGATAATGGGGCCAATTCAGACCCCTGAGTAGCCAAAAAGCTCAGTTGTGCTATGTCAGTGACCCAACACTGGTGTCTTGGCTAAGATGAGCTGTTCTCCTTCTTTGGATGCAAGCAATTTTTCTGATGAAAGCCTAAGCAAAACTGGTTTGTTTCTAAAAAAGATTTATGTTCTTACAAATCAACATCTTCCAATTAAAAAAAAAGCATGTATCACTGGAAAATTCCCATTTAGCACTACTGATGAGTAAAAGTTTTGCTTTACAGATGGAGTTAATAATAGTTTATAAGCTAAAGTGAAAAGGATTTTGGGTGAGCTTCCTAAAGAGGAAGTGAGTCACTGTCTCGGCAGGAAAGTGTTCCAGATAGGCAGGGCTGGACAAGTTACAAAACACCCCCCAACTGTGTGGAGTCACAGGGAGTGGACAAGGGATTATTGCATCCCAGATTGCGGAGAGCCAGGAATTAGTAGGGGGCCTGGAATACCCCCCAACCCATGTGTCCTTAGGTATGGTCCTCTCCCATCTCCCGGGCTCAGAGCAGCTAAACTGAGTCACGGCAGGGAAGGCGTAATAGCTGAGGAAGAAGCAGGTGTTGCAGATGGGTGGGTGATTCAGTGGATGGTGTTATTCCTACTGAGTCAATGCTAAAGCAGTTTGTAAGCAGGAAGTTGGGGACACTGTGTGGCTACAAGATCTGCTTTGCTAAATCCAGTGACATTCAAGGAGTCTGCGGTTCCCTCAGTGTGCTTTCCATGGGGTGAGTTGCTTTTAGTTGTTCTTGGGCGCAGCATTTTCAAAAGCAAAAACCAGAGAGGCATTTTTAAGGTGTCTGTCAGTGGGATTTACAATCCTGAGAGTCCAGGTCAGTTTGGAGCATGGTATTTCTGCATTAGGAAGGCATTTTTGGAAAACAGAGTCCTATATTCTTGTGACTGACTTTGCAACCCTCCCACTGGTTCCTGGAGTGTCTGGGTTGAACCTTTACATGGAATTCATTTTAATGAGAGCTCTGTATATTTTGTATTTGGCAGAGCACCAGGAATGGTGCTGGCACTCCTCAGGTGAACTTAGTGACCAAGAAAAGCAAGTTCTCCATGGCCATCATGTACTTGAAGTGCCAATATTGTCTTACAGAAAAAAGGCGGAGTTGCTGCATCTCCTCTGACTTCCTTGACTCATTGCAAATTTTAGGGAACATGTCCCGTAATGCTCCAAAGTTCTCGAATAATTTAACTTCTCAGAGAAGAGATGAGAATTCACTTTCTCCGTGTGTGTACACAAGTCAAAATTGCACACATTGTACAGCACAGAGGAGGAGATTTAGACCTTCGAAGTCACCGCTGTTTCCTCTGTTCTTTTTGCATTTGGGTGGCTCTTTTCTCTTTCTGGAAGCATTACAGGCTTGGTAGGTGGGTTATTTTTCCTTCCACTCTTCAGTCATTCAGCACTCTGTCCTTTTGTTTTGTTTTACTCCATGTCGTTTCCACTTGGTTCTTTAAAACTTGATAGCATTTTTCCCTCCAGTAAACAAGGGGGAAAATGACAATATAATTACTGAGTCCCAAGGCAACAGCCACAAGCTCTGGTCCATATGGTGCCTGGGAGGATGGCAGATACTTCCCTGCATCTCTGCAATGTGATGAAATGGTCCTAAGATTTGGGTTGGCAGAGGTGGCCTTCCAATTTCTGGTGCAGAAAGCAATTTCTGGGGAGACCACATTTGCTGGGGATGCAAACTAACTTAGCCAACCATTCCCTCTAGGCTGAGCAAAATTAAATGGGCATCTCTCCTTAACTCATGTTTGACATTTGTACTTACTGCTTTCCACCTATTTTATAAAGCATTGCTCTTGGGTTTTAGTGGCTGAGCTTTTCATCCATTTCTCCTCTGCCATCTCTTCTTCCTTCACTGAGGTCTGGGTGTCCACAGGAACTCAGAGGAGTAAGATTCAGAGAGCAGATTTCAGATGGGCTTAATTTCTGGAGTGCAGTAATGACATACACTTATTGTTGTTTGCTGTTATTTTTTTTTTTTCTAAATAGCTATTTCTGCTCTTAAAGGATTTAATTTTGTTTTTACTAAGAACAAATTCATCCAAATTGTTATGTAGGGAAAACTCATGTCACAAGATAACAGGGTAAATCTTGATGTTATGTTTCTTTTAAAAATTATATA
Source organism: Origma solitaria (assembly GCA_013397895.1). NCBI lineage: Eukaryota > Metazoa > Chordata > Aves > Passeriformes > Acanthizidae > Origma > Origma solitaria. The sequence goes on from VZRL01003217.1 coordinate 14,744, forward strand.
GTTTTTAAAAACCATACTGATTTTAAAGCTGAAATGCTATAAACTCCACTGTTTAAGCACCAGACTGAACACATTTGCCTCACTACCTTTACACTTTTTCTTCGCATAGGCAATTTGTTCAACATGATGGAGAAAGTCTGAGTCAAAGCCTGAAACAAAACCAATTCCTCCTGCATGCTTTGGTCACAGCACCATCCACCTGCTGCACAAACAGCAGCACCAGCCCAGCCCAGCCCAGTGCCCATGAAAATGATAGTGATGAGAGCAGATAAAACAGAGGCACTATCAGGATCCAGAATCTTCCCACTACATTTTGCATCATCATTTTCATCACAGCCTTTCTTTCCTAAATAAGGATACTTTACATTTTTATTTCTAGAGAAGAAATGAGGCAAAATCCACCACATTAAAGAGAAATTAAATTCAGTTACATCTTCCCCATTCTTTATGAGATGCAAGTCAAACCTTGGATGGGCTGCCATCTCCTTCACTCTTTGCTCTCTTTCTAAACAAATCCAGAATTGAATGACTTGGCTTGAATTCGTATCAGTTATTATTCAGAGAATAAAATGAAGAGTAACAGCATGTATCAATTAATTTTTCCTCACCCACATCCCCTCACTGTTTTTCCACAGTGAAAGCCATGAATAAAACCTCTGCTTTCATAAGACTGCTCTGTGGTAAAAGTGTTCCACAATTGCTTCCTACTGAGTTTAGCCCCAGTTTCTTTACTGAACACCTTTTCTAGCCAGGTACAGCGAGCAGAGCTGTCACTGAGAATTAGACAGGAAAGTAAACTCTAATAAAGTGAAAAATCATTATTTTTACTGCCTGTAGAAATCTCCTGATCCTCCCTGTTACACTTAAAACGTCCATAATTTTATACATGTTTTTATTACTGGTTATTAAAAGATTCAGGGGGAAAAAAAGAGAGAAGACTACTATTATTTTGTACTACCTATTATTCTGCTGGACTTGACAATCTGTTTTCTGATGTCCTAGCTTACAGTCCCTTTGAACCACTGGAAACACTGCTGGAGAGTTGGAAGAAAACAAATAAGGCAATGATCGAAAAAATACACAAGAACCAGGTTGATCATTGCTATATTTTTTACTTTAAACCATAGTGAGACAAACAGTAAACAAAAACCCTATGAACACTCTGAGTCTGCAGCAAAAAAAGATAGATATTATTGTTCCCAGAGCAGGGAGCAGCTTTAGGTCTCAGATCAGAAATGTCCAGCACAGTGGGGCTCTGACCCTGACTCTGCATCTCCTTAATGCTGTGACAGTGTAGGTATAAAAACCTGTCTCCTGAACAGGTAACTGCATCAGGACTGGTGAGACAGAAATGTCCTCAAAAGCAGGCTCTCTCCCTTGTTTCCATCCCCAGAGAGAAACAGAGACCCATAAATTTTACCTGCATTCTTCATGGAGGTTCAAAGAAACAGTTCATATTTCCCAGGCCCTAAAGAGCAGCTCCTTGTGGGCAGCACAGGGAATTTGTGCTACAGATTTCCAGAGAAGAGGTGTGGCCCTTGGGAGAGCCTCAGGAGCAGACATCCCTATTTTGGATATCTGGACTAAGCCAGACTCCGAGACCTCTTCTGAAATGCTGTGTCTGCTTTGGCATTCTCTTCAAAATGAATGTGACCAACCAGAGAGAGTTCAAAAAGCCTTGGATATGTGGAAAAATTTGCTTCACAAAGGCAGAGTTGAAGCTCTGTGTATCTGACTTACTGATGAAGTCAGCAGATGGCTTGCTCATAGTTTATTAGCTCTTATGTTAAGAGAAGGCATTTGATAGTGAAAGGTGATGTAAGCAAGGCTGGATTTTTTTTTTCCATGAGAAACAGATTTTACTTTAAACAGAAGTTACTTGGCTCAGGAGAGTTCATTCACATAAGAGGGAACAGTAATTCCCTTAGGAGCATTAAGGGATTGAGTGGGTGAAAAACTGCAGATGATCACAATGGGAACTCCTGGCCTTGAAACTTGACTGTTTCATAAAACTTCTGGGTGGAGTGATCATAACAGAACCACCATGGGATTTCAGAGATGTGCATAAAATCCTACCTCAGCATTCTCTCCGTGTGTCTGGAACAAGCTCTGTGCTGTCCTGCGCATTCAGATTTGGCTCAAGAAGGTTAAAGTGCTCATAAAGCTAAATGACAAAGTAACGGGCCACAGGAGGGTGGCTGGTGATGTGTAACGGGTATTTGAGATCCTTACATGAGATTGTGAGCAGGAGATAAACAGCAAACTTCTTAATCACAGTGTGCCACACTCAGAGGAAAGGCAAATGTCATTGCAGAATAAGTCATTTGATGGCACAAAATAATCTGCTCATAGGGCTTTCGAAGGTTAGCTCAAAGCTTTCAGTCAGAATGTTATCAGGTTCTCAAGGTTCAATATTTGTGTTAGGCTATGATAAAAAAAAAACCAACAAACCAACAAAACATTTTTAAGGTGGAGTCTGAGAAGGCTTTTGAAGATCTTCTGGTATGTAGTCATCTGTGGAGTCACCTGAGGAGGAGGATTGGAATGGTGATTCAAGAGGTCTTTTCCCATTTGTACCTCTACAGTGTAATAATTTATTAAAAAGGATCGTTATGCAGCAGGGAAGCAAGCTGATATAAGAATGTGCCAAACCCCAAGCTTTTACAGGACTTGGAGCTAATCTGTGTTCCTGTGTCTTCTCCATGTCTGTGCAAACTGGAGCTCCATCTTGTACTCTGAGCAGCACTGATTGCTGGAAGGAGCTCAGAAGGTCAGAACCATGACTGGGGCAGTGCCACCATCCTGCTGTGCCTGCTGGCTGCCCCAAAACTTTCAGTATCTCCAGTCCTGTGTCCAGCTCTGGGCCCCCACTCCAAGAAGGACATTTTGGTGCTGGAGGGAGTGCAGAGCAGGGCAGTGATGCTGGTGAAGGGTCTGGAGCACAGGTCCTGAGGGAGCTGGTGGTGTTTAGCCTGGAGAAAAGGAGGCTCAGGAGAGACCTTGTCACTCTCCACAGCTCCCTGACAGGAGGCTGTGGCCAGGTGGGGGTCGGTCTCTTCTCCCAGGTGACAAGTGACAGGAGGAGAGGACATAGTCTCAAACTGTGCCAGAGGAGATATAGGTTGGACATCCGGAGGAATGTTTCCACAGAAAGGGTGATCGGGCATTGAAACAGGCTGCCCAGGGAGGTGGTGCACTGTCCCTGGAGGTGTTTATGAAAGCCTGGACGTGGCCCTCAGTGCCAGGAGTGGTTGGTGTGGTGGTGTTTGGTCATAGATTAGACTCGATGATCTCAGAGGTCTTTTCCAATCTCATTGATTCTGTGATCACTTTGATCTTATCACTCCCCACCGATCATTGCAACTTGCTGCCACCGAAATATCACAGAATAATTTTGGCTGTAAGGGACAGGGGCTCAGAGGAATTGGTAGTGGTCCACGGTCATGCCTGGTGCTCCTCCTGCCAGGCCTTTAACCAGCCCACAGATGAAACCCCATGCATTAAGATATAACATTTTAAGAGAAGTCTCAGAATACTGCGTTAAGTATTTTCCACAGTTGCCAGAGTTATTAAATTTCTGCCTTGTAGGAATTCTGAAAGTCTTTTTGTTTCAAATGTGAACAGTTTCAAATGGCAAAATTCCCTTTGGTGTTCAGCCAGCTCAATAAGGCAACAGCACTGGCTCAGAGAAAGGGGAAGACAGGTCACCTTGAAAAGTGAGACTGACTTTATGCTGCTTCTCTCACTTGCTAGTGCTTTCTTCCTTAGACCTGAAGATTTTTGCAAATGAAGGAGAGACAGGTCTTCCCTGCAATGCCCTCGTTCCCCAGTTCTGTATCCATAAGTCCATGAGCTGTCCAATGGCTTCATGTTGTTTTTCCCTCATCCCAGTAAAAGAGACAGCATTTAGGATCATGCCAGTTCGTTTCCAGGAGGATGCTGTTTTGACACTGATACTTAGAGACAAATATTTATTTGGGGCAACCTGTTTATTTATCCTGCTTTGTTTTTCTTCCTGGACCAGTGGGAACAATCAACAAGTTCATTTCCTTGTTGGGAAATGATGGTTGGACTTGTCAGTAAGCTCTCTAACCAAAAGAAATTTTGGGTTCTGTTTTCTACCCAGGGCCACACTTTTTTGCTGTATGATTTTCTTCTATTTACTTTCAGTCTCTGACTGATTTTTTGCTGCAGCCAATGTCTTGATCTGCAACTTATCTCTAAGGAAATCCCTAGGGACACATCTCATGACATGTGGTCATTGGCTTGGGGATGGTGACCCCTGATCAAAAAAGAAAATTATTTCATTACTGAGTGTAGGATACTTAGCCCAGCATCAGCTTTGACACAGCCTGTGATTTATAGCACTTGTACAGTATAACAGCCTTTCTTGGCAGATAATGTTTACATATTGCCCAACCTTGCCTAATTTCTATGTACATTTCAAAGATTATTGGTTAAAATGGTCAAAGGTACCATTACCATAAAACATCAAATGCTTTATGCTAGAAAGTTGTGATCTTTTTCCATTTAGACAGAGGTTCACATGTCTGCACAGGCAAAGGAAAGGACTAACTTTAATTTTAATATAGAGCCTGTGTATTTCAAGAACTGAAGTGAAAGAAGGCCAGCAAAATAAAGGTTACTGTGTAAATAAAGTTGAGAGGGAAAAAAAGCCATATTGAAAGAAATGTAATGTTTACAATTTGGAAAAGTTCTTTCTCATTTCCAGGTCATTTTAACTGTAACAGGACACCTGTTTGTTAAACCGAATGACTTGAAGATTCTTGGGAGGTATAAAGATCACAGATTATTACTTTGGCTACTGCTCAGCACATGAAATCAAGGAGAGGAGGGATTTTACAAGTGTGAGAGTGTTGTAAACGCCGTCACCCGGCAGTGGTCGTGTTGGGAGAGCCAGCAGGGCCCATGCAGCTCTGGCACTGGGTTTGCTCTGGGTGCAGTCCCTGCAGTGGCTCTTGAGGAAATCAGAAGTGACCTCTTGGCCTCCCTGAGCCCATCAGTACAGGGACAGTGGGAACAGCCACTGGAACCAGGGGTGGGTGAGCAGCGTGTTAAAAACACCCCAAAGATATTTGATTTAAGGGCTGCAGCGCCTCAGTGCTTTGGGGAGTGGATCTGGCTGTAGACAGAGAGGAAAAGTAGCAAAAGAAGAGACGAGAAAGTGCAAACCAGAATTTTTTGAAAAACACTTGTTTTACCCCGCCTTTGTTAAAAATTAAAACAAATACCCACCAGCTGAAAAATTATATTGAATAATTGCACTTCAGATACTGTGCCAACAAAACACACATGGGCCGTGGTGATAAAAGATTTTCTCCTAGTGGAACAAATCACTTATCAGGCTATGATACAAAGTAAGGAAACATTTCAGTACAAGTGAACTTTAGCTTCACAATAGCTGCAATAAGGGAATGCTGACTTTCAGCTGCCTTATTTGGAGGAGAACTATCCAGACCTACCCACAACCTTTACTTATCTGCTATTGTGTAATTTTTAATGTCATATTTGCTTATACGTGCCCCATAATTATTTTCCACTAGAGACATGTACAGCTACTATTTTGCTGCCTCGCATGTTTCCTTTAAATTTTCTTCTCCCTCTTTTCTCAGCCACTTTGTCTCTCACTTTCTTTCCATACCTTGGCCATTTCCTCTCTTTCATTAATTTTTATATTATTTTTTCCCTTTCTTTTGTTTCTTTTTCCTTTCCCTTCTTTCATATTCTGAGTCTGACACAAAGCCCATAGATTGTCATTTTTGCTTTTCCCTATTTCCTCCTCCATAATGTTTTCGTCAAACTTGAGAAAAGAGAGAAAAATTTCGAGAAGCTTTTCATTTTATTGTGAGCTCTCTAGTCTTCTCTATGCCACTTCTCCCTGTGAGGAAACTAGCAGCTTGTCCAGGAGAGGTTTTTAGAGCCATATCTGTAGTGTGGTTCCAGGAACTGTAACATGACGCAGGGTTGAGACGTGGAGCAGCAGTCAAAAATAGAACCTAAATTTTTCATTATCCTAATGTGAAAAGGAAGCTGAGATTCTCCTAAAAATCACAATTAAGCTGCTTTGAAAAGCATTGTGAAAAAGAAGATTGTGAAGGTAGTGCAACAGAAAGGTCTTGCTGTGAGGTCAAGGTGTTTATTTGCAGTGCGTTATTCCAAGGGCTGTTTCTGCCTGTTGCTGATGACACTTTATTTTTTCTTCACCGCAGAGAGTCTTAAAATATGGGTGTTTTAGTCTCATGAAAGTGAAAAAAAAGAAAGAAAAGGAAAGCAGACAGCCCTCCAAGCTCAGCTGCTGGTACCGCACTGGTATTATTTAGAGTTTTTCCTCATTTTTAAATCTGGGGGGTTTTTTTGTTTGTTTGTTTTTACAAATACTGGAGAAATTAAGGGAATCTCCAAATTCCACCTGAGGATACTTTTTATGTTCAACACGTAATTTGCATGTTAGTCTTCATATTTGAAAGACATCCACGACTTCACAGGAGGTAAAGCAATCCCAAACGCACCACTGTGCACTTGTATTAAGGAGACTGGGGGACACTATGTATGTTTTAGGAGACTGGGGGACACTATGTGTGTTTTAGCACTTGGATGTATACAAAACAGCAAATCTTGCAGGAAAAGTGTGCATCAGCTCTGCTTAAACACAATGCCCATTTTGTGTGAACATTTCGTGACTAGAGAGAACTTAGAGATGCTGAAAGCCTATGGACAATACTTAGCCCAAGCCAACACTCCTGCATTTTTCTCCTTTCCTCTCCTTAGCAAAAAAAAAAGGTTTGTAGTGCACCAGACTGCTCCTTGTTGGAAGCAGCAAGAAGTGCCACGTATGACCTTTTGTTGCTTTCACATGCTACCTTATAAGCTGGTAGCTTTAAGAAACGCAAGGCAGAAGAATTTAATCTCCCGGAACATGATGTAAAGCCATTTAATTATTTTCAAGACATTCTTTGAGAATGACTGGGTTTGCTGCCTAAGGTGGGGCGTGTGCGTGTGACTAAAGGTTCGCACTTCACCAAAAAAGGCCTCCCGGGTGTCCCAGGGTTGTTAAATCAGGCTGTTTCCTGGGCTGGCCTGTAAACTCTGGGCATTTGGAGATCGTGGATGCTTTCCAAGCAGGCTGCCAATTTTCAGACAAGCCTGGGTAATTCTCAGGCTCACCCACTGCTGCCCACGAGCTGCAGTTTCCATGCCCCTGATGGCACAGTGCTTTTCTTTGGCTGCGCTCCCACCGAGCACCCCCAGCATGACTCCAGCCCTGCCATTGCAAAAGATGCAGGCTCATGAGTATTAGGGATGGGTGAGAGATGGATTTTTTTCAGTCCACAGGGAAAGTAATGGGTTTGAAAAATTCTTCTTTCTCAGAACGAAAAAAAGCACTGATTTTTTTCCCAGATTTCCTATGAGGCCAAACCAAATCCCCCCCAAACACTCTTAAAAATACATTTTTTAACTGCTCTCAAGGTTTCATTTTGATAAAAACTCAACATCTGATTCTTACTCCACCTTGAAAAATTTTTTTTTTTCACGTACTATAAAATGAAAGTCAAACCCTGGTAAACTGTCTTTTAAACCTGACAAACTAAACATTTGCTTTTAGAAAGTTCAGGCAAGACCTTTGGAGACTTCCCCTAAAAATTTGTTTTTCAAAGTGAGTTCTCTCTGAATTTGTCCTGCTTGGAGAAAACCCTTTGTTTTTAACAAATCAGTATTTTTAACTTTTCTTTTTTTCTTTTTTTAAAGTGGGAAAGGTGTCACCATGGAAGATTTCCATGCAGCTCTGTAGTGAGCTGGCCCATGGAGATTCTGTGAATGATTTTACCGATCAGTGGCAGAGAAGAGAAACGTTTGGAACAAAACTTGACCTAGAGTCTCTCTCAGCCTTCTCCTGTCCAGTGATGTTCCTGCTTTTGCTCCCTGTCTCCTTGCACAAACCTACCTCTCCCCTAACCTGCAGTGTAGGCACAGCTGGAGATTAGAGAAAAAGGGCTTCAGCCATTGAAAGAAGCTGAAAATCTACCTCTAATCAAGTATATAGACCTTCACAGAAATGTTGGAAGATCTAATTCTGTTCTACAGTGGCTCTGAGATTCAGTGCTTTTCTCTCTTAATACTCCATTTTTTCTCCAGTGGTATTGTCTTCAAGGACTGGATCCAAAGATTGTTGAAGTCAGCTGAGAAAATCCCTCATAACTAATTTTTCCATAATTTTGAAAATCCTGACATTTATATATTTTCTTTTTCTTGGGGTTTTTTTTTTTTCCCTTTTTTAATTTTGAAGGAGGAAGAACTGCTAGCTTAGTTATCCTCTCTTCTTTGCCAGTTGTGGTGGTATTAGGTTTTGAACTGAGCTCTAAACCTTAATTACTGTAGCAGCACTGTAAAAAAGCCATTCTAATTCTGGGAATACAAACATTCCGTTGCCTCTCAAAGTCTCAGCTAGAATAAAATGTCTTCTAAAAGCCACTTATCTTTTAAAGCCAACTACTCTGCTCTTCTTCTCACCACCTCCAGCCTCTGGTCCTAGGAGTAAGTTTCATCACTTTCCTCATACAAAACCTGACCTAAAAGAACCAAAATAGGGTTGTGGGTGCAGAGATGTTTCTCCTCCCAAGATGGATGGAAGAATACATTGCACTGCTTTGTTAAAGAAAGGTTTTCCATCCATTCTCAGCCAAGGGAGACACATTTCAAGTTCACATTTCAGCTGACCAGACAGGGCTATAGGGCTCTCAAGGAGTTTCTGTGGCAATGGATGAAAATATTTGTATCTGGATTTGTCTTCTGCTGCTTTTGTCAACACCAGAAAAGGTCAATGTTTTTCCTTGGTCAGGGAATGATGTTGTCTAGATTTACAGCAGCATGAAAGCTGAAAGAAGAAAAGCAAGAAGTAGTTTTGGCAAGTGGCAGATCCTTCAGTGTCCAGGAACCATTAACCTATTAAAATGAAATGTTTCTTTTTCTGTCCCCAGGACACTTCAGTTGTTCCCATAAGTGCAGATCCTTCCAAGCAACTCTGAGAGAGCTGAGTGCAGAAACAAAGCTCCCCAAAAAGTCCCTGCTCATCTCTTCAAGCAGACTCTGCAGAGGGAGAGCAAAAGCCCAGTCAAGCCATAATATAGAGAAAGAAAAGAAATTAATTAACTGCACTAATTCTCTTTTCATCTTGCTAACCCTGGTATTTTATTTCTGACTTTTAGATTCTGCTGAAGTCTAAACATAGCAACGTGGCACTGAACAGGAGGCTTTCTAAATTTTAGGGAATCTCTAGTCTTGCATTTAAAGTCTGAAGGAAATATCATGCCTATTCTGCATATCTTCGAAATAAATCAACAGCCAAGCACGATTCCCATCCTGGTGTTGCTGGAATGAGAAGCTAGATTCATAAAATGTTACACTATGGAAATCTAGAGTAAGAGTGCATTAACTCTTGCCCAGTACCTCAACAGTTTTCTGTCAGATTCCCATCTCTGCAACCTCTGTTTTACACTGTTTATTTCAAATGTAGCTCCCCTACATCTTTTGACTAGGAAATGAATACGTGCAAGACCCCAGACTGCATGATTCCAGCAGCATGAGGGAGCAGACATTTAAAAACACATTTATAATTTCAGGGAAGCCAATCCAGGTTGCTTTTTCAGAGAGTGATTGAAAGCAGTTTTGGAAATGTAGAACACTAAAATAAGAGGAAGATGGAGACGTGACTACTGGTAAGCTCTCAGATTTGTTCAAGGAGATCAGAATAAACGACAGTATACAAAAGTAATTTCTATGAAGTGTAGTTTCAAATCAAAATTCTTGGTTTTCTTCAACTTATGGAGAAAAAAGTTGTCAAGTGGCACATTTCAGGGTTAACAAAGCACTGTTGCCCATGCCCACCGTTGCATATAAGTGACCACAGAAATAACTCATGAATGGTTTGAATTGGCATTGGATTTTTAAATCTGGTGGTTCTGATTTTAATTTAACATATCCTGTGGTGCAGTGTGTGAAATATGTACTTAACCCAGATTGTTGTGAGATGAAAGCACACTCGTGTTTATTTTACATTATTTGCTGTAGTTTGTTGAAAGCCAACATTCCTGGGCAGTGAATGCAGCAGGGATGAATCATTTGAACTAGGTGAGGGGTTAGCAGCTGGAAGAAAATGAAAGTTAAATAACTACATTAAATTTCAGCAAAATGGGTTAAAAAAAATGTAATGTTAGAGAAACTTATATCTCCACTCTGAGAAAAGGAAAGATGGTACTTACTTCCATGGGTTTTCTACTAGTACTTTTAGTGCCAGTCGTGATTAGAGGTAATTAATATCACACATTTTCTACCTTCAGAACTGAGGTGCTGAAGCAAGGTTAAATACAAATTGCTACCAAGAGCTGTAGCAAATGCACCAAATGACAGTATAGCACCAGGGAATCAATCCTAATGATTCATATCACCACAGGAATCTTAATCAAGGACCAGGGCATCACCAAATTGAGTGTTGAATGATTAAGGAAAAAAGATGGGCCCTGTGCTAGAGAGCTTAGCACCAAAGCAGAGACAAAGGGGAATGACAAAGTAGGCAAAGAGAAGGGAAAGCAGAAAAAAATTATGGAACAGCAGCACCAGAAATTAGCCCAGCACAGGGGCAGTCCACAGTAAAGATTTTCTGAGAGCTTGTAATAGTGATTTTGACAGAAGACAAGAGAGTGGCTGCGTGGGTGTTTGTGGTGGGCTCGTCTCGCACCTGAGTCATGGAGCGAATGGGCAAAGGTGCTTGTCTGAAAATCTATCAAGTGGGCAAATGAGGCTTATCTTAAGGGCTAGGTGAGGGCAGAAATTATACCTGGTTAGTGAATGATGCTCTAGGGAGCCTTGAAAGCAGGAGGAAGGAGCTCCTGCTGAGCATATCAGTGCAGGGGAAGGGGGCCAGAGGCAGCAGCAACAGAGCAAAAGCCACTTCTGAGGAAAGGATGCTCGTAGCAGTGTTCGAGCTGGGTACAAGTTGGAGGAGACAGTGCTTTTCAAGGCCAGAAAGAAAAAGAGGTAGGAGTAGCTGAGATTCGAAATGCCAGAAGCCTGCACAGGAATTTTAGCTGAAAGGAGACGAAAGGCCACAGAGTAAAGATGGTATTTAGAAAAAAAAATTTTAAAAATCACTGAGGATGTGAGAAGTCTGAGCCAAAGATGTCTCCTAGGGTTCCTGTGGGACAGGCAGCAATGCTCCTGAGGCCATGTGGTCCCTCCCAGGGCTGTCAGCTGAGCAGCTCTGCTCCCACCATGCTGGGCTGCAGCTGGGGGGGAGTTGTCTTCTGGGTGGTGTCAGAGGGAGAGGCCTCAGCTGGGAGAGATGGAGCAGGGAAACAGATCCGCAAATCACAGGGGACAGGGAATGGGAATTTGAATTTGGGGCTGTAGGTGAGGTTGCACAGAGACAACGTGAAGGCACAGAGAGGAGCAGAAGAGAGAAGCAGATGCAGAAGTCCTTGGAGAGTGGGGCAGTGAAGAGAAGCATCTGCAGAAGGAAGATTTGAGCAAGGAAGAGAATCCAGAGCATCACCGAGACAGGATGGTGGCTCCATGGGTGCCTGGCCAGTGAAAGGCTCAGGCGGTGTCCTCAGGGCTGTGCGCTTGTGATTTCACAGGCTGCTCTGCAGAGAGCCCTTGCTGGTCTCTGACTTTCTTCCTCTGTCTTCAGCTGCTCTGCTCTCCTTGCTCAGGTGTGAACAAACAGCAAGGATTGAGGACAGGCTGGGACATCCTGCATTATCTTCCAGCACTAGAAAGATCAGTGTTTACTGAAACCCAGAAGAAGCAGAGGAGCTGAAAGCTGCCATAGTTGGGGAATTGGTCGGGCAGATGCTCTGTGGAGTTCGGAGAGCTGGGAAAGAAGGGGCAGAACAGCAAGAGGCTTTCCTTGGGCTAGCAAACACTCGAGTGGTGCTGCTACAGGGTTCATCATCACCCTACTCCCCCGACTTCAGTTTTCAGAGACAGCATGGTTTTAGTCCTTCATCATCCTGTCAGTCTGGTCCAGATGGCAGAGACTCAGAGCAAAGCAGTTATTCACCAAGAGAGTGATTAGGAAAGGACAGTCTCTCTCTAACGGGAGTAAAGTTGCATTCAGTGAAGACTGCACTATGTCTAAGAGCAGTAAGGACTGAACTGCTGTAAAATGAAGGTGGTCCTGTGATTTTGATCCTCCATATGTCTGCATTTAACATATGGCTTCTGTAACTCTGATTAATGCAAATTTTTGTTTATCATAGGCTCTTGTCCTTCAAAAGTCATGGGAATACTTGCTAAGCCAAATACGTGTTTCCTGGTCACTCTTTCCATTAATTCTCTGTCTTTACTGAGGGATAGCAAAACAGGGATGCTTAAATTTCTAGAATCTTTAAGGTTGGAAAAGACCTGTGAGCTCATTGAGTGCAACTCTTAACCCATTACCTCCATGCCACCATGTGCCACATCTCATTGATTTTTGAACATTTCCAGGGATGCGATTGAGATTGGTGATTGGTGATTGATTCCAATGCCTGATCACTTCCAGTGAAGAAATTTTTCCTAATATCCAGTCTAAACATCCCCTGATGCAATTCCTTAGACTCCTTTGGAGATGCTCACTCAGATTCAGTGCACAGGTGCCTCCTGGGGTTTTGGGCTGACCTGTTCGAGGTGTCAATGCAGGTGCTGCTGCTGCAAACCTTTGTTGCCTCATTTCTTTGCCACAAGGCCATAACTCGTGCCCCGAGCTGCTCCAGGATGCGCCGATGGAGGGATGCGGCGATGGAGGGATGGGGCGATGGAGGGATGCGGCGATGGAGGGATGCGGCGATGGAGGGATGGGGCGATGGAGGGATG
>VZRL01003217.1:28124-127655 GCA_013397895.1 Origma solitaria
GCAGGCACCGCCGCCCGCGGGACGCGCACGGCGCGGGGTCCGCAGGAGCCGGCACCGGGCAGGAGTGCGAGCCCCATTCAGGATGAACACTTCCCTCTTTCCCCCTTCTGAGCGTTACATGAATTTAAACTTTTTCCTTTTTTTTTCTCCTTCTTTTTCTTCTTTTTTTTCCTTTTTTTTTTTTTTTTTCCTTTTTCCTTTTTTTTTTCCCCCATCATCGAAGTCCTCAAATATTCCGGGAGAGAGGGTTACAAAATATGTTTACTTACAAATTTGGAAGTAGCGACAAGACGCAATGCAGTGAATTTGTCATCTGCTCATGACTAGCAGATGGTCCTCCTTCTTTGCAAAAAGCAAACTGCGTGAGTCACATCTTGCCTGGTTTGTAGGATCGAGCCGAGGAGCTCTCTCTGGCACCAGGGTGGACAGAGTCGCCCATCCTGATCATGGCGCCTCCCACACAGCCAGTGGGCTCTCTGGCACTGGGTGGATCTCCCCGTGCCTTTTGGAAATGGTCCTCAGCCCTCCTGCTCGAGTGGCAGATTATTCCGGGCGCGCTCCCCTCGGTAGAGACCGCTTCACGTGGCTCTTGCAGTGCAAAGGGATCTGTAAATGCGAACACATTGCATTAACGTTTTGCAGACGAGCTGAAAGAGGTAACTGTGAGTTATGCTGAAACAGGCTCTATTTTTTGCACTGGGTGAAGCCAAAATGAGAAATGCAAAAAAGCCTGGTGATACCCTTTTGCCTGGAATCGATGCTGCTGCAGACCAGTGTTGCTGTGAAAACCCAGTTCCCTGCATCAAGGCATGATATGTTGAAGGTGGCTCTTAGTCAGGAATAAAAAAGGAAAAATTAAATTAAAATAGTGCAATTCTGCATTGGTTTAGAGGTCTGTGCAGAGCTTGCAGAATTGGAGTTGCTTGTCCTGCTAAACAGATAAGGTTCAATTTTATTACAGGTGTGTTAGAAAGTTGTTTTACAAAGATAAAGTCATCTAACATCCTCTCCTGCGTTCCTTCTTCAGTTCATGTTGATTCCTCTTGATAGCTTTTCCTCAGTTGTGACACATTCCTGGTTTTGTCTTATCATGTAAATCTGCATGAATGATTGGTTTTCCTCTGGATTTGTGTCTCCATGTGTGTGTGTGTGTTCTTCACAGCAGTGCAAGAGGGAGCAAGTTTAAATAACACAAAAATGAGATACTGAGTGATGGGGAAAATCAGGGAAGATATCAACCTGAAAATGTTTTGAAATGGTTTTTTGCAAAGGGGCCAGGTTTCAGGTTGACAGGCTCTTTTAAAATTAATTCATTTCCAAAGCTGTCATTTATTTATATGGCATAACACTCATTGCTCTTTGCTGGATGCAAGAGCTGCACTCACTCACACCAGCCATGGGTAAGGTGTGGACTCCTTCCAGATGCTCACAAGTTTGCACAATGTGAGACACACAAATTGTGCCTGACTGTCTTTAGATAGCAGAGTCCATATGAATAATGCAAGGAAACAGTTCTGTGTTTCCTTGCTTTTCAGTTTCTTCTGGAATGTTTTCTTGCCTGATTTTCATAGAAGAGCACTCCAGATAAAGGAGTGCTCTCCTTTTTCTTTTCATAAGTACGAACAGAGAAACAATCCTTTCTGAAAGAAATGCCAAAATCAATGGAGGATAGTGAGGAAACTCATATTGACCTGGTAATAAATACAAGCCTGGCATCAGGAGCTCTGATCTGGGAGCTGTAACCAACCTGTGAGCACCACGGCACAACCACAGTCCATCACCGCCATTTCTTCCAAAGTCTTCCTTTTCAGTTTCGGGGGTCAGATGCTGCCCTGGGAATTGCCTCCCTGCCGGGAGATGGAGTTTGAGCTGTCTTCTTTGTCTGAGCTCCTCATCAGTAGCTGTGAAGGTGCTGGTGAGGAATTATCATCCAGAATGTGGGAATGAGAGAGGAAGGGGAATTGAGGGCTGGTTGTAATTGAAACATGAGGGGGTTGCTTGCAGAGGTGGATCATTTTCAGGTTTGGGAAGGGTGACATTCATGGGAGCCTGTGGGGACTCCAGTGCATCTAACAGCCCTCAGGAAAGTCCTCCAAGGTGCCAAGAATAGGCTTGTCCTCTTGGTCCCTGAAATGAGCCTCCTCTCTCCTCTCCTTGCTGCCAATAAATCCAGGATTAGGAAGCTGACAGCCGCCTACATGCTCTGGAAGAACACAGTGACCACATACAAAATTTATAGCCTACAATATTGCCGTAGGTGGGGATATAAAATACTTTTGTGGGGTTTTCAGGCTTGGGATTCCCCGTGGGTGCTGGCAGTGACATACCTATCCTGACACATTATCCCCCCACAGTGAGGCATGCTGGAGGAGAGGGCTGGTGTGCTCTGAGTCAGTTCAGAATCCAGGGACAGGTGTTGTCCCAGGTGCTCTGGCAAGGTGCAGGTCACCTGTGCTCGATGCACCTTGAGCCTGGCTTTTGCTCCACACTCACATCCATGTGCCTCAGGTCAGTGCTGTTCCTCTTTTACTCAGTCAAAACCCTCCAGCCCTGGCTGGTTGCCCTCCTGGACAGCCTCATTCACCAGCTAAGACCTTCCCTTCGGCCTTTGCAGATAATTCTGAGATGGTCCTGCACAGACAGGCTCAACCCCAAGCTAAACCTTCTCCGCAGAGCCCTGTTCGCCTGCTGGAACCTGTGTAAACCTGTGAGACAGCAGGGACAGGATGCCAACAGCAAGGAGCTGCACTCACCTGGTGGCTGTGGTTGCACCTCTGCCCCTGCTGCAGCATCCTCACTCGCCCCCAAAACCTGGGAGTCTGGGGGAGAGCCCTGCCAACCCACACGCAGCTGCCACTAGGGACTCGACTCAGAGGGGAAGGAGACAAGAAGGAACCCCTGGAAATGTCCATAGGAGGCCCAAGTGTGAAGTCTGCAGGAGGAAAATTAATTCAACAGAAGTTGTGAATAAAAAGGAGTGGCATAGTGAGCTCACACTGGCTTGGTGTTTTTTTGGTTTCTGCAGTGTCTGGGATCTGGGTCTGAAAATCCTGAGTAAAATCAGAACTAAGGAGGGTGAAGTGGTAAAGGCTCTCACCTGTGTCTTCATTGCTGCTGTTGGAAATGGGGAATCACAGCTGAGAAATTTAGATGCTATGAAGGGCTGCTAACCAGCCAGCTTGTGTGAGGTTTCACCTCTGAGCTGAAGATGGCTTCTAGTGGGCAAGTTTCTCATTACTTTTGAGTTCCCTTCAGTGTCTGCTGGGATGAATTCAAAATATAATTCGTTCCTGAAAAAGAAGAGCTGCCTCTCCACTGGAGGTACTTTGGGCAAATGAGAAGCTCCAAGATATATATTCTGCAACTCACAATGAGATTTTAAATTAGATACCTGGGAAACTGAAAAACGAGCAGCCACTGGAAAACCCAGCACCTCAGTGTTGGATTTGCACAAGGCAGGAAGGTTGGAAGTAGATGATATTTAAGGCCCCTTCCAACCCAGGCCATTCTATGATTCTGTGATACTCTGATATTTGGGAAAGGGCAGAAACCCAGAGGCAAAACCAGCACAGCTGTCTTGCTTCTAAGCTATTTAGTTTAAAGCCAACTCCTCACTGAAACCACATAAGCCTGTGGATGAAATAGTAAAGAAAAACTTAAAAACTTGCTGTTAAATAACTGTAATGAAACAGAGAGCTTTCCTGACTGTGCTGATATATGACAATAGCTAGTCCCTACACCTTATCCATGCCCTAGCTTCCAGCATAAAGATACAAGTGTATTCAGCCATTTCAAAAAGACCTTGCCAAGATCAACTGTTTCGTGTTTAATGCATGCTTTGTGTATCTCAGGTGAAGAAAACACAATAGAAGGGCAAATCCTACCAGAAAGAGCATTGCATTTCTTGATTTCCAGACCTATCTTAGCCTCAAGCAAGGGAGAAGCTTGTACAGCAGTTAAGGTGATTAACCATGACTGACACCACATGTATCCTAGGCTGGAAGAATGGCTAAATCTCCAAATTTTGCCCTGTCATGTCACTGAAAGTGATTCCATGCATCTGAAGAAGATTGCTACACCCAAATATTTCTTTTTCTGGTGATACTGGTTGACCAACTTTTGCCTACCAGGGGAAGTACAAGCTGTTCCTATCCAAATGTCCTGAGACCATCCCAGATGAGCTTTCAGACCTGTCTGAAGTTATATTCTGGGCCAAGCCTGTCACAGAGCTGAGCTCAACACCTTGCACTGCCCTTTCCAGCAGCCTTTGCGGGCCTGGCTGAGGCTCTGAATTAAAACGATCTCTCCCAGAAAATAACCCAAGGATTTGATTTTGTCAGGAAAGAAGATGTGATAAGAACATGGATGTCACCCAGGGTGCATAAAGGAGAGCTTCTGGTCCTGCTACATGGCAGCTCTCCTGCTGGGAAGTCCCGTGGGAGGAAAAAGTGTGATTTTGTGGGACCAGTGTTAAGGATGAACTCAGCATCTGCCACTGGATGTAAAATATCCACTTGCAGGTGAATCAAGCTGTTCTCAATTTCCAAAAAAGAGAACTGTAGTTTTGCTAAGGAAAACCAGGCCTGTGGTCTCAGGGGATATGAGATACGCTTTTATTGTTAATTTGTATATTTGCCTTGCTGCAAATGTAGTCTAAAGCTGTGTAGGAGTAATGTAGTTGGAGGTTTTTTCCAAATTTGTATTATTTGGTGTAGACACAGTCTGAAATAAATCTGAAGCCTAGGAGGGGTGGAAGGGATGGAGGCTGTGCTTGAATCTTAACCCCACGAGTGTTTTTTCCATCCCCATGGGCTCTGGCTGCACAGCCCAGACTCCCCAAATTGTCTCAAAAGACAAAGAGATAGGGGTCAACGGGGCGTGTAACTTCTTCCTTAACTTTCTCACTTTTGATATTTTCTAACAAGAAATCCAAACTGTGACAAGGCAAAGAGTGAAGAAAGACCTTACGAAAGAGGAGCAAAGTGGGAGCTGATTCAAGCGTCTGTAATTAGCTAATGGCTGTGAATATTTATGAAATCTCCCAGCAGTGGCAGTGAAGTGCTGATCCCAGAGAAGTGGACGCCCTCTTCCTTGATGTCTTTAATCCTTGCAGTCCCAGCTGCCATGGCTTGAGTCTTGGAAAACCCCACCCTCTTTCTGGCCTCTGATCAAAATCAGTATTTCAGAGGGAAATGCAGAATAGCAAAGGAGTTAAACGAAAGTTCAGATAAGCATAACAAATGCTGGAAAGATGAGATTCTCCAAGCAGAGTGCTCTAGAAAGCACTCCCGTTAATCTGGGCAAGGCTCTCATCAATTGCTGTGTGCAGGAAGAGCTATTCTTGGACTCATAAGGAGGTAAGGGATTTATTTCCTCAGCTGCATGGAGTCATGCTATAAGATATCACCAAGAATAATTAAGATTTGAGCTTTCAATGCACCAGATTTGTAAGTTTTCCTGTTTCCCGTCCTTTCCAGATATACCTTTCCTAAGTGGTAGTCAGGATTTCTGTACCATTTAACTATACAATCCTTACAAGTAATTTCTTTGTCTGTGTGAAAAGTGGCTTTGTTGATTTCCATTTGAGCATCTGTAGATGAGCTTGGTAATTAATACTTTGGTGTGATAACAAAATAAAATATTGAAGTGTATTTTAATTTGAGCAGCTCAGTGGTGATCCAGCAACATGGATTTCATTTTCCTGGCAATACCTGGACTGTAGTTAATACATATCACAGAAAAAATGATGGTAAAATCCAGAATGGTCACACCAGGTTAATTAGTTTCATGGTTGCAATATGAGGAGTTTGCACTAACACACAGAGCTGAATTTTCAGGGTGTGGGAAGCAAGTGTGCAAAGGGTCTGATGATTAACTTTCTGGCACCAGTTGCTTTTCTGCGACACTGCAATCATTACTTCAGGCAAAAACAAATCATTTTGTTGCTTCATCGGCAGGGAAAAAAAACCGAACCCTGTTCAGCTCCATTTTCTGCCAAGCCCGAGCTTTCTTTCTATGCGTATGGAGAGTCCATGGCAGCATTGTGGAAGAGACCAGAATTAAGAAGAGCAGGTCAGGAGAGCAAAGAGGTCCCAGTGCCCAGATGAGGTTTTAGTGATGGGGTGGAGGCCAGGGACAGTCCAGTCTACTGAAGCATTTGAGATCTACTGAGGTGTTTAGGTTTGCAGAGCAACAATTTTTTTTTTTTAATTTTCAGAGCCCTAGTCTTGGTTTCTTGTAAAGCTGAGTGTTATTCAGGTCTGGACCACAGCTGATCATTGCTAATTTTGATGCAGAGCTTGACTTTCCCTCCAGAGTGAAGGGTTTAATGCTTTCCTTCAAAGGCAGTGCAGATGGTTTATTGAGTGCCAAAGATCCATGGAAGCTTAAATGGATAAATCTAAAAATGAGGGCCAGGACTTAAAGAGACTGGCTGATTCCTAGTGGGTAAAGCCAAGTTAGAACATGGCCACTGCCACAGTGACCGTGGGACCAAACTGGATAGGGATCCTACAGCTTCTGCCTGCTCCCACCCACTCATTTAGGCTCCCGTCGATGCTACTGCGATGAACTGCTACTTCTCTTACCCTGTTAGCAGAAAAATTGTCATGCACTTAATTTTGAGGTTTCTGAACCAGGAAGGCATAATCATTAATGGGAATGATTTATACAAAGCTACTTATTGATAAGCCAGGAGAGAACAGAACTTCTTTCCTGAAGGGCAACACTGAACACGTCATGTCAGGAAGGAGAAATAACATCACTGCTGTGAGATAACCATTTTTAAATGTGGTTGCTTTACTGCCATTCATAGAGTTGTAGGGTGGTTTGGGATGGAAGGAACCTGAAAGGACATCCAGGTCCAGCCCCCTGCCATGGGCATGGACACTTTCCACTAGACCAGGTAGATGAGGGGTAAAAAAAAGAACCCCTGTGGGAAGATGGATGTGGTCCAGAGTGAGAGGCAAGGTGGTGCTGAGCAGTCCTGGAAGTCCAGGAAGGCACAGAAATGGGAAGATCCAAGGGGAAAAGGGTGGGACAAATACTTGCTTTAAGCAGATGAAGGTGTTGCAACAGATTTTCCTTCACCTGAGTAATTCCGTGCTGTGGCATTTCCCCAGCTGTGCATCCTTATAAACATAACTGCACATTTCCCCCCAAATTTTTCCCAATACTTGCAAATGGCTCAGAATAATAAATTACAGCTATTATAAAACTAATATCACCCTGTAACACCTCTGCATCTCTTAGACGCAGGTCATTCAAAATTCTTGCTGGTTTTGTTAGTCACGTGCTCAGAAACACTTTCAATGCACTAAGAAGGATCGTAAAAGCTCTAAATCAGGTGTTTAAATCCCCACAGCCATGCTAGCATGAAAGAAATTCAACATCCCAGGCAGAAAGCCAGGTTTTGTTATTGCGAAAATAGGTTCTCCTGCATGTGCTGAGGGATTAGATGTTCCCGATGTTCTAGGCAAGGGCATTGTAGTTTTTCCAATGGTGATAAAATGCAAATTTCGCCCATAAGTCTTTCTGTTGACAGGGAGGATAACAATCTATGTGTGTATGTGTTTGTTTGCATGTATGTGTGTACTTAAAAATATTGAAAATTTGAATCACTGGGAAAAGGAGCGTAAAAGAGTATGACTTCTACAGATTTTTTTTTTTTTTGGGGGGAGAAAAATATACTGAATTGCAATAAAAATATACCTAATCTTTAATTAACTTAAACTATAGTGTTTAATATGGATAGGGACAAGTACCCCATGGCTCATCAAAGTGTAGGGGCCATATTGACACATTATTAGATAAAGAAAGAAATTTTGCAGAATCAGAAACAGAGTCACAAGACAAACAAAATAAAGTCCAATAACAGGAAAGGCAGAGCATTTGTAGTAGTTATGACTGATTTTCCATTGCCCTACATCCTTGGTAGCAATTAGGTGTGGCTATAAAATGCTGTTAAAAGCCTAAATGGAATAGCTGGTTTGCCCTGACTTGGCTGAACGTTTGAGCTGCTCATGGTGGATTAAACTGCAGTCACAGAGGGATAAATTTGCAATTTGCAATCAAGAGAATTGAGATTTTAGCGAATCAACACAGGCAAATTGACTTTTATTACCAATATCCCAAAAGTATCCCAGACCTAGGACATATGATGCCCAGAAGGGCCCTTAGTTATAGTCTGCACCTGAACTGCCTTTCACAGGACAGGATGCTGCTTTTTTCACCATTGTGAAAACCTGGGCACAACACTCTGAAAGGTGAGGCACAAACAAATTTAAACCCCTTAAGCAGAATTTGTTCTCTGCCCTCTCCTGTGGTTTTACCAAAAACCAACCAGGGGGTTAAAAATATGTTGTGAACTTCTGTCAGAGAAATGACGTGAGTTCGCGAGCTCAACCAGAGTCTGCAACCATTCTCCTGCAAAGGGAGTGAAGCTCCACATGGCAAACCCCACCTGCATGTGGATGGTTGAGCCTCTATTTCCCTCGGTGTCCACTTGCTTCAGGTTGAGATTTAGGCGACTTTCAGCAAGAGGGACCCTGGCTGGAGGGAAATCCAAAACAGAAGTGTTTCTCGTGGATAGATTCTTCACTTTATGCAAAATGTGTTGTGACACATTATCTCCTCACCATGTAGCGAAGTGTACTTTGCAGCGATTGAAGAAATTCAGTTAAATCCAGCCTGCACTTGTGTTCTGGTTCGTTATTTATAGCAAGTGTGGGAGTGTGTCGGCCCCTTCTGACAGCATATCATGGCCATCTTAAATCCTGAAAGCACTTTTTAAAAATTTTTTTTATGTTGCCACGGTAAATGTTTAAGAAGTTTAGTCTTAAATTTATGAGTGATTTGGAGAGCAGTCTGTTCATGACACATTAACAAAATTAGACCAGGAAATGTTTTGCTGAACGAACTCTCATGCTTTTATAAGGAGTGAGGTTGTTGGGAGCGTGCTCCCCACTGTGTGTTCTGCCAAGGCATGGCCTCCATGGCCCACAGGGATGTCTGTGGATGTGTTTGCCTGCGGTATTTCAAGGAAAAATATTTACTGAACCAGCCTAAGAGATTTAGGAGACCAAATCTCAAGGTGTTAGAGAGAGTACTTAGCATGGTTTTGAATTGGAGTTTCAACAGTGAGTACAGTCAGAGGCAAAAGGGTTAATTTCGCTTCAAGAAGAAGACATGGAAATAATTTTTTTCCTTGCTAATTAAATATGAAACTGACTAACTGTATGCAAGTGTAATTTTCTTATCTTATTAGCCATGTTCATTTCTGAAGTGAATAACTACCAGCACTGGTACAGTATATGGGCAGAATAATAGTCAAACTGATTTTTACTTTAATCTCTGAATACAATTAGCATAATTTAAACTGTTATAAGCTACAGCAGATAGAAATCACATTATAGAGACTGTAGGTGGAGAGGTGGGTGGTCACATGCAGAGGGAAAACTGGAAGAGCACTTAAAATACAGCCGAATAATAAGCATTCAGGAGAATGTAAAGCTACATGGAGTTGAAAGGCATATTATTCCGAGAGATGGGGGAAGAAAAGTGGATAATCATGAGCAAGGTTCAAGGACTTCTACTACTGCAGGGCCTGATCTCTAGAAATGCTGTTGTAAGAGATGTAGTTTATACAACTATTTTATGGGGCGTGAATCCCAAATTCCAGTTTCTGTCAGAGGAGAGAACAGCCCAGTGGAGATGGACAGATCACATCTTGCCTGAGCAGATGAAAAGAGACAGCCAAGATATGATGGGGGAAGGAAAGAGGCAGGTCAGATGGGGAACCAGAAAGAAGGGTGTCAAATGTGTGTTTGAGTGAGCTGTGCATGAGAGCAGGGATAGAAGAGGGAAAAAGAAGAGAGAAGGGATGGGCTGAAGGAGGAGACTGGGTCTGGAAATCCTGAACTGTAGGCTAGGACTGACTGAACAGTCAGCACCAATGAGTGTGGGAAGAAAGCAGCATGAACAAGGAGTAGGGACAGGGACAAGCTGGTGAAGATAAACCCAGGCTCGAGGAGAGTGGAAAGAAGGTCCTCCCTGACAGAACCTGAATCCCAGGACACTCACATCATCCTGCTCCTCTGCTGCTAGCAAACATCCATGGAGCCTCTGAGAAGCCATCAGAGATCACCTGCCACTGCAGCTGCTCCATGGAAAAGAAAGGATTACAACTGCAAACTCAGGAAACGCCCTGAGCTCCTTTCAAATGCCTGCTTGCCTTCTTCATTTACATCCTGTACTAGTTTCTGCAGTGTTTTCTGAGCAAGTAACAACACTAAGCCCAGGCATCTTGCCTATTTGACCAGTAATAACCTGATATTGGCCATAACTAAATTTCTGTGGCCCCTTTTTAATTGTTGCAAGGAAATCTATAGGATTTGTTCTTTAGTGCAGAGTATCTGCAATGTTACCAAGCTGGAAAATTTTGTCTGTATCTCGGCAATTTACTCAGAGCATGTTGTTTGGAAAGAGCTAGAAATGTTCTTCATCATAGTATGACTGAAGGTGTGCTGTGGCCAGGCCTTACTGCTGGAGAACAGAACATGACTTTGACATATTTTTCACATCAAATTTGTAGATTTCCTATTATAAAGAATTTTCTGACGTGTAGAACACGGACCCCACTCCTGAGTGGCTGCACTTTCTGCTCTTTGAAACTTCTTCCTACCAAAAAAAAAAAAGCAGTATCCAGACTTAATTCTCTGCTACATAATAGAAGGTGTTGTCAGCAAATGGCACTTGCAAAAGCAGATTTATAGGTGGGTGGATGTCACACTGGAAGTCCAGTGCCTTGGATGGTTGTCCCAGGTTGCCCAGAGAGTTCCTACAGAGCTTTCATATAGAGGTGAAAATATTCTGTTTTTTGAATCAGCCCTACTTGCATTTTTAAATAAATTAAGCACAGCTACACTGAGAAATGGACTGTGCTCTGTGTGTGTGTGTGTGGACAGAGATTGGCCAGAAAATCTTAGAATCATGAATTAAATCAATGTATATTACCCCCAGAAATATGTGCACCATGCAGTGTTGTAGATGAGCAGTACATGTAAAGTAAAGATCCATACATGCTGTGCAGCTGTACTTTTGGCAAAGATGACAGATGATGATGCTTCCTGAGAACACTTTCAAGGTCTGATTTTTGTTTACTCAATTAATATTAGCTCTATTTAACGCACCAAGAAAAAGCATTGCAATCACTCTGAAGCACTCCATTGCCAAAAAATTCAGCAAAACCAGTTCAGTAATTAATGAGTAGACTTTTCCCTGTTTTTCTTGTAAGTTTTGTACTTCACAGACTTTTAAATGAGATTAACCTCTTTAATGCACATGCCTAGAAAACAGGTAGTGGTATCTGTACGAAAAAGAGACCTACAAATATACAAGTGTTTGTATTTCTAAAGATGAGAATGAAGGCAGCAGTTAAATCATGTTAGTGTATATTTAACACTTTCGAGTTCTGCTATTTGCTTTAGGAAAAAAGTTATGAAAGACTATGAAGCGTTAACGAGAACAGCCCTCACCCAACCCAAACTCTTAAGAAATAGCAGCAGTCCTGCAGCATTGCATTTTTCTCTCAGTGCCAGGGCTCTATATTTAACAAGCTTTCCCCAGCTCCCACACCCAGATGAATTCATTGGAATGCAGTAGGAAAGCAAGAGCTCATCTGACTCATTAGGAGACTCATATGCAATTACCATCAATTAAAAATTCCTTCTAGAGCCACCGTGTGAATTTGGGTGTGCTGAAATAAATGAAATCATCAGGATCTCTGTAAGCAGGACTTAGCTTAGTATTGCACTCAGGACAAACGCAGATTTGATTAATCTGCAAAAATAATTAGCTGATGTGCTGACTAACGTGTGCAGGGATCCTCAGAAAACTGTGTCTCATGGAGTCTTGTATCTTCCACTTCACCGTCTGTGACTTGCAAGCAACAGAGCCAAAGAAAAGCTTCTCTATCTTGGGAATGTATTGAAAAAAAAACCTCAAACCTGTTGTGACAACATGTTTTGTTGATATGAAATTATTTTCTCTTTCTTTTCACCAGCCGCTAGTGAGGAAAAAAGTTTAGAGGCGGAAGTGTAATGGCAAATGATTTACAGATGGATTCCATTTTCACTATATTCCGATTAAGATGGGTTGTAAACAGTTTCCTTTCTTAGCCCAAGATTTTTCTCAGAATCTCTTCTGTTTAGGTTTAATTAGTTAGATTTAGAATAAGCTCTTCAAAAGACTGAGCAGCTCTTGAGTCAACCCAACAAAATTGAGGTGCCTCTGCCATAAATTTTCATTGAAAAATCTTAATATGAATCTCTCCCATGCATCTGATATTTTAACACTTTTGAATGTTTATGTACTGTAGATTAAGCTTTTTATTAAAACTTTTGAAAAAAATACAACAGAGCAAATAAGAGTCTATGCAATAAAACAATCATGTGCTTATGCTATACTTATTTGTATTCACTATTCATAAGAAGCAACAAATTCTACCTTTATCTGCAAAAAAGCGTAATGCCTAGTAATCTAGTATTGTTGTATTGTTTGTGTTTGAAAAATAAAAATTATAAAACCCCCCAAACTTTAACTATGGGTACTTTAGAGCAGGAATTGCCATTTCTGTCACTCTTTATAGTCTGGTGCTGCCAAGAGGATTCTTACATTTAGGTCTTTAAAAATTTATAGTGACACAGAATTTCCACAGGTGGAAAGCACTCAGACCTCCACTAAAACCTATGGGAGTTTTGCACAAATAAGAAACAGCCCTGAAGTGCAGACACTGATCTCAGAATAAAGATTGACAGATCCTTTTAGTTCCTGCACAGGTGTGTCTTAGGACAAATAAGAGAGCCCAAACAAATCCTATTGGTTTTATCTGTTGGGTTTTTTTTAATAAATGCAAGGTGGTTCAAAAAGTTAGGTATGAGTTTGTGTGTTGGGTCTACTTCTTCTTGGAATATTGTGTAGAAGTTGTGATGGAGAGAAAAAATAATCTACATATCCCTGCATTTTTACAAAGATTGTAATGTAATTTCTTTCATGCCTGCAGTAAGTAGTTTTGTGTGGACAAGCATGACTGGGATCCCCAAAATTCCTTGATGCTGATATTTAGACATACATATGTACTCAGTGTACCGAGACCTGAAAATTAACTAAACATCCTTAAAGGAGAGGTCTCAAGGAAAACATTTGAAGTTAACATAATATAGAAATGTGTATTCTTACACAAGGCAAGATCAAGGAAGAGGAACTCGCAGCTGAAGAACAAATCAGGTCTCATGTAATTAAATTTTACCTATGCATTTTAACATTTTTCAATGTATAAGTTTGTGTTCAGTGAGTTATCTACAAATAAACATATACTGATTTTGCTTTTACATTAAAATCCCTCCAGACAACAGGAGCAATCTAACTGAAAACCAGAAGTCAAAAATCTTGTTTCACTTACATGAACTGGACCTACACTGATATTTTTCCTACTATTTCCCTTTTTTATTGTTTCTCAATAAAAAGGGTGCTATGCTGGGAAATGTGTCAGCAAAGTACAGAGGAAGTTTTAATAACAGTATGGATGCAGCTTTTTTGGAAGTATATCTAGAAGATTTACTACCAGATAATTCCACTCAAATTGTGTGATTTGTGGAAGAAAGTGGAGCTGAGGGGTGGGACAGAGCTATTTATCAGGAACATTTGAGAATGGTTACCACGGTGAAAGAAACGGAAGACAAAAGATCCATTAATTTAATCATCTTTGATCCTTTGCAGGCTTTGTTTGGATGTGTTTGTATCTTGAAAAACTGAAGAGTGTGCAGACTTGATGCCAATCAGAAAGGCACTCTCCTCCCAGATCTATTTGAGTTCACATGGGGGAAAAAAAATAAATGTTTGAAGCCAAAAGCAGAGTGGCACTGTCGATGTTCCAGGGGAAACTGAGGTCTGCCCTCTCTATCCATACACTGACAGTGTCTCAAGGCCAACAAATCAGATATTTGCAGCCAGTTTAGAAAAGAGCTTTGGGGCATTTTAAGAAAGGTAAGTTCCACAAAGGCATCCAGCTCCACTTGGAAGAGCCAAATAGGAAATAATATCATTGCCATCAGTGCTTGCAATAGGGGTTTTCAGAAGGGAGAAACTTCTAGAAACTTGGTTATTTCCTAGCAAGCTCTGCAGGCTTCTGAGTAGCTTTTGGACAAAGCTCTTGGTTTAAATTATGTTAATCTTCTTCACAGGGCAGTGATAAGCAACTTCCTGATTACAAGAACAAAATAAGAAAATACTGGGACAAAGTCTCTGTGGACATAAATCAGTGCGATACCCTTGAAAGCCAACATACAACAGACAATTTCATTTGCTATCCAGCCTGTTCTAAAACAGGGAAAGAATGTTAAAATTCTTCTTTTTGTGATGAGATTAAATCCTGCAAATTTGCCATGGAAACCATTTCTTCTTTTTTTTTTTTTTTTTCCTTTTCCCCCCCCTTCCTCTCCTTTTCACAGTTCAGTAACAGCAATTCTTTCCGAGATGGGAGGTTTGGGCATTGTGGTTCGGGTGGGGGTTTTTGGGAGGTGGGCTGAAGGGAAAAATGGGGAGCTGTGGAGGGGAAGGAGCCGGAATACGTTCACTCTCAAAAATGAGCTCACATCCCCAAGGTCCCGGTGCCAAGTGCCAGCAAAGGGCAGATGCTCCTAACAGTTGGAGCACTGCAGCACGGAGGAGGGAATCATCCTCCAGAAGCTCAGAAGCCATCCTGGGAAGCAGGCAGGCCTGGGATGACCCACTTCAGTGAGTGCCCATGTGGGGCTGGCAGGAGATGGAGCTCCCCTGGCTCCGGGAGCTGACTCACTGGCCCTGTCTGATCCCACTGCCGCCGCAGGGGACACCAGGACACTGTGAGTAAGGCCAGAATGGCATGGCAGGGAGGGTTGGAACCAGGGTCACCCCAGGTGCACCTGCAGCCCAATCCTGCCAGCCTCCAGCCAGGGTGCCCAGCCAGACCTCGGAGCTCCTCAAGGGAATGGGCAGGCTCTGCCTAGGCTTTCATTTTGGAGGAAAAACCTGACTTCTGCAGCACACTCGGGCTGCTCTTTCCAAAGCGTGGGATGTTTTCATCACCACGTCCAAATTCAGCTGTTGCAGAGTATCTCAATGGGTAATCCAAAGGTTTTAATTTAAGAGGGCTAAGAGAATGGCGTGGGGAGGAGGTAAAAGAAAAGGTAGCCAGGGTGGACTTGGTTCCCGATTAATTTACCCCATATGCAATTTTGCTTATAGAATCATGGAGTCATTTACATTGGAAATGGAGTCCAGCCATTAACCCAGCACTGCCAAGGTCACCCATGTCCCCAAGCACCACATCTGCACATCTTTTCAATTCCTTCAGGGATGGCCACTTCACCACTTCCCTGGGCAGCCTGTTCCAATGCTCGACAAATCTTCTGGTGGCCAAATTTTTTCCTAATATCCAATCTAAACCTCCCCTGGTACAACTAGAGACAGTTTCCTCTTGTACTATCACTGGTTAGCTAGGAGAAGAGACTCACACCCACCTCACTACAACCTCCTTTTAGAAGCAACCTGGAGGTCCATTTTTCATGGGATGCAGAACTGGAATCAATTCCATCCATTTTTAATTCAGTGAGGGCTTTATCTGGGTGACAGAACTGCCAGAGTCAATTGCCAGAGTCAGTCTGCCTCGCCAGCCCTCTAACAGATCACTTGGGTCCATCTGCCCTTGTTCCCCATTTCCTGATGTTTCCATTTCTTTCACCTGTTTCTTTCAGGTGGACTTTCCATGTCCTTTTCTCATGATGGAGCATTTCCTCATCTTTCTGTTGGCATAATGTCATGTCTGTTTGTTTGTACTAAACACAAAGGGTTTTTATGGTGCCTCATCAACCACATTTAATTTTCAGTGCGATGTGTTCTTTCCTACTTCTTTTACTCACTCATCCAGTAGACTTGTTCCTGACAGAAATGAGACATTTCAAGGATGATTACATGCTGTAGCAGCCTAGCACAAAATTACATCTTTCTGACCTGCTGTGTTTTAATGTGGTACCTCACTGACTTCCACAGCTGTCCTCAGCTGTTCACCCTTTTACCCTGAGGATGTCCACAAAATACAAAGTTAGAGCGAATTCATTCTCAGACACAACCTCAGCGAAACTTCACAGACTGAATGTTCTAATCAGGGTCTACAAGGTTTACAAAATTCAGGTTTTGAATGTTATTAAGTCTGCATTTATCTCTCATGTTATTAGTTTGTAAACCCTTGGTGTCCTGGAGCTGAAGTCACAGGTCTGGACCTTACTGAGGGCAGCTTCTATACACAAACTCATTTATACCCCAAACATTGCCTCATTTCAAGCATAAAATTTCTGTGGGGAATGGGCTTCTCCCTCCAAGGAGTAATACAGGTGCTTCCAGAGCACAGGCTGGACGCTGCACGGTGCTTTGACTCAAAAGATGAGATGTTTAGACTTTGCCAGTGTTCTTCCTATATTTACTGTCTCAAAGCACTTCCACTCAAAGCACTTACACTCTTATGGGGAGCTGCATTTCATGCTTTTCATTTGCTGCTTTATATTCCTTATGCTTGCACAAGCGGCTCTAAAATACATAAACCAACACGATATTTTTCTGCAGCAAAGTCCAAAACAAACAAAAGCCTCCACACAAACCTCCCCCCTCAAAAAAAAAAGCAAACAAAAAACCCCCCAAAAAGCAAACAAAAAAACCAAAACCAAAACAAAACAAAACCAAAAACAAAACCAACAACATAAGATCCCAAATGAAAAAAAAATCAAACAAAAAAAATAATCTCTGAAGTTTGAAGCAGTTTTCTCACTTGCAAATGGACTATCAGTATTTTTCCAAAGAAGCTTCCAGGTTCATCAAACTGTTTGTTCCAGCCCTCTACCTCTCTGATTGCTCCTCGTGTGCTTTGCACTGGTGTTAAATTTTGTATGTCTGCTTCTGTGAGTTCTGCACAGTGCTGAAATGACTGCTGATTCAGAAGGTAACGGGGATTTTTGTTTTTTCCAGGTCAGTAAATATAAGCTTAGGATTCAGCATACAGGCTGGTGATGCTGAAAGACCAGCTTTACAGCTTCAAACCTAAACAGGAAAGTCAGTCTATTATCTGAAAGGAGCAGAAAACAGGAGATTGGAAGGTAAAACAGTGGTCATGCATTCCTTCAGAAAACTTTTGAAAGGCTCACTCGCATTTGGAGTTTGGGAGACACAAGATTTCAGCTTTGTCAATGTTTTTGCTATGCTGAAGTACAGAATCACAATTATTTTTATTTCCCATAAATAGAGATGTGTTTGAATTGTTTCCTCCTTCTGAGGCTTTAAAAAAAACCAGAAAAAAGGTTATTGAACCCAGGCAGCTGCTGACTGTCAAGTCTTACAGGATGATGAAATATATTTTCATAACTCAGCTCATAAAGGTTTATGCATATATATGGCCACACATATAGGTATATATGTATAAAAACAAGTATGTATGACAGGAATGAAAGCTTTCAATTCATGTCTACAAATGATTTAGACTCTGGCTTCATGACCACAGATGGGGAGTTTGGAATATGTGTTATATTCATGCAGTCTTGGAGCTGGAGACCGAGGATCGTGGGATCCCTGCTGTCCCCCCAGGAAAGGAACAGTGTGGGGATGTAAAGCATGGTACCCACACTATAGAAGTATTCAAAAGGCACATTTTTGTCAAAAATCTGTTCTCCAGGTCATTTAAAGCTTGTCCAGCCATAATGCTCATGAGCATCAGTAGGAAACCACTGTTGTTGAACTCAACAAGACCTGGGAAGGTTTCCAGCGAGTCCCTGTGACAAGCTGGCAGTCCTGTCCTTCCACAGCACTCAAATGTGGCAGCACAGCATCTCCCAGGTATTTCGTACTCCCAGAAACAGGGTGAAATATGAAAATGCTCTGTACACACAGGGACAGATCATGGTGACACCGCAGTCCCCCAAGAGAAGCCTGGGGCACATCTCGGAAGGCCTGGACTGCAGCCCTAACTGCAGGAGAGTCCTCCTGCAGAAAGCAGGGATCTTGTTGGAATAAAGCTTCATGAGAAATGCAAATCTGTGAGGAACTGCCTGATTTCTATGCTGCTGAGGCTTTCTGTGCAGGAGCAGCAGATGCCGAAAGAGAAGCAAGAGGGAAGTGCAAACCCAAACCTGCTTGTCCACAGCAAAGGAAGAGAGCAAGGCCATTCCTGTCACCATCTCATGCTCAGGGGCAGCTTTGATCCCAGGGACAGTGGCAAAGGAGAGGCAGCACTGCTGTGTGTGAGACACACTTATCTTATATCACACACTGAATCTTCACAGAAACTGAGAGAGGCCACTCAGAATTAATAAACAAAAAAACCAAAACCAAACCAAACAACAGCAAAAACCCCCACCCCAACAACAACAAGAGCACAACAAAACATAAGACAAAACAAAACAAAACCACCAAAAAAACCCCACAAAACAAACACCCACCAAAACAAAACTAAAGAAACCCCCCCAAACAAACAAACAAACAAACAAACAAACAAACAAACAAAAAAGGAGTGTTCCTAACCACTTTACAATGGAAAACAAAAGTGCCTACGACTTCTTCCTCATTTCCCTTTTGTGGAGAAGAATGCCAGGAAAAAGACAAAGAGAAGTAAGAAAGCTGGAGGTCTCCAGGCTGATCTATTTTTGAGGCAGCCTTTGCTGCTGCTCTTGTGAGCGGTCATTTCTCAGCATTTAGCTCCCTAATTTCTGAGCATTTAGCTCCTTCGTGTTGGTGACAGTCTATCTGCCAGGCACAGAGTGGTGTGATCCATAAGGAGAAATGCTTGGAGTCAGGAGCGAGAAGATGGATGAGACCCAGCAGAGTCTGAGCGGGGATCACAGCCCAGTCCCAGGTGAAAAGCACCGTGGCATGTGGCTCAGGGGAAGAACAGCTGATGCTTTTGCAGACTTTGGCAGCATTGCCTCCCTGGTTTGCGAGGATCAGCAGAGAGGGAAGCGCACAGGGCTGGGATCAGGAGCAGGGCTGAGCCTACGGCTGGGGCCTCGTCCGGGTAAGGGGGCCAGAGCTGCGCAGCGGAGCCTGGCTGAGCTAATTGAAGGGAGATGGATGTGGAGGGAGAAGGTGAGCCCAGAACACGGAGGGGTGAAGGAAATCAATGCAATTATCTCACCAGCTACCTTCTGAACCAGATGCTGGGCTGATGATGCTGGAGACGAGTAGTGCAGACATGAGGGGACCAGAAAAGTCTATAATATTCTGGCAGCGCTGCTGGAGAAAGGCATTTGCTTCTTGGAAATTTTTATACAGTAAAAAAAAATTATTTTATTTGTGTATAGAGACAAAACGACATTTTTTGTACCTCTCTCCATCATTATTATTGTTGATAATTGGCTGGAATTTAAAATTGAGATGTCAAAGAAGAGAGAAATGCTTATGTTATAATAATTTGCTTAAAATCTTTTAAGACCATATGGAAATCAGATGGCTTCTTTTTTGTATTTTAACGGGACATTCTAACAAAATCTATGTGGAAATGTTGATCCATTACATAGTATTTCCCAACCAGGATTAGTGGGATTTTAAATCAATATTTTCAGGGCTAAGAGATGAGCACCTTTCACTTGAAATAAGGAATAGCTGATAGTATTATCTGTTGTATAAATTGCTCATATTGGCCACTTCCTTGAGCATGATAAAGATTGATGCACTGACAAGTAGGCAGCACTGGGGTAGCAGATATTTCCCACTGCTTGGCACATGGCTGTCATCCATGCAAAATAAAACACTTCATATAATCATTAATGAATGATTAGTCATTTTGTATTGTAGTCATTCCATAAAAGTCATTAGTATGAATTAAAACTGCCTCAGGGAGCACATGTGCTATGAGGGACTTCGCTGTGCTCCTCATCAAATAGAAACAGATTTTCCTTCAATGGAGGTATTTGGTTACCTGAGCTGCAGACTTTGCCCTTTGTTACGGCACAGACATGGCACCCAAAATTAACGTTAGAACTGATTCAAAGATACGGAACCTGTTAATTCCCGCCGCCTTGTGTAACTTTTCCCTTTAATTGTACTCCAAACTCGGATTACTATTAATTGTACCCCAAACTCAGATTGCCAGCTGAACAGGTTGGGTTTTTTTCATGCTCCTATGTGCATAGGAAATCCCTTCCATTAATCTCTCCTTCCTGCGTGTGAACACAAGGCTAACACAGTGTCCTGTCCCCAGCCTCACACACCAGCCCCATGCACGTAGCCAGGTGAGGTTTTGCTTAGCCTGGTGGGCTGGGAGGATGTGATTTTCTGTGGTTTTTGAAACATCCCTAAGTCCTCATCGAGTTGTACCTCATGCAATATTTGTTTAGCTCAGGGAATGCAGAATTGCCCTGACTTGCATGAGAGACTGGGAACTGCTCCCACATAGCTGAGACAGGGGGAGGACCTCATCAAGGCACAAGCAGCTTTGCACAGGTGACCTGTTTGGATTTGAACCA
The DNA here is from genome assembly GCA_013397895.1 of Origma solitaria. NCBI lineage: Eukaryota > Metazoa > Chordata > Aves > Passeriformes > Acanthizidae > Origma > Origma solitaria. The sequence goes on from VZRL01003217.1 coordinate 48,665, forward strand.
ATTTCAGAATACATTTGGACTTTTTTTTTTTTTTTCTATTTAAAGTATAAAGGAAAGAGCAGATCAAAGAATGTGAGGCACAGATCTGAAAATGGACATCCATTCACTCTAGGGAAAAAAAGTCTGACATTTCCCTTACATGCCTCTTCTTTACAGCCTATGTGGAACACTTCCAAGTCCAGTAATTCATGGGTTTTAAGAGTGTTCACAATTCAGGATTTTTAACGGAAAACCACCTAAGATTTTTGGCAATTTGCCTGCCTTTATGTTAGCTGTGTTTTATCTGATGATCTGTGATTCTATGAATTAAAAAAGGGGACGTTATTGAGCATGGAGTGGAGGAATAAAAAACCCCAAACAAATATAGTATTAATTTTGAACAGAAAAAGTATGAAAAAATCCACATTTACTGTTACAGAATTTGATTGGGTTTTTTTCCCCCAAAAAAGTAGGATTTTAAATTTCACTTTTCTTCAATTGTTTTGAATTTGAATATAAAAGATATTTTGAGAAAAATATTCCATGATGAAATGTTATGCTACATTATGTATACGGAGTACATTATTATAAATTAAAAAGCATTTACTGAGCATCTGACATTTTACTTCTTTTTGAAATAATTGTGTTTATAGTTTCTCAATTGTGCAGAGATAAAAACATACTAATTAAACACTTATTTTTCAAAGAGCTATACAAATATTTTTTACCTCTCATACTGAATAGTCTCCATGATAGAATTGTAGTGATTCATATCAAAAGGAAAACTGACCCTTAATGATATGTTGGCATCTCATGTAATCTGTTGTACCATATCAAAAATTGGTTAGACTGGAATAAAACCTCTTAATATATCATATATATCTTGGAGGAGATAAACTATTTAACTAAATCACAGAACAACATAAATTTTCTTTTCATCTTATCATGTTTTTATGTTGAGAGCAACGTTTTCCTACCCATGTAGGAAACACTTATTTCTCCCTATCAGTCATACTCTACTGCCTTGATGGAGATAGAAATAAAGCTGTAATTCCAACAAATTATTAATCTATTTGCAGGGCTTTAAGAAATGGAAGAAAAATGATAGATTTTTATTGGGAGGTTAAACTGCATTTTACATTTTGCAGTTTTCTCTGTCACTATTTCATTGTCACTTTGCATGGGTTTCACACAGTTTTACAAGCTACAAAGGAATTGAGGAATATGGCTGAAGTTATAATTTCCTGAGGTTTCATTCTAAAATATTTATAATTGTGAACTTCTCTTTTATTAAGGTCCTGAGAAAATATCAAAGTACCAAGATATTGAGGTAAAATTCTAAAAAATACTTTAATGCTTTCAGGATTTTCTTTTGTTGGCCAGAACAAAGTGTTACATGCTACAAAGAACAGCACACTTGAAAATTATTCTGCAATTGTAATTCAAACACCCTTTTCTAACCGATTAACAATTAATCCTTTTTCAGAAGTATATTATGCTCCAATCCTGCAAACACTAAAACCAATACCACAAATAATTTCAGACTCAGGGCTTGAAATACTTCTGGAAAAGATTTAATGGCTGTGTCTGACCTGCAAGCATAAATTGAAGTTGCCAAATCCAGGATCAAAAATTTCTGTGATTGCAAATTGGATTCAGGTTCCATAGAGTTCATTAAAAGTAGGGTTTCAGATTGTTATTTGGTTCAGTTAGTGCTATTGAAAAAAAAAAAAAAGCAGCTTTAGGATTAAGGTGGAGGGTATGTCAATTCCATATTTTCATTTTTTAGCAAGACTTTAGCAGGATTTTATTATGTATATAAGAAAAAATACTGCAAAGGAGTAGCAAATTCCATCCTCTTATAGAAATTCTTCTTCAAATTCTGTTCAGGTATCTACACTCCACAGGGCTTGTCGTATGGCCTTCTTCTGCAGTTTGAATATCTAAAATACAACTTGTTATGCATTTTTTGAGCAAGGAGATTCATTTATTCCCCAGATTTCAGATTTTTGGGCTGGGAAGTTTGGGATGTAATTGTTGACTTTTTTACAAAAAAAGATTCTGCCACTTTTGCGGCTTTCAGTCTTACGAACATTTTTCACAGATGGAGAAGGTGTAGGAGCAGATCTGGAGTATCTCCTGAATTTTTCTGGAGCCCTCAGCAAAGCTTTCAACAGCAGTGGATGGGATGGGAGCGGATGGGAGCCAGCCAGGGCATCCCTGCTCTGTCGATATTTGGTGTTCAGGACATTTGTATTCACGGCCTGCAAGTTCACTGTAAGTCTAATCTGACTTCTGCTTCACCTCAGAATATGCCTAGAATGACTTTCCTTTTTTTTTCCTTTTTAATTGGAAAATGGCTGAAAGTTCTCCCTGACCTTTTTATCTTGCCGGCAATGCCCCTGCCTTTCTATTAATAACAGACTTTGGGGAGTGTTCAGTCAGCACTGGCAGCAGAACTGCTCTTTCTTTCTCAGTTTGGTATCTGCAATTACAGTACTTTTCTGAAGTGCAGAAGACATCTATAAAAATCAAACCCATTTCTCTGCTTAGCAGCAGACACAGTGCAGCGGCTCACTGCTGCTTCCAGATTACATTAGGTTTTCCATCTTTTTTTGGAATTCTGCTGTGATCACTGGCAAACGCTTGCTGTCAGGGGAAGGATGGAACTGGCAGGAATAATGTATATCATCAGTGAGAACATCAAGTTTTGTTTGGCTTAGATGTTTACTGATGTCTTGGTTAAGACTTTCAGCTCCTTACAGTGTCCTGCATTTCCAAGATGCTTTTATAGAGAGGGATCCTCCTTGAAGGCAATGCTAATGGAAGCTGGAGAAGAGAAGAGCTTGTCTTCATTTCCTAGGCCTTACTCTCTTCCCTTTGGACAGACAGTGCTAGTGAGGCTGCTTTTGTGTACCTGATCTCCGTGTGCTCTGCAAGGCTGCTGAGAGGTCACTTGATACCCCAGGGTCTCCCAAACAGAAATGAGTATTAATGGGGTGGCCCTAAAATGCAAGAAGCTGCTGTTGGTGCATTGGGAGCACCTGCAGTTTCAGGGTACTCCCTGGGAAGGTTGGTGGTATTCTCACTGTGCTCTCTTGGTTCAGGTTTAGGAAAGCTGCTGCTGGTTACAATTGGCCATATTTGTCAGCAGGTCCAGCAGTGAGTGACCTTCTTGCAAGCAAAGTTTCAGGCTGTCCGTAAATTACAAGCCCTTTTCACCCTCTCATATATGCTCTCTCTTGTCCCATTGGGTCTCTCTTTCCAGGTCATCCATGGGGAACTCAAATATTCATTCATGTGCAAAACTTAGACCATGCCATGCCATCACAGCATTATTTTGTACATGTAGTTTTCACGGGAACACAGACCTGAACAGCCCTCCTGGGGGGAAACCAATGTCTTTTGTTCTCGTCCCACATCCAGGCAGTCCCGTGGTGGGAGCAAAGCTGCATCAACAGGTCCCCAAAATCCCTGCTCCTTCCAAGCCCAGCACTTGAATCAGGGGACACCATCCACCCCTGGGTCCCCCTCCAGCCTCACACAAAACACTTTCCCCAAAGCACACAGCCAGTGCACCTTTAAAGAGCTGGTCCCATCTCCAGCACCACTGCAGCATCCCTTGCCTTGGATCCCATCTGGGAGAGGCTGGTGCTGGCAAACATGGCAAATCCCACGAGGGAAGAGCTGCAGATGCAGTCGCTGCAATAAGCGGTGAATTGACTGTGAATCTGCTCCGACTGAGCCGCCTGCCTGGTGATAATCTGCACAGAGAGTTTGTTTTCTTTGGGTTTGTGTTTTCCACCAGCCTCTTGTTTTCTGCCATGAATTCTACCTCGCCTCTCGTGTTTTACCTTTCCTGGCAAAACTGTTTCTGCTGATGACACACAGCTCTCCCCCGGGGCCGGTTATGTAAGGTATTGCTGCTTGGTGTTTGTACAGCCCTACATCTTGATCCCCTGTCGAGAGCACATTGTGTATCCTACTGGCAGCAAACAAAAGCAGCTTCCTATATAAAATACACAAGTCTTGCCTCTGCGCTTGCACGTTTAGGCAAACACCCTCCTGTGCTTTGGGACACAAAGGAAGAACGCTATCAGTGCCTATTTTCCTGGTGATGAGTGGCTCCAAATGGCAAAAAACAAAAAAAAAAAAAGAAGGGAAAAAAAATCCTCCTAATAAGGAGGAAAGGCTGCTCTTCTCTAGTCTGTGTTGTACATATAACTTTCACACTTCACACTCTCATACCGTTTTAAATGCCAACAGCTCTTCCAGCCAGCAGCGTCACAGTTGTTTCAAGGACAAACACATTTGTTTTGTCTTTAAATGAATGTGTTCATCATGAGTGGCAGTGAAAGGGCTACCTCTTTCTCAGGAGGCTCCTTAAGTTTCAGCTAGGGAGATGGAATAACACTTTTCATCAAAAGGGAAAGAGCCAGAAAAAAAATCCACCTCCCAAACCCCAAGTTCTAGCTGATCTGAGTGTTTGACACTCCTGTTGTGGGTAAGGTGTTTATAAAATTATAAATACCTGCTGTCCTCATTATTTCCTCCTCTCTGTGCATGGGTGATTTGTGTCTTCCCCTCTCCTGCCTCCCCTAGAGACAAGTCATATTTTATAGAGCTGCACTGCACTTTGGTCATACAGGTGATAGACGAAGCCCCAACAACTCAGCCAGAGCTGCCCAGGTGGAACAGATGTCAAGAATGTGAGGCTTCCTGGGTGATGTGGCAGGACATTCCCAGTGGCAAGGGCAAGGGAAGGCCTGGCTTGGAGGTTGGAGTGGTGGTTTGCCCTGGGCATGGAAAGAAGGAATGGTCCTGGCTAGGTGTGTCACCAAAAATCGGGAGGAAAATAAAAACTGCTCTAACACTGTATTTGAAGTAATAGAGGATCAGGCATTACTTTATTTCTGGCCAGGATGGGCCACGGAAAATATTCCATACACACATAAGTTTCACTAGATTTTTCCCCAAACTTTACACAGTCCAAACCCACAGAAATCCATTGGTTCAATGTTCATTGATCCCAAGTTCTGTAGTTCTTTGTATTCAGTTTCCTATTGGACCCGGATTTCTTCACCTCTGATGTTAATTGGGTCCTCACTCCTTGATTTCCTTATCAGCCTTTTCCGTACCAGGTGTCTCCAGCCATGCCAGAGGGTCGTGTTTGGGGTAGATATTCATTGATGTTCTGCTGATGGTCATTATCTTTTGGGTATATTTTGGGCTACTCCCAGTCTGTTGACATGTTAAGCTCATCTCCGTTGAGTGGTGCAACATCCCCTGCAAAAACCCTTAAAATTCCCTTCCCCAAGGCAGAGGCATTTTAGACTAGAGAAATAATAAAAAAAAAAAAAATTAAAAGTTATATTATTTTGCACAATTGGACAGAGGTTTGTTGCCTTTCAGGCAGGGAATTTCTGAGCGAGCAGCAGCTGGGTTGTGCAGAGGTGAAGGAGCTTGGGAAAGCTCTGAACATGTGGGGAAGGCCAGGGCTGGCAAGGATGAGTGTAAAGGAAATAATTAATCCTTAACAAACGTGTGAGTGGGAGGCTGAAGGGGGTAGCTGAGGAAGGATGGAGCAATACGGGAGAGGGAGAGGTTGGGAATTCAATGAAATAGCAAAAGAATTGCACAGAGTAAAAAACAAAACAAAACAAACAAAACAAACCAAAACTTTCCCTTGCCATTACTGCAGATTGCTCCATTTTTTTCCTACCCTGTCAAACTAAAACACTCCCTGTGACAGCCTCCAGCTCCTCGCCTACCTTCCAGTTTCTATCCTACAGCAATGTTTCCCAAACTGCAACGTGCACCCCCTCCAGAGGGGAAGGGAGAGCAGAACCCAGAGACAGAATGAGGGATGGAAGAAGCCTGTGAGTGCCTGACTGGCGTTTGCAACCTCCTTCAGGCTCCCTGTCCCTGGAATCAAGTCCCTCACAGGGGAAATTCCACACCATTCATTTTTATTCTGCGTCTAAAACCAAACACGGAACAAACCATATATAAGTTTTATACATAAATACAGATACAGGCAGTTAGAGGCCCTTCTGACCAGCCCAGTCCCCGCTCCTGCTGACAGCCTGAGCTGTGCTGGAGACCACCTGAGTCCCTCTGAGCCACGCAGCCCTGCTGGAGGTGTGGCTCCTTCAGCAGACACCTGCCAGCAGAGCACTGCCCTCTCCCATCTGTAGTCCTTCTCCTGAAGGTGATTTTGGCTCCCCTGGCCATCCCCAAAGTTGGGGATTTTCCCACATGTTTAAATCACAACCCCCTCTCAAGATTAATCACTAATCATTTGATCAGTAAGCTTTTCCCCTTCATTTTTCTACCTTCATGTTACAAACCTGTTAGAAATGTCTTGCATGTCTCATTGTATTGGGAGTATGGGGTTGTTACACTTTCTCTGCTTGAGAAACTGGAAATTGTTTAATACACCAAAGATATCAGACCCAGTTCCTGTCAGGAGCAAGATCTGTGTCCTTTTTCACCAGCACTCATTGCTTACAGACACGGAGTGAAGTGTGGCTTACATTTCTCCCACTTGTCTCCCATATTTTTGGAGTGTCAGATCTGATAGACCTTTCAGTCGTTCTGCTTTTTCACATATTTTCCTCTCCTTTAAATTCAGTGCAATCCTGCTATTGAGACATCCAGCGGGTTTTGTGGGACCACAGCACATCAGAAATGTTCTCTCCGATCAGTGCCTGCTTCCATCTGCCTCTGCTCGAAGGAAAATGCTCCTCCACACGTTCTCCACCTCCAGCGCTAGCGATGCCTGAACAGAGCTTGCCTAAAACAGAGGCTAGACGAAGTTAGGACAATAAAAAGAAGATCAGTTTAGTAAAGGCCTTCAAGGTGCATTTAGGGAAGACAAAGTCTGCTCGAGTGGCTATACCCAAAATGGATGATGAGTCACGAGTTTTTAATATTTTATAAGTTCTGTCCATTGACATATTGAGCCTCAATTCTCCAATTACACCTTCAGGTGATGATGTCAATTACCCCAAGCTTGCTCCCCCCAATTCACTGTTGGTTACATATCTTGGGGATCTGAGGCAGCGAAAGTGTCCTTGGATCTTCAGTGTTAGAGGAATTATTTTGCCTAAAAAATGCTGGGAACAGAAGTTTCAACCCTCTATGTGGAGTCCAGGGTCACACACTAAACTACAGATACACAAAAAATATAGAAGCTAAAATCCTAGGCATCCCTAGAGCTGTGTAAAGGGGTGGCACACTCACTCTGAGTGCTGCTCCCTCCTGCCCTGGCTGTGGGGATGCTCGGGGCGAGCAGGGTCCTCCAGAGCAGCAGCTTGTGGCAGGAGGCTGCTGCTGCTCTGCAGTGCGCTCCAGGGCAAGCTGTGCTGCTTCACACAACCAAAACCTGCCTGAAGGACGAGAAAACCCCACAACTTTGCATAAGAACAAACCCTGAATGGGAAATCAACCAGCTCTGTTCCACTGCTGCTGTATATAAAAAAAAACCCAAAAAAACCCCCAAAAAATCCAAACTTTCTGCAGAACTGTGTGTGATCTCCCACCTGCTAATCACAGATTTCTTATGTGGGTAGAAGGCAGATTTCAGTTTTATCAGCATTAATCTGGAGCAATTGTATTGATGATCTTACAGGGAAAGTTGATTTGGGTTTGTTTTCTTTCTTGCCGTGCATGTCAAATGTCATCTTAAATGGAAATTTCTTTGTATATTTAGGATATTTTTTCAATACTTCTAAGAGCATTTTGGGTTTTTTAAATCTCCTACTCCCCTCAGATTCTATTGGCTTGACTAGTAATAGTCTGTAAATTAATTACCTACAAGGTGATCTTGTCTTTTTTCTTTTCTTTTTTCCAAGTTGTGAGATAGAGGTAAAGTTTTGTTCCAGAACAGCACTTGTAGCTGATCCAGTAGCTACCCACATTCAAACACCAGGATTGAATGGGAGACGAGACTCCTCCATAGCCATGGAAAACTTGGATGTTAATCAGGCCTCGAGATCCACATATAATAAGGTTTATTTGTGACCCTGGCCTAAAACACTGCCCCTGACAAGTGACACAGAAGTAGAATTTCACAGCACAGGCTCCCTCACCTGCTGTTAGCACCAGTCCCTGGCAGCTGGGCACCTCCCAGGGACACTCAGGTGTCTGAGACATCCTCCTCCCACCCCTCCTTGTGTCCCTGAGGAAGGGCAAAAGCAGCTCCAGAGACCTGGAGTGACCGTGGTGGGGATGTGGAAGATGAGTGTCAGCTTTCCTTTCTCAGGCACGGGCAACTTGGCCAGAGGTCGCAGTGGATGAAAAGCAAAGGCTTTTCTCTCCTGTCCCCATCCTCAACAGGCAGCAAGAAACTCGCACGCTGTTTTCTCACCTCTGGTATTGCATAGTTCCTTAAGAGTTTCTCGTAATTACTGATTTTCTCTGCCAGCAGTGGCAGATGGGAGGCTGTGGACCCAGTGATGGACTGTGGGAGTGTTTCATTGATATTGTGGGAGAATAATTGCTTTCGCTATGTTACGGAGTTATGATTTTTTAATAATATTTTAAATTTTTTTTTTCTTCAAATATGCACTAAAGAACAGCCAATGGGAGGAAAAGGCAGAACTGAAGGCATATGGTATTTTCCTGTAGTTTCAAGTGCATCTTAGACAATTTGTGAGGCTGTAGGAAGCCCCATGGGCCACAGGTTGCCTGTTTTTAAAATGGGCATCCTAATACTTAACAAGGTCAAAACACTGTGAGCAGCTTGGGTGGAAAGTGCTTGAAGGCTGTGCAATGGAGAGCTGCAACATTTGCCTCAGAAAGAGCCCATATGTTGTCCTCTCTGCTCTGCACTGTGCAGCTCTGGCCATGGAAAATAATTACAAGTGAAGACTTTTTTTTTTTTCTGATTTTCATTGACTCAGGATCAGTCCTTGTGTTTTGAATGGCCTCATGAGGCGTTCCAGCTTGTGTGACTCTACAAGCAAGGGATGCTCCGCAAGACTGGGACTACTGAACCATCAGAAACACAAAAATAAAGCAAAAATAAATACAGAATAAAGAGCCAGTGGAAATCCCTCTCTTCTCAGCCACCTGCAGAGATGTTGTCGCTGCCACTGCCCCAGGTGCCCCATGGGGAGGGGAGGAGGGGAAAAAGGTTAAACTCCCATCCCACTAACCTGGATATTTGTGCTGGCTAAACAATATGGATTCCTTATAGGAGCACCAGTAAAATATATGGGAAGTCTATTTCACTTATTAACTGCATAAATACAAATTCAAATTTCTGGGCTAAATTGGGGCAGCACTGGTAACCTCAGGCATTCCAGTACCCAGAGATAAACCCAGAATCACAAAACCCCCTAAATTAATCCTCTTGATTTCCTATTTTTCAAGTATAACTAGGCCATATTTTCTTGGTTTTCTTCATGTGAAAGCTAAATACTCCAAAGTTCCAGACGGAAGGTGTGCAGAAAGATATTCTCCGGTCTCTGGGGCTGTGAGACCTCCCCAGAAGTTGTAAGGCTTGTGTTAAACCTGAGAGGTGGCAGGATCTCTCTTTGATGTGACATCCAGATGGAGGGGAAAGCGTTGCCAGGGTGACACTGAAAATAGAGCTTGGGCTGCTCCCTTCTCTCTGCAGGAGCAGCTCTCCAGGACGGCTTTGGTGGGAGAGGAACGGGGCATGCAGTGGGAATCCATGAGCTGCTGGGGCACTCTTGTGCCCTGGTGGCATCGTGTGGGAGAGCCCAAACACGTAGGAAGAAGGCTTTTTGCGTTTTGATCCTAAATGCAGATGCCTGAATTTTGGATTTGGGAGGTAAATGAAAATAAGCTTTTCTCCTCCCCTCACCCGGCACCCACTTGGATCCCATGCACCTATGTGGTCTCCGAGCAACTGAAATATTTGGTTTCAAATGTAAAAATGGGTTTCAGACTCCAAATCTGCAGAAATATTTGGTTAATCATGTGCAATCACATGAAATTTAGTTACATGAAAAAAAAAAAAACCATAAAGGTTTTCTTTGGAATTATTATCTTGGGCAGCCGTATTACCAAGCCTTTTTACATTTTGAATTAATTTAAAATGAAGGCTTTTGTCTTGGGCTGTTTGTGTTTTCTTTGTTTGGTTGGTTGGATTATTTTGTGAAAAATCTTGAGGTATATTTTCCTTTTAAAAGTTATTTCTCTGCTCCTTGGCTATTAGCTCAGCACTTGTTGAAATTCCTTAGGAAAGGGGCTGCCCTGCCTTCAAGGTGATTTACACTGAGAAGAATGTTAAAGAATTACAGATGACTGTCGGTAACATACCTGCATAACATTAAAACCAGGTTAATTGCTTACATTTCACTGAAGTTATGGATGGCTGCAGAGCTCGGTGCTTCAGCAGATACTGCTACAGCCGGGGGTGGTTATTGATAGTTAAATAGCAGTAGAAGTTGTCTGCGTTCAGATGGGACCTCTTTGAGGGAGGACAGAACATTTCTCAAAGCCTCCTATTTTCCCAGAGGGACTTTTCCAGCAGAACATGCCTGCTGTTCAAAGGAAATATTCCCTGTATGAACAAATGGATGAAGAAGTTAGCTTTACAATAGACACCCTATTAAACTTTAAGGGGGCTGAAGTGAAGGAGTTCAGCTACATGTGTTTTCGGAAAGCTAATAAAAACCAGAAAATTATCTGTGCTGCTCTGCGAGGCGGCATGTGCACAGGAGGCTGCTGCAAAGCCTGCAGAAGGAAAGAGGACAGAGGCATTGAAAGAGGATAACTAGGGAGTGATGCAGCAAAAATCCAAGGTTAGTGAATCTTTGCAGATTTAATTGACAAATTTAAATGCCAACTTGTTTCACTGTCTCTCTCCCACTCATCTCTTCAAGTTTCAGGCGAGATTTCAAGCGGCGAGGAGGGAGCCTGCCCCTTCCATGAGCAAACCAGGGGATGCGAGCACTATTAGTGCATGGAAAGGACATCGCTGCCATCGCCAGCTTCGTCACCTCGGTCACCCCCTGCTCACAGCCCCCATTTGTCCTGGGTGAGGCAGGCAGAGGGTTGAGAACAGAATCTATTTCTTGGGTCCCCTTTCCACAAAGTCAGCCATCTCCAGGCTTGTGGTGGGTGCCGAGTGAAAGAAAAGGAGCAGGATTTCAGCTGGAGCTGGGGGATGCTGTTCTGGTGGGTCCTTGTGGCTCTCCTGTGTGCTCACGAGTGTGTCTGTGCATGGGGAAGGGTTTGGTTCTCTTGGCCTGATCTGTCAGCACGGTTGCTATTCCTCTATAAAGACTCATGCTAGTTACACGAGACATGTTGACTGGTTTATTGTACAGTAATTGCTGCTCTTGCAGGACATCCACCCACTCTGACTGTGAGCAGAGGCTCCAGGCTTTTCTCAAAACACCTGATTTTTACGGGAAGTTCTAGAATCTGATTTTTACAGTATTTGCTAGTGCAGTCTAAAAGAGAGCATTGCAGATTTCCCTTTCCTGCCCCACATTCGGCCAGACTTTTTTAGGAGCTGCAGAAAACAGTAAAGGAACCCATGAATGCAAAATTGAACGTTGCAATCAGACGGAGGAGCCAGCTCTCCTAATGAGGCTTTATTGAACCAATGACAGTGTGCTGAGAAGACTAAAGGAAATAGGTCAGCTAAAAAACCTGGTGCTACAAATGCCTGTTGTAATTTCCCCCCACTAAAAATGGATGTCCCTCTGAAAGGGCTGGGGAAGGAATCATCCCCTGAAGTCCTGCAGCTAATTTGCAAGATATGGATGAAAAGACCAGCACAGGGACCCAAGGCAGGTAATGTGACAGATCCAGAGTAAGGTGGAGTACCACAGCAGAGTTTAATGAGGAAACACTTGGCCTGGCTCAGCAATTAGTAGGGTCGTTTCAGCACTCAAAAGCCAGTTAACCCCTCCTTAATGGCACAATTTCACAACTCCCTCAAACCAGGAATCAGCCAGGGCTCCTGTCAGGAGAAGTGATGCCCTCCAGTCCCGGCTGTGAGGTTTTTGCCTAATGCCATCTCCTGCCTCCAGCACATGTTGTGCCATGAACTGCAGCAGGGCACTGGGCAGCTTTAAAATGAGGTGTCCCTATGGGTTAGTTTTGACTTTTTCACTTCTACAAACCGCTTTGGTGCAAAGGTTTGTGCCAGCTGAAGCCAAAGGAATATGTGTGGGTGAAGGAAGAGGTGATGGGAGATGGTAGGACAGGGTCATTCGTGGCAGTGCTGGTCTGTGAAAGGATCTGTGAATTTGTGACCTCTTGGTTGGATGGACCTTGAGCAACCTGATCTTGTTGAAGCTGTCCCTGCTCAGTGCAGGGACTGAGTGACCTTTAAGGGTCCTTTCCAATCCAAACCATGCAGTGATCCTGTGATTAAGGACAGTGCTGTACAGACACAGTGATGTTCTTCTTCCAAGACCTCACCCTGGCATCTGCATGCAGAGATGTATTAAATCTCTCTCAGGAAAAACCTGTGCACCAGGTTACTTCAGGCCCTATTAATGCCTCAAAATTCTCAGTGACTCTTGTACCTGGTCTCAGGCACAGCTGAGTTAAAAGCTGATTCTCTTTATACTAATGCATAAAATCGCGCTGTCAATGCACGTGTTCTTGCACAACATGCAGATTGCACTAAAGGAAGATTTTGCTCTGAGTTCAGATGCTGCCTTCCAAGTATGGGGAGCATCTGCATCATCAAAAAGTATAGCCAAGGATGAGATAGCACAGGAATTATTTAATATTTGAGCCAATAAAAACTGTATCAGGCCATTCCAAGGAAATATTTGTGCTGTTAAAAGGGAGAGAACAACCAATGGTCTGGTAAAAGGAAGATGTAAACCTCCCTGATTAAAGATAAGGGAAATCTCCTGGAGAAAAGAAAAATCTGAATAAATCTTCAAAGAGGGATCTCAACTGCATAGGGAAAGCCAAATTCCCAAGACTTAACACTTCCTGTAGTGCAGACAGGATAAAAGCCTGACAACTGCATAAGAGGTCTCCAGCTAGAAAGACCAGGAAAGAAAACCTCTAAAAGTGATTCCAGACACAAAATTCTTGCATCAAATCCTGTGTCGAGTTCTGGGCCACTCATGACAAAAAGGCTGTTGAGGTGCCAGAGTCTATCCAGGGTAGAGAGCAGAGCTGGGGAAGGGTCTGGAGCACAAGTCTGGTGAGGAGCAGCTGGGGGCGTTTAGTCTGGAGAAAAGGAGGCTCAGGAGGGACCTTTTGGCTCTCTACAGCTCCTTCACATGGAGGCTGTAGCCACGTGAGGTTGGGCTCTTCTCCCAGGTAACAAGCGATTAGGCAAGAGGAAATGATCCCAAGTTACACCAGGGAAGGTGTAGATTGGATATTAGGAAAAATTTCTTCCCTGAAAGGATAAAGCACTGGAGCAGACTGCCCAGGTTAGTGGTAGAGTCACCATTCCTGGGGGTGTCTAAAAGACTTGGAGACACAGTCTTAGGGACATGGATTAGTGATGGACTTGGCAGCGCTGGGCTAATGGTTGGACTCAATGACCTTAAAGGTATTTTCCAACCTAACTGATAGATATGATTTTATTATTCCAACTGGGAGGGACCTTGGCATCCCAGGGTCCTAAAGAAGGCAGTGAGCCTGCATGGAGCAGCCTGTGTGACGTGGTGCACAGCTGAGGACCTTGGTGGCCATGTCCTGGCCAGCCGAGCTCAGGGGCTGTGGGAGAGCTGAGACACAGAGGTTCTCTCCCTGTAAGGTGCTGCCAAAACAATAAGGTGAGCAACTGGGGAGCTGGGAAAAGACAGATTAACAAACCACCTGTTTTAAAAGTGACCCTGGCCCAAACCACTCCACACTATGGATGGCCAGGCTCAATGACCTTCTATTAATTTGTTTAATTTAATTCTCTTCAGTGCATCACAGACTTGAGTGTGCAGCAGCAGCAACAGATGCTCAGATACCATGGTGATGGATGCTATACAAAACCTTGCATAGCTATGGAAACCACAGTTGCATTTATCCATCAGAAATGAGGATCTGGCAGCCCATGTCTATCCTTCATGTTCTGGGAGATCATGAAAAAAAAATACTTTACATGGCATTATATTTCACAGCTTTCTTTTTTACTTGGCAACGCACACTTATCTCTATTTGATAATAATAATGGTACATGTATTTTTAGACTAACATTATGTGATGTTAATTCTAAACGTTATCCAATGTAATGCAAGCTGAGAAAAAAAGCCTTTAGAGAATAGAATTGAGGAAATAAAATAAGATTTGTCCTGGTAGCAATTAGACAGAATTTATCTCAGAGTTTAAATAAACATTTTTTTATTTAAAAAAATAAAGAAAACAGCAGGAAGTACATTTCTGGATCATTCAGTCTTCAGTTTTCATGTTCAAGGTGTCTTCCTAATTGTCTGATTTTGCTAAGCAGAGTGTAAGAGCAGAACGTGTACTGTATCTGTCACATCTTTATAACCCAGAGGAATGAGAACGAGACTAAGAGGAGGCATTTCAGAACCTCCCTCATGGGTCTGACAATGGCTGTATCATCAGGGACAAGTGTCATTCCTTCTCTTTTCTCCTTTCTCATTTCCAAAATTAAGGCGATAATACAAAGCTCTAGATATCTGCATTATAAGGAGGAAAAAAAAGTCAAATGGAGGTGATAGAGTTGCTTTTCACCAGCAGTAATTGGCTGCATTCAAAGCTTTGGGTAAAAGCGAAATAAGCTGCGATAGCATCGCAGCACCTTGTGCTTTTACCTGCCCTATTTTTACCCAGCAGGGAGCTCATCCTGCATTCCCAGGCAGCACCATGGCTGAGCTGGCAGCTGCATATTGCTGACTCGGTCATTCATGCTGGGTAAAAGTGCTCCAAAACCACTCAAATCCACAGGCCAGGCCGGAGCTTGACAGATCCTGAGTAAAACTCTGGCCCCTGAAGACCTTGGACACTGCAGAGAAACTTGCAGAGGTGTTGGCTCTTTGTATGGGTCCTCCAGACACACAAGGAGAAGGAATTCTGTGTTGTAATGCCTTTGTTAGCTAATTATCTGGAAATTATCTGGAAATGAACTGTGATCTTAAGTTCAGTAAAGATACTTATCTAAAAAAAAAGAAATCCGGAACAGATAATAAGAATTGCAAAGGTTCATAAAGACATGGGTGATAGACAAATGAAAGCAAATTACACTTCATTTTCTTTCAAGGAGCTCAAAGTCACAGGGCCTTGCTAAAACATGCTAACCTTCATTTATACCATGTTCTTTTGGTGCCTCCTACAGCTTTTTTTTTCCGAATCCAAATCTTCTCACCCCCTCCCCAAAGGCTGCTGATCTCTAACTTTATTTAAGAGGCAGTTTCAACACTCCTTCCCACAAATTATCGACAGCCCTCTTCTCCCTTCAAATGGCAAAGCCTCTTCAGTCAAGCAGGTACCCCCTGATGGACTGGGCTGGACAATTAGCAACTCACTGACGTGGCAAGGAATAAAACTTCTCTTTTCCTCGTCTCATCTACTTCTGATGAATCAGCAGATATCAGCATGAAGCTGTTCAGTATTTAAACTTCATTCCCTATCAATGTGGAAATGGACAGCTGCTCCTGCTACAGACGTACAAGAGAGATTTATAGATAGAGCTTGTTACTGGCCCCTGACTGAGACCAAATGCTGCAATGAGGGGTTTGAGGCCACTAGATCTCAACCCCAAGTTTCATGGGGTGCTGTGAACAATGTGGATGGCAGAAAAGGAGGAAAAATTTGAATTAATTGTATTTTCCTCTAAAAGTGCTCATAGGGCAGAGCAGTTCCTGAGGGTGAGGAGTCATATATTCCTTTTGATAAAGCCCATCTGAGGTTACTGTTTCCAAATGCAGGCCCTAACAATGATTTAACTCAGATGTAGGGGGAAAAAAAAAAGTACAGCTACCTATCCATCTCTGTTGGGGAAAATCCTCAGTTATAGTCTCAAGCAGCAGAGATCATGTGTCTTTCACAGCTTGAAATCCTGGCAAAAAGGAACTTGAGGAATTTCAGCTATTCCACATGACACTAGGCTTGCCTTGCTACTTCCTTCTGAGCAATCTGCCCCTCCAAAGGAAAATCTGAGGCAGCGTGGCAGCGCTGCAGAGGTGACTTTTTGCACCAGAGAGCTGTTCCCTATTTCGGGTGCAGTGCCAGCTTTCCCAGCCATTGCTGCCATCGAGCAGGACAAGGTTCAGCCTGCAGCAGGGAGAGTGTTACCTCCCATTATCCTTTTCCCTGGGAGAACACCATGGCCAGGCTACGTGCTGCTCTCTCCTGCTCTCCACAGATATATCTGCCTCGACAAAAAGTGGCCATTCTGGTTCAAATCCAAGAGGTTTGGCCTGCAACGTAAAGAGAAAATGTCTCACAGCTTGAAGCACTTCACTTGGCTGCTCCCCCCAGCCCCCCCCCACCCTCACCAGAGATCTGAGAGGCACTGAGTGCAGCCAGAGGTGAGGGAGGTCCCTGGTATGGTGCCAGTGGCCATTTTCTCCTGAAAAATTCAGAAATTCACCTGCCTCGATTTGCCAGTACAGAGTAGCAGGAGAGGAAGGAATTGGCAGGGAGAGGGAAGGAGAAGCAAACCAGCCATGGTGACCAGGTGACAGGGAGAAGTCAGGGCAAGGAGCAGGGAAGAATATGCCAGAAACCATGGAGGAACCATACACAGCATTGTCCTCCCGCCTGTGTGACAGGAGACCCCCAACAGGGCTGAAGATACCCCTCTCTGGAGGTATTTCTCCCAGCAATTACTACTTTAAGCAGTTTAAACCAGAGCTGTTTTTATCCATGCTCCCCTTATGCCAGAAACATCCCTTCAGGAAGCTCCCACTGCCTGGACCCTCTGCCTGGCAGAGTTCAGAGCTGCTGTGGACCAGAGCTAACTTCTCCCATCAGTCACTGAGTGCCCATGATGCCCACCCTTTTATCAGTTTACAGAATTGAGAAGCTGAATTCTTTGGCTGAAAAACATCCTTTCCTCTTTTTCCTGAAGGTTTTCTTGCTCTCTGTGGAAAGGTTTTCTATTGCCAGTCCCACCCTCAAGGCGAATGGGTACATATATTTTGCCAAGGTGCAAACTAGAGCACCAAGAGCTGTTGGGGTTTTATGGAGCTCTTTACCCAGCACTGAAGAATTTGTCTTAGATGTGTCTGTTGCGTGGCCTGGGCAGCTCCCTGTGTGTAGGAAGGGCCTGAGTAAATATAAAGCAGCATAAAAATGATCTCTTGAGAAAGAATGAGACACTTGACCCTGCTGGAGGACTAGTTCAGGGATCTTGACGCTGGAAAATCTGCATCCCCTGCCCCTTCTCTCCCCTCCAAAGACCCAGAAACATTTTTCAGCTTTCTGTTTTTCAAATGGAAGACAGATGTCCAAAAACATGTGTTCAGGTGTAACGCGACTGAAACTTCATATGGAGATGCTTTCACTGGACATTTAAGGACTTGTGGTGTGCCCCCACAGCCAGAGGAGGCTCCTCTGGAAGGGGAAGGGAAACATGACCCATCCTGGGTGCTCTGGGGCTCAGAGCTCACCCTGCACTAATGATGCTTTTCCCACATAACCAAGGACGTGCAGGATGGATGTGGAACTATTCCCTGATTCTCATCAGCACAGGGCACAAAGCGGTTTTATGTCTTTTTTTCCTCACTAGCTCCTCTGTTACACCTAAGCCAAATGAATTCCTGGGTGATCTAATATTCTGAACTAATTTTGAAACCACCATTCTTACTACTTTTAATGATGCTCCTTCAGTCACACACACTTTGTGTTTCCAGAAATGTCATCCTGCTACACTCACCTGTTGTTACCTAGAATACTGAATTAAGGGATTTTGTTCCTTTTATTCGGAAATAGGAACAAAAAGGTCCTAATTTGGACAGATTTGAGCAGCAACCAGGCCTTACTTTGCTCTCTGTTTCAGAGCCTCTGTGTTGCCCTTTTCCAAGAGTGGTATCAACCTGTAGGAGCAATCTCAAGGAAAATTGCTCAGTTCATCAAGACATGCAGTTCCATACTGATCTCTTCTGCACATTCAGCTCAAGTTGAGCTATTTCTTTGTCTCTGAGACCAGTTTGCCAGTGACAGGATCAAGAGGTGCACACAGTCCTGCTGAGATCAGCGGCGTTCCTCATGGCCGTGAAATGAGGAGCTGATTTCAGTCCTTCACTGAGCCACCACTGGGGCAGAGCTGCCACAACTGTCCTATCCATCAGAGCGAGCATTGCCTGATCATCTCAAGCAATGATCATCTGAAACAGCCTTTCAGTCTGCTGAAAGAAACAGAAAAATTTAGCAGTAAAAATAGTCCCCCTTTTAGAAAGGTCAAACGCACAAAAAAGATATTTTTGAAGGAATGTCGGATGACCCCCAGAGCCTCTCACGGGCAATTTTCCTGTGCCTGCACTGTTTGGAGTTTTAATTGCCTCTTTGGGGAGGTGCTAGAAGCTGCCTGAGAGTGCAGTCACAATCCAGCAATTTGGCACAGGTGACTCCTTAGAATATGGGAGCAATTAGCAAAAAGTGATACGGTGAATGGTAGCGTAAGCACTGGATTCTGGACAGCATTCAGACAAGAAATCTAAACCAGAGCAGAGTGGGGCAGACGGAAATCCAAACAAGCTTTCACAGAAATAAAACACATCGGCTACACTTAGATAATGAGAGCCCAGCATTAGGAGATTGAATTCAAAGTCACCATCACATTCCTAAAACTCGCTGACTGAACGGGTTGCAGCAGAGAGTGCAAGTTCACTAAAGCAGTTTGTCAGGAAAAAAATATCCGAAATGTTTAGTAGAAATAGCTTTAAAGACTTCTGGGAGAATTAAGTAAACCCAGACTGGACAGCATGCACAGCGGTTCATAGAGGAGAGGAGAAAAAAAATCTGTATTCTAGGCATTAGTTATTTAAGTAAGACTGTAAAGGTTTGTGCGTGCCCACAGGAGCTAATTTCCTAGATAATTTTTTGTTATGCTGTGCATATAGCTTTCCTTTTAGTAACCTGCAGGATGCCATGAAGCATTAACAGTAGGTTTAAGATATCAGCCAGTGAGTAGTTTGTGTCTTAGGAACAGAAAATCCCCAAGCCATTAAACCCTTCCCATTTCAAACAACTGCAAGCAGCATTTGTCCTAAATCATGTCTCTCCAGCCCAGCTATGTTTGCTTTAATAACTGGAAATGGAATAATTGTAAGCAGAATGGCGCTGTCTCCTGGGATCACCATGCTTCAAACAGCTCTTGCTCTGTCACTGTGGTCCCCACTTTGTCCAAAACCTGAATGTGGGGTCCAGCTGGGTCCACTCTGCCTGGGGACAGTGGCTGTGCCCCAGTGAGGACTGTGCTGCTCCACGGCTGAGACAGAAGAGTGAGCAACAGCTGAGGAAGGAAAGAAAGAGGAATGGAAATTGGGCAGGAAGAAAAGAGGGAGGAGGGCTGATATAATAAAAAGAAGGTAAACATGGTACCTGGAAAAGCAAGAAATGTACGAGTAGCTGATTGATGAAATAGCAAGAAATAATTAATTAGTGAGCAAAAACAGAGGGCAATGAAATTTAATGGTTAATTATGCAATGGAGCAAACAACAAATTAATTAAATGTGTGTGGATCTACCAGGTGCTCTGATTATTTAAGGCACAACATGGTTAGTGAAACTATTCATTCTCTGGTATTTCAGTTATTCATGGTATCTCTGGCCACGGGGATTAGAGCCTGTTTAAATGCAAGGTCCAGCCATGTACATCTAAAAACCATTTATCTTGATAGTGCAAGTGAGATGAACAGGACACTGACGGAAAGTAGTAGGGACACAGCTGTTCTGAATAAAATGCCTTAAAAGAAGATGCCATAACAAGAAAATATATAATGTGTTATTTTATTTTTATTTTCTTTAAATTTTTTTTTTACTAATCAGTTTGAATTGTTACAGCTGAGAATAGAAGTTGGAAATGTTTGGCTCTTGCTGCCCTGACAATGGACTCTCTTCTGTGTCTGAAGCAAGGTAATTCAAATAGATACAATTACTGATTCTTTGGTTAACTTTAAACTGCTGGAGGAAGCCAGGATTTTTGAAAATGAATGATTAACAAACTATTACAATAATGTCTAGCAACTGGAAAAAAAAATCATCTGCTTACCTGTTGTTTAAAGTCTTGATAAACCTACCGTACTGTCTGAAATTATTCTGGGTTGCTCTGTATCTCCATTTCTGAAGCATGGCAATGTGATCCTACAGTCTGATCTGCTAGCATTGCCTGCTTTTTTTTTTTTTTTCCCAGTGGGGGTTTCCTATTTATTTTTGGAATTTTTGTTCTGTAAATATTTTTTAATTTCCTCTCTGTTAAGTAGATTTTGATCTCAGGTGTGATTGCATTAAACTGAAGTCATTCCTTTTCCTTTATTAAGTGTTCCTGATGAACACAATTGGCCCATGTGATCATTCTTGGGAATATTTATATGTGGTATCAAAAATTTGCTTGCATGAATAGCCAGAACACACACTGAATACTTTGAGGACTCAGCCAGGAGCTCCTCACTGCTTTTAACAGTGGTTTTCTGAGCTGGGAGGTCATGGGTAGCAGTTTTCTGCATTTGGAAAGCAGTAGAAAATGTAGCATTGCCTGCATCATTCATTTATTCTCATCACCGGCACATAAATGTTTCCCTCACCTAATACCTCACAGTTCTACAGGACACATTTATTGTCTCAAATGTGTAGAGCTACAGCAGAATAAGGACTTAAATAAACCACAGGTGTGAAAAATTCCAACTGGCAGCTTCAAACTAAACACCACGAAGCATAAAAAGACACTTGTCAAAGGTGGAAGGAGCAGTTTGATTAAATCACTGCCTCAGCCCAGACATGTTGGGCCCAATTCTCCCCTCCCACCAGCTGACTCACATGGAGCGTGGGCAGTGGCACTGCTGCGAGACTGCAGTGGTGGCACTTGGACTCTGGCGCTCTCATGACGCCTGTCTGACACCGCGGAGCTGAAATGTGCCGCTGAACAGATTTATGGCGCTGCGCTCGCCGGAGGTGAATGACTGCTCCTACTCATGGCCTGGGATCATGAAACTGAGGCGGGGAGAATTTTAAGAGTCAACTTTGCCCCAGTGTTGAAAGCAACAGAGCCTGCCTGAGCTGCTGGTGAGGCAGGCAAGGGATGGATCTTGCTTTAGCTGTGTTTTCCTTGCTGCCGCTTGCCAGGGAGGAGCCGGCGTGGCATCTTTGTGAGGTACTGCAGTTGAAAGCTCCGCTGCCATCAGATTTTACAGCCCCATCCTCTGCTCCCTGTCACTTTGGCTGTATCCCCACCTAGAATCCCCTCCTGGCAGGAGCCTCTCATCATTTCCAGCAGGGCAGGGCCAGGCAATTGCAGAGCAAGCAGCTCCTGCCTGCATCTCCGTCTCCTGATTCAGTTCTTCGGGAGGAGAAGGGATGGCAGCTGCATTAGGCATGCCAAGCACATTGCCCCCAGTGAGAAGGCTGGAGAACGGAATCCTCCTTGGAAATACCTTTTAAAGACCATGGCAGAGGGGGTGACCAGTGTGCCAGCCCTTTCCAGCCTCAGCACAGCAGCGGCCAGCTGGAGAATACGGGCGCTGCATTGCTGCCTACATGAGCAGGGAATGTGGGAAAAGAGGGATTTTTTTCTAAGTGTGAAATGCAACAGTGCATAAGAGTTAACTTACTTGAAAAATATCAGCATGAATAGTTAGCATTACATTGCTTTGAGTACTACTGAGAAAAGTGTTTGCCATTTTTCTGTGTTAGCGAAAGCCACACGATCCACTTTATTCTTATGTTCATATTATTGCAGTTACAAGAGACAATTTGCAAATGCCTGGCTGCTCCATAAAAGCCAAAGTACTTGGATTCACAGCAGGTACTAATTTTGTGTGCATCTGCTGAGCTGTGCATGGCACCAACCTGTTTTTAATTACACCTGCATGTCAGGCTCAAAATGCATCTGTGAACAGGAAAGATGAAAGGTAGGCAGAGCAGGATGTCATGTATTTCCCATCACCTTTCACTGGCTGGCTGCCCACAGAAGTAAGAGGAAATTCCCTTCTTCCATAGTGAAAATGTAAAGATTTACTAAGCTTTGCACTGCCAACAGCAAGGTGCAATCACTCCTTAAAAGAAGCATGCAAGTGTTAACAGGGGTGAGCAGGGAACTTCCAAATAGCTTTCCACACCTTCCCCACCACTGATATGTAAAGGGCAATAATATAGCTCTTGCTTTGTTATATTTTATTTGCATTGAAATGTGTAAGTTGGTTGACTTAATATCCCAAGCCCATTGTGAAATAAAATACATGAAAGCAGGAGTGACCAAGGCTTTTCAATGGCTGGAACAACAAAGACAAAATTAACACTTCTCTCTTATATTATTTCACCGAAATATGGCAAAAAAATTGTTTATATGCATTTTTACAAAGAAAATAATTTAGACTACAGCTAAGGATGGCCATGACACTTGAAGTACTGGACAAGGTGATTCAAAAACTGCTAGGCAGTCAGAAGAAGTGTTTTTCATGAAGAAGTTCCCTCTGAATGAAAAGTACTAAGCCATTTGTAATTGCACCTTCAAGCCATTCCTTTACTTTATTTCTGTCATTTGAAATTGTTTCTTTTTCTAATTGCATCAAAAATTGTGCACTGTAAAGGCTGTGGTGTGTGCCAAGAATATGTATGTGTAGTCAGCGCATAAAACCAGGAACAGGGAAAGAACAATTGCATTTTTTATTCTGGAGCCCAGTCAGACTTTGAAAGCTACCTCAGCCACTTTGCTTCAAAAAACAGCCCTTAAAATCAGTAATGGTAACACATATTTAAAAGATAAAGAAGTCATAAAGCTTGTGAATAGAACCCCCTTTTATTTTACCATAAGTG
Organism: Origma solitaria; assembly: GCA_013397895.1. Taxonomy (NCBI): domain Eukaryota; kingdom Metazoa; phylum Chordata; class Aves; order Passeriformes; family Acanthizidae; genus Origma; species Origma solitaria. The sequence goes on from VZRL01003217.1 coordinate 71,540, forward strand.
CAAGTTGTTGAAACTTTTTGATCCATTGCTTATTCCTGCAATATTTCTTGGCAATTTCAGGTCTCTCAGTAGAACCTCCATGAATTAAGCAGTGATAAAAAGCACCCATGAGCTCAGCCCATCTGGCAGGCTGAGGCTTGGTTCAGTGTGCAGGTAACCTCGAGCTTTGGCACCCAGGTCTGGGTCCAGGGTGAGGCAGGAGAGCATCCCTGCCTTGTGCCCAGGGTGGGCACCCCTCTGGCAGCCCCAGGGGCAGGGGCTGGGGGGAATTCCTGCCAGAGTTAGGGGAGGAGAAGGGATCAGGGCCAATACATCTCACCGCTTAATTTCTGTGTCCAAGTTTTAATGAGTTTAGTCAGAGGCCTTGGAGACCGTAGACCTGAATTCCTGCTTTCCTCAGTCAGGCACTGATCCAGTAGAAGCTGTGGTTGTAACTGCCCTGGCACCATCTTTGCTCCCCTGGAGTGTGATATGAAAAAAAAACCAAAACAAAACAACTCTTTTTCAGTTCAGGGGAGGGCCTTTCAGTATATTCCAAACTTGAAATGAGAGAAAGCACAACAAACCAGAAATGAGGCTGAGATCCGAAGACTCCTGAAGGCTTCTGCCCCCAAGGTTGCCCTCCTTTGTAGCCCCATGATCCAAATATTCCCTGGATTTTTTGCAAGCCTTTTCAATGTATGCCACCAGCTGTAATTTCAGTTTTGTGGTAACCAGGCGAAATCTCACCATTTTCAGCCGCACCCCGCCAGGTTCTACTCTTTATGAGCACTAAAGTTTACAGAGGTGGTACCTCTACCTCCCTCCATGGTTGCTGTGCAGATGCATTTGTTTCTGAAGGGTAAAAGCTCATTGCTGATTTTAAAGTTGTATCCTATTAATTTATTTCATCTGTCAGTGCATGTAAGTCTTACATAACACTTCTCTTTTTCGTTTCATGAAACCACAGTTTTAATACAACACTTTTTTTGTTACCTGAATACAATTTCTGTGCACTTTTGTTCAGGCTGCAGGAATCCAGACAAACAAGTGTTAATTCCCCATGATGTTTTCCAGCTGACAGGCCTAATTGATTTGATTTCCACTGTTTTCACAAGTGACCCCCCTCAACCCGTCATCACCACTTCTTTTGATACCTGAGCTTTACTTTCTACTCTCACATTCCACTTCAACAACTAATAAAGAGCTTATTAGGAAGGAAGAAACTCATTATTTGTTTTCTAAACTCTGCTCCATGCGCAGCAGATTCAGCAGGTTACAGCCCTGTATTATTAATCAATACAGAACATTTGCTTCTATTAGATTACCAGCATCTTTTATCATCAGGCTGAGGGTAGGAACCTGCTTCTTTGTGTTCTGCTACCCACGCTCCAGCTAGACTAGACAGAGATAAAAGACAGCTGAGTAATATTTTCCTGAGATCCCTGATGATGCACACAGATGGCCTGTAACAAATGAAATATGCAAGGTGACGGATGGAGTTCTCCTCGCTCCACGTTCAACTTTTACGGCTTGGAGAGTATTTCAGCCCTTGCACCACAGCTTCATGGTAGAAAGAGATTTATTTTCTTATCTGTAGCAGGGTTTGTGAGTCTTTGCCTACCACGGCCATTAATGGTTGCCGTAGGAAGTAGCCAAGTACTCTCACTGTACTTCTTCCCTTATTAAAAAACAGCTGGGGAAAAGATGTATTAAAAAGAGCAATGTGGTCATGTGGAGCTTGAGAAATCTAAAGGGAATCACTGGAGAAGTTTGTTATCTACATGGAAAGAAATACAAGGCTGAAGAATCCCATTAAGGGATGTAGCATATGTAAAAGCAAGCAAACAAACAATATCAAACACATATTAAGTCAAGTGAAAGATTACGTGTTGGTAGCACAGGAAAAAAAAAAAGAAAAAGCCTGTTGCAATAAACACAGATTGTTTACAATGCCTGAAAGAAACAATTTTTTTTTCTGGCCTATTACTATGTCTTCTCTGTGACTGCCTTCTCAGATCACAGTCCAGCTGGTGGCTGTGTCCATCAAATTCACTTTTGATAATGTATTAAATAATCTGACCATAATGCCTGACTGTAGATCATAGTCTGGTGAGCAGGAATTAATCCAATTTGAACTGAGCACAGTATTAAACACGTAGCTCCTAACCTTCCTAACCCCTGGACTCTCAGCTTAGTGGAAGATCATCTTAAAACAATCCAAATATCTTCTACAAGAGTTTAGAGTCAAAAAGTGACTTAGCTCTGCTGAGCTGCAGAACATCACTGATAAAGCAGAGATTCTTTGACTGCTTAAGCAGCCTGCACTCCAGAAACCTGGGAGCAGCTCACCACCTTCCCAATGTCCTCAGGTGCAGAAGCACAAAGATAACGGGAAAAAAAAAAACCAAAATCCAAACTGAGCCCCTCCTGGGAAAAGTTTTGTAAGTGTTGCTCCCCTGGGGAAGGGGTGGCTACAGAAAAGTGTGTAGAAAAGTGCTCTGCTACAGACACACCCCACTCCTGGAAAACGCAGGGCACCTTTTGCAATCCAGAGACAGAAGAAGACAGTGGACAGCTCCAGCTCAAAGAGGTGGCAAGTAGCCAGGGAATATGGGGCTGGGGACTAGCCCTGAGCCAGATTTGGACCCAGCCCCACTGGTTGCAGCGCCAGTGAGAGCAAAGAACTGCTTCCCCATTAGGAGCTGTGGGAGGAAGGGGCGGTGAGAAGACAGAACTGTGAGAAAAAATTGTAGGAATCAAGTAGGACCATAAGTTATGACACACAGATGCTGAACAGAGCAGATTTGGTGGCTCTGAGTGACTGCTGGACGGCACGCGACCCTCACACCATGCATGTCATGCCTTCAGAGTCTGGTGGCAAGGAATCTCAATTAAAGTTTCCAGATTTGTCTTTTCTGGGCTGCACTGAAGTATTTACATAGGTGTGTATCAATTTTGCAGCTTCAACCAATTACAGTGACAGTTTTAAAATAAATCAATACATTATGTATGCATATAAAATAGACTGTATTTCTATATATAAACCTAAGCCATTTCCTGTCTATATGGAAAGTATGGGTATTGTCTGCTGTTTGAAAAAAAGGAAAAAAAAGGATACGCTCCACTTTTTCCATTTATCGTCCAGAACATACCCTCATATCAAACAGTTTCTGATTGAAAACAGCCTCTTAATGCATTACAAGTAAAAATAACCCATTATTGTGTAATATATGATATACCCTTTCCTCTTTTAGGCAAAGCAGTGCCTGCAAATATGTCTAGACAGAGTGATGGAAAAGCACAAATTGGCCTCTAACTGTTGCCACCCACTTATCAGACAAATCTGGAAAAAAATTTAAGATATTACAGTCTCACTCGTTGCACGACACCCATAAGGCAGAGATTGTCTCTGAGGCTTCATGGCTTACTGCAAAGCAGAAGTGTCAGAAACTTTGTGAACAGGAGCATGACTAACTTGCCTTCATGGCCTGCTGAGAATTGCCAAGTGACTGAAATAGGCCAGGGTGTCCTGCAAGCAGTGGAGTATCCCTTGTATGGACAGTGTTAAAAAGTCTTCTTCCCATGCTGCAGATGAATCAGTCACCTGCCAACGCTGCAGACATGATCAGGGTTCAGAATCTATTCACCACATTTTGGAGGGAAGCTTTTAAGTCCTGACTTAATCCTTCTGCCCTGCACCTGATCATTTTTTAAAATAAGCTTTTTAAACTCTCTTGAGTTTATGTCTGGTAATAAAGTTGCCTTGGACCAGGTTCTCTTTTTAAAAAGATCATTTTCCTCCTCTGGCACACCTCCCTGCTACCTTGTCATGGCAGGAAATCAACATCGTTTGTACTTGTTCCGAGGAGTCTCAGGATGCAATGTACATCTTGGATAACAGCCTTTGGGTTTAGCTGTTCTTCTGCTCTCCTCCTCACCCTTAGACAAGAATGACATGGTAAAAATGCTACTGGAAATAAAGAACTGCAGAAGAACAAGAGAAGTCAGTTGCTCGAGAGTTTTCATCTGATGCCACTTGTTTCCCGCTTTAAAAAATACCTTGTATCTATTATTCAGAAAGTGTTAGTATTCCTGAGATGAAAAGAGGAATCAACAAAAGGTGAATCAACAGAGTGGGTGATTTTTGTAGGAAGGGTGTGCTGGATGATGTTTACACAGTTTGCAAGCACTTGCATGTTTTCATCTGTGTATGTATAGAGGGTAGATGCGTAGGAAAAGTGATTGACTCTGGTCCCAGAGAAATTACAGAAGCTTTGTCACATTTTCATGTTTGAAAACCCCGTGGAGGTGAAAGCCAGGCATGGTTTGGGATGTACAAGCCCTGGGTAGGAGGGCAGTACTGGAATAACACACTACCACTTGCTTTGGGCCCTTTGCTTTAGTGCTTTGGCTTCTCCATCTCCACAGCTGTGGAATTCCAGGTGGTGAGGGGCCAATGTGGATGTCTCAAACACCGAGGGAGCAGCCAGGCTTGGCAGGTGGTTTGTCTGGGTGGAAGAAGAGCCAAACAACTCTGCAGTCACCTGTAATCTGTGAGTCAGGCCTGAAGTAAAGTCTCTCCTATACACACATATTTGCACACTCCCCCCACACCATATATATGAACACATATGATATGCACAGCTGAGATGTAACCTAAAGATATTTCCTTTCTTTTTGAAAAGGCAGTGTAAGGTTTCTCCCAAAGGCATAAAAAAGGAAAATGGCACATACAGAACTACCATCTTCACCTCTACAAGCAAAATGCTGATGGACTTTGCAAACGTCACAGCAGTTTTAGCACAGATGCCCCCATAAGGTGAGCCAAGCTGTTCACTGTGCACCAGAAATGGTCTTGTGTTTGAGCTCCAAATGCACCTATTTGTGTAAGTGAGGTTGCAGCTGCAGCTTTGCTGCAGGGACAGGCAGAAACTCAACCCAGGCAGAATTCTGCAGGACAAACATCAGGAGGAGGCACTTTCCAGTTGAGTTTTGAAGTTGCAGGCTTTCTACCAATGTGCTTTGAATTTGCTCCGCTATTTTTAAACCAGAAGACATGTCCAAGCCTCTGCCCAGCCCTCCCCTTATGTTTGGTGCACTTATCGGGGCTGGCACCCTGTCCGAGGCAGGAGATCAGTCAGGAAGCTAACCAGGAGTCCAGATGCTGCTCTTGGAAAGGCTCGTGCCAGAGCCAGGCTTCCACACGTTTCAGCTGCCAAATTCCCTCCACACAAATGTCCATGGTTCCTGGCTCTCGCACTGGGGTAGTTAGAGGAAAAGCTTGAAGAAGAATGTTTTCTACTCTACAATTAACGGGGAGGAGCAGTGCCAGGGGAGCAATACTGCTGACATAGATTGGCATGCCTTGCATTACAAGTTACTGTTTTCCAGCCAGAGGAAGTTCGTGTTTGTCCGTGAAGATTTGCACACGTGATGGCTCAGGGAGTGCACTCCAAGCTCTGCCCTGAGGAAGGGAGTTTGGCTGGGCTGCTTCCCACTTGCAGGTTGCACTGAAATATAGATGGCTACACACATTTATATGTTAGATAAATATTGCAATCCCTATCCCCCCCACACCATCCTAGGAAAGACACTAATTTTTAATAACTGCTTACACTGTAGACCATGGCTTCTATGAAGCTATAACTCTATTTTCCTTCAGGCTCCTGAAATCCCAATCCCGTGGAAAGCTAGGACTGTATTTCAGGCTCTGTATTAAAGTAAACTTCACATGCTAGGAATGCTTTTTTTTCCTACACGGGGCTTTGGTTAAGCAAATCTGTCTGTGATGCTCACGCTGACATCTCTGCCATGGGGAACACACCTGCCTTTTGCTGAAGGTCTGGATCTGCAGGGACTGAAAGGGCTTTTCTTCAGCCCCCCTGCTTGAAGGCCGGGGCTGATTTTGGTGAGCACACACTACACTACCTGCTCATAAAAACAGCAGTGAAAACCTAAACCTGAACAGGTGTACATGGTGATTTCAAGTCATGATTAATCATCATGCTTCAACTAATTGTCCCCTAATTTCATACCACTGACATGAAGGCACCTGAGACTGCAGGATCTATGAACACTCTCAGGATGGGGCATCATTTCCTCAGACCAAACCTGACGGTCAGCAGAGAGCACACATCTACATGTCCCTCCTGGGACAAGAAAGGGTGAGATTTCAAATCCACAGTCACATTGGCACCTTCCAGCATGTTAATGCTTTTAACATGCTGAACCCTGGAGTTTTTTTACTTCCAATTTTAGATTACTCATTGAAATCTCTATTGCAACTGTGGACCATGAGTCCATACAAGGTTTTGTGGGTAGCAAACCCTTATGAATTCAGTTGTTGCCTGAGGCCTGATTTTGTTTCACCGGTCCCTCTCAGATACCTCTGGGGTGTGTAGTTTGTTAGTTTTGAGCTAGGCTAGGGCTGAGTTTCAAATTACAGCTTAGGGATATCCAAACAAGTAGGAAAAAAAAAGATTATTCAATCTACCATGAATTCTTTTACCAGGAAGTGATAACAACAAACATGACAATTGTAATCACAAAAGAAATTACTTCCAAAAGTTTTGAGCAGCTAAAAGTACAGCAGACAGGAGAAGGAGGAAGGATTTAGGACAAAAGCTGGGATTCAACCTTAAGTACAACAATAAGTATCTACATTTCCCATCATGAAGATCTTCTCATCAAAAGCATGTGCCAGAAGTCCCAGCGCACACAGCAAATGCTGCACTATTTTAACTGGTCTGTTTTGTGCCCACTTCCTACGGGTCCATTGGTAAGACAAGGTGGCAGGACTCACTTTTTGCTCATATCTCTATATGAAGACACAGCACTTCTCACAAATGACAGGAAAGGCCAGAGTATTTCATCCAAGATTTTCTCTTTTGTTTAGTGGCATTTTGGCTTCAGCTTCACTACGCTGTTGACAAAGACATTTGAGCATTTTTCTTGATTCGGAAATCTGGGCATTAAGACTCATCTTTATAGTTCACTTAAAAGTAAATGTTTCAAAATGTAAAACTCCTCATGCAGCTTTTAAACTTTATTGGATGAAGACTGAGTGCTGTAAAATGATTTCTTTTTCAGTAATGGAAGTTCTATTTTACAGAAAACGGTAACCATTAACTCTGCCTGCTAAGAGCAAATGAGCAAAATCAGACCCGCTCTATGAAAAAGGAGGATTTGGTCACCATAATAAAAGTACAAATTTTTCATATCCCCTGTTTTCACAAGACCTACTTGTTCCTAACTCATGGGGTTTACTACACAGTCATATGTTAACAGAGGAATCACTTTGCTCATTTTAAATGCAGCTGGAATGAAAAGTGACACAGGCGGAAACAGGAATGAATGAGGGACAACTTGGGAAATAGTTTTTTCGTCTTCTTCCCTGTAGTGGAAGGAACTCAGGAGGTTATACATGGTAGCATCAACTACATCCTTGTCCTTCCTGTCTGCTTTTTTACTACTTTTAAAGGCATCCAGTCTGGAGACTCAGAATTTCTCAAGGTAATCAATTACAGGGCTTGATAATCTTACAAAGGTTGGGTTTTTCTTTCTTGGTGTCTAATAAGAATCTTTCCTATTCCAGAAATTCACCACAGGCTAACACAGATATGCTCTGTTATTGTAATAACTCTTTAGATATTTAAAACCACTCTCAGCATTCACTCCTATCTCTTTTTCTTTACAGTAAGCAAATACAGTTTGTTCAGTCAATCCCCCCCAGGCAATTTTTGTTGTACCTGTGGGGATTGCAACAATGCTCTGGATCCTCATCAGATTGTCTGCATCTTCTGCATGTGCTGTGACCAAACTGAACTAAATGGGGCTGGATTCATAGACAGTCAAAATACCTACAGCACCCAGAGTCTTGTGGCTCTTGAATGTTTTTTCTAGCACTGGCACTGGGCCCACCACAGTCCCAGACTTTGTGACCTGCATATGGCATCTGCACGACCCCAGATGTGCTCCAAGAGCTTCTAGCATGTGCCTGATATCCCTTCAAAGAGAGCTATAGGCCTCTTCCCTCCACTTCTGATAACGATGGCTTTTTCGGTGAGAACCTGGCCCCAAATTAATCTTTGTTCCTCTTTTCACTCACAGACCTCACAAGGATGTGCCTTGTCACTCCTTGAGCTCTCCTTGTCTGCAGAACACAAAATTCTTCACACGAGAACAGCATGTGGGAAGGTTTGAGAATTCAGCAAGCTCTCCTCACATAAATCATCTAGCATCTCTCACAGTGTCCTTCAGCTGCTCAGGAAGTTATTATCCCTCTCCTGCTTTACTGAATGCTATCCCTGCAGCTTTCCTGAGAAATTTTCTGCACTGAACACCTATGGAGTAGCTTCTTGGTCATCTGTTGCATCCTTGACTCTGTCTCTAAACCTGATGGAATTTTTGAGAGACTGGTTTTTGGCAGTGGCTTCTTTTAGCAGACTTGAGCCCCATCACAAAAGAGAGCTGCAAAATTGCATGGGCACTATCGGACACATGCAGTCAGTGGAAGAAGGGAAAACAGTTGTGCTCTGTCCCCCAGTGACTGCTTTTCACATGTATCTGTGCTCTTTCCCTGGCTCTAAAATCTCGCTGCGGGAGTTGATTTGAAGGGCTGGGAAAGAGCTGGTTGTGGCTGATGGAAGTCTTTGTGGGGGTAAAAAAGTTGTGCCATTCTGGGTGGGTGCAGCTACAGAAAGCTCAGGGTCCAGGATTTCGGGTTAGGGTGGGCTGGACACACATTCAACTTCTCAGAGGGCAAGGTTTAGGAAAAGGGAGCATTTAGTAAAAAGTTGAACTTGTGTGAACCTGGAATGAAGGCAGGGCAGACAGGGTCTGAGTCTGCTCAGGCATGGGATGCTCCAGAGTCCCTCTAAATCCACACAAGGTTGGCATTTTTGTTGCTGTACCCAGCACTGACCGTCACATGGCCTGAACTCAGCCTCTGTCCAACATTCGTGCTGTTCCTCAGCATGGGCACAGCCTAACAACTTCTCTCATTGGTTCAGACATCATTAATTTTGTTCAGTCCTGAAGGTTAAACAGCCAGGATGGTCAGAGAGCAGCTCATGGTGTGCTGACCACGGGAGCAGATGTGTGCAAGTAGACCAGAGAGCCACAAGAGCACAGAGCTGGCATGGGTTGGGCTGTCAAAGTACTTATCCAACATGCTGGCAGGACATTTTACTGGTGTTCACACAGATGAATTTAATGCTAGCTTAGAAATTCCTTCCCGAGCAGTACTCACACCCATGAAACAGAGATGTATTTTGGGAGGGAGTAAGACACTGGAGCGGTACCTCCCTCTTTTTACTTTGGGATAGGCTAGCAGCCTTCCAGCAGCCCTCCCTCGGATGGCAGTCCTCATTCCTGCTGTGCAAACCTACCCGGCACACCCCTCAAACCCCAGCCCTGCCATAGGAAGGGATGTTGAAGCCAATATTCTCCTCCCAGGATAATAGGAAAAAAATCGGCCCTTCACCTTACATTTCAACTCCTTCCAATAAGTGCTAAATAAGCTTGACACCGCCTGGTGTGTGTCCCATGGAGCAGGGAGCTGGTGGGGAGGCTCGAGTGACACAAGTGTGCACCTCCCTTCCTCGGCTGACCTGGCCAGGCCCTCCCGAGGATCTCCCGCTCCCTGGCGCGATGGCATTCTCCTGCGAAGGAGTGATCGCATTACCCGGGCCCCTTGTGTAATTCTGGTTCCCAGCAATTGTTTTCTGGTGACCTTTTATTGTTAACGATCAGCGCTGGAGCTGGAGCACAACTGGTGTAAGCATATTTTACATCCTCCTCGAGCAAACAAAAAAGCTGGGTGGGCACAGTCTTGTTTCCTGGTTCACACCCATGACTCCTTTGTGTCTCAGGTCTCCTCCCACCATGTGTCATAGTCAGCAAACCCACTCCCTTACCTTTTGGCTCCCAGATAGAGTGACGTCTTCGAGGGATGCGTAGGCATGCTCAGTGTATCCCATTATTTCCTTTCACATCCTATAAGAACACTGCCTCTCCCTAATACTCAGTCTTTCCTTATCCGTGAGGCCAGAAATGTGAATCCCTACGCGACAGAGTGCAAAGAGAGAGCAGGAAGGATGGTTTCTATTTATTTAAATGTACAGGCTATAAACACCGCCCTCCTACACTATGTTTTGGGTTCTTGCATGTATTTCCATACAGTAAATATCTTGACAGTTCCCTCTGCTCGACCTCAGTGATATACACACATCCCTGAAGGCACAAACACATCAACAGTCTGCTAATCTTCACAAGTAATAACATAGATTTTCTTCTCTCTCCTCACTCTATTAAAACACGTTTGTGGAGAAAAGGCGTAATTGGCTGCCTGCTCCAGACCAGTGGTGGTAGCCCAGGAATAAGCTCAGTTCCTGAGCTGGGGACCCTTCCCAGAGGTGTACTTTGCCAGTACGTCTTTGTCTTTCCTGTGGGGAAGAAGGGAAGGTGGGAAGGCAAAAGAATAGGGAAAGACACCCCGGTCTAATTTTGTTTCCTGCATTACGGCGTGTGTGTACTAGGCGGTGTGTGGTGGGCGAAGTGGGGGACACCACATTAATCAAATCGTGATTCTTTTAGGGTGCAACGGGCAGTTAAAAACAACAGCAACTCAAATTTCTCCCGCAGTCTGTTGGCAGCTCACATGCAACTCCTTCTCTCTGTGGATAGCTTTACTTAGCAGGTCTGTGTCATGACTAATGAAGCCGTCTCTCCGCTAGTGCGCTAATTCCAGGCCTTTTGGGAAGGAGCCCGGCTGCAGCTCACTGCATGGCCCTCCCCTCCTCACAGGCTCCTTATGGCCACCCTGCAGGTCCCTCCCAGTGCCTGCGCTGTGCTCGGCAGAAGTGTGAGAAAATATTTCTCCCTCAAATCTGCCTTCGGGAGAGCGCTGCTTCGCAATGACATTTAAGGACAGATTTTTCTGGGCCACTTCTCGTTTTATCCGAAACATTTGAAAGCCGCTTCCTTGGCAATGCTCTTGCCTGCTCCTCAGTGGTATGATATTTGATCTCTCCGTACCCACTGGCTGTCGGGAGAGGCACGCGTTTCACCGGTAAAGTCATAGTTAAACTAAACATTAAACTGTCCAAGAACTGACTTCCTCGACAGCTCTGATTCAGGCTCCCAAAAATGCTCTGCACAGTGAATCATGCTTCCTTCTGGAAATGACAGAACTTCCTCATCATGGTGTTCTAACTTGCCCTCTCCTCGTCTCCGGTGCTATCAGGAAAGGATTGAATTGCATGCCACATTTTTTCCGTGGTCGGCAGGGAGATGCATCCTTTTTGAAGAGGAAGAATTTCTATGAGTCAAAGGATGACAAACTGAAAATTAGTACCAGCCGCAGAAATAAATGACAAACAACAACATAAAGCCCCGCAGAGGTGGCCAGTGGGTGTATATTGGCTATTTGCCTTTCTGGCCACTTGAGTAGCCTCACAATCGAGAGGCAAACTTGCTTTTCACCACTGAAAATAGGAGCAAAGTTGAAAATGCCAGTAATAGCTGTGTGATTATCTTCCCTGTGCTTGGTTTGACAGTCTTGTCTGCTTGCAAGTCAGGTAAGGTGGGGCAGGGCATGAAAGGTTTTCCCGAGTCCAACCCAGCTTTGAAGGACACAGAGCAAGAGCGTGGGGAGGGGGAGGATAAAGGACAGAGCTTTCTGGGGCGTGTTCCAGTCAGACTCACACAGCAGACTGGTTCACAGGCATTGTGGTGACAGCAATTTAGGGACAGTTTGCTGCACAGAACTTTGAAATCAAAACAGCAACCCCCTGCTTCACCCCCACCCCACGCAAACCTCTGTGATTGCTGAACAAGGCAGAGCTGGGGTAAATACCTGACCATATGGTAAATGATGACTTGCACTGGAAATCAAAATTTGAACAGCTCTTTTTGCCTCTTTGTGTACAAAATTTTAACTCCCCCAGAGCCAGTGCAGGTGAAAGCCCAAGATGCACAGTCATTGTTAGTTGCCAGCCTCTGGGCATTCCTGGGATGAAATCCTGTCCCAAAGCAAATCAGCAGCAAAATCCCAAAGGAATAGATTTTCAACCTCATTTGGACATAATATAACAGGAGGGGCTGGGCATTAAAAACTGGAGAGTTGTTGAGTGAAAGCATAGGGGAAATTACTGTGCTTTTCTTGGAAAAAACTTACCTTCTTTCCCTAGCCGTATTCCATAACAGCAAAGCAGTATGTACTTAACAGGGAAGAAGAGTAAATAATACCAAAATATGTAAATTTCCATGCATTTTATCCAGAAGAAATGCATTTGTTCAAGACTAGTTTAGGAACATTTATTGCCTTTGAGACTTATGTTTATATTCCTGCCCTTTACATTGTCCCTGGGAAATGGTATTACTTGCGTATTGACATTTCATTATTTCAATGTGGTTCACACTTGCTGTTTGTAGCAGATGAAGACCATTAGAAACAGGCACGAAGAAAAGAAACAAAACAAATTCTTCATGCATCTGAACCTGTTTGGGGTCCCCTCTTGCACCAAGTAGGCTTAGAGCACACCTAAGGTGGAAGTCAGGGGATGTAGAAGTGGAAGAAAACACCTGAATCATCAAATTCAGTCACAGGCAGCACAAACATAGAGACCTTTTCATAAATGGGTCAAGCTCTATCCTGAAAAGAAGACAACCTCTTGCTTCTTGCAAGGCTACCCCAAGCCTTACTCCTCCAAGTATCTTTTTCTGATTTCCTCCACATGCTTCTTTGTGGCCAGAACAATTTTTGTGGCGTCTGTTTTAACTCAAAACCCACTAGTAACAACAACCCATTACTTAAATGTAATGCTTCCAGACAGCAGCTGATTCAATCACAGGAGTAAAAAAATATTCTTAATAATAACTAACAGTCAGGTCCTTCAAATGCATGTATGGGCTAGGGACTGGAGTGGCACACAGAATAAAAGTACCTGCTCAGTCATGACCCTCAAACCATGCTCCTTTCGCAGACTGATCTGGAGGGGGATAGGTATTGAATCCCAAGGACTGATCATGCTCAGCAGTTTTGCAATCAGATAGGACCTTGCCAATTTGCTGACTCATTTCCTTTGGTCCCTTGGATGTAAAAATGAGAGGTCTCATCCCACCGCCACTGTACAGGGTATGCCTCATCGATGGAGTCCAAACCAAAGCAATCTGAATCTAATGGGAAAATTCATACATCAAAAGTATGGAGACTCATGGAAATGTAATTGAAACAACACCCAAAAAGAACGTTTCGTTTTTTAAATTCCATTGGTTTGAAAACTGTAGTCTTAATGCAGAAAGGCTAATTTTAAACCACAAAGAGAGAGCTGTGGGAATTAGAAATTATCTATTTTCAGCAGCAATGTCTGTTGCATTTTTTTATTCATCTGTCTTTCAGATGAGAATTTGAGCCCAATTTTTGTACAGCTGTTGGCAAACCTCCCCTGGACTGCAGTGGAGGAGGCTGATTGTTCATGTTTGGAAGATACTTCAGATGTCTTCTGTCACACAACAAGCACATGCAAAAAGAACTTGTTCAAGTTGGATAGGCTGGATCACAAGACCAAGGACTTGTTCCCAGAAAAGGGAAAACTTGTTTTACAGGAAGGTGCAAGGCTTCCATGGACAGGAGAGGGACTGCAGGATAAAAGGGGCACTTTGAACTGGGGAAAAAGCAACACACCAGTACCAGCTTGTGTCACTGTGGTCGCAAACTAAAGATGACAACCTGAAGGCAAGGGTGGTGGCCAGAAGTTTTGGACTTGGGGAAGTGCTGGTTGGAATGGAGGACACCTGGCATCAAAATGTCCCCGTACAGCTCTGATGGGTCATATAAAAATGCTCTGTGTTTGGGTAACGCTTGGTTGGTTGCACAACACACGGTGCTTATCAATGGTGACATTCATGAATGTAACTGCACACAGTGACTATGGATTTAGGGGGCCTGCTTGCTCTGCTCCCACCTCCCCTCATATCTGTGAATATCACAGTGAGTAGAAAGATACCATAAAAACTCCCAGAAAGGCTTTTCTCAAAGCGCTAGCCTGGAAAAGGAATCATTCCGCTCCTCTGTGTACTGTGCAAGAAGCCGTGAGCTATCTTCAGAAAAACTGTCAAAACCAAAACTGCAAAACTTTCCTATCACTTCCAGTCCACAAGCTGGTCTCTCTCTTCTCCTACAGACCCACATGTGTACCAACACATAACCATGGCTATGAGCTCTCTCTCCAAACAACTCCTCCCCACACTCACCCCCTTTTCCTCCTGCCCTCTCCACACTCACAGGTGGAAAACAAAGTGAAACCCCAGGGTCAGAAGGGCTGAGCTGATCGGTGCCCAGCCAGCTGCTGCCACCCAAGGAGGCTGAGGGAAGAAATTCCTGCCAAAGCACAGCTCCTCCTGGGTCTCAGGGTGCTGCTGACTCCTTGGCTGTGCATCATCCACTGTGTGCTGTGAGACCCCACCAGGGCTGGCCCAGGTCACCACGTGCCTTCAGAGGGCTGTGTGCTCCTGGTGACTCACCAGGAGGTCACCAAATGAACCAGATCCTGAGCTCTGAGGAACTCTGCCAGCCCTGTGCAAATGGGAGAAAAGGGAGGAAGGAAGTTCTGTTGTTGCATTTTTTCACGGTGATCAGTGCTGAGTCAAAAAAAGGGCCCCAGGATTAGAGGGGGGGGAAAGATAAAATCATTAGAGAAATAGAATTAAAAAAGGATAAGCCAGCTGGATAGGAGTGGGAGCCCACAAGACACCATATTCTTCTCACTGCAGATGATGGTTGTGAGAAAATCAGAGAAGGGAGTGACAAGTGGGTGGTGATAGTCTTCACTGCTAGAGTATGACCTGCTTTTTTCTCATCCTGGCCTCTCCCTAATCCAACCACTTTTTCCCTGCGTAAAGACAGAGGGAGAAGGCAACATTGAGCAGGTCCAGTTGAGTCTGCTCTCCCTAAGAAATGCCTCTGGAGCAACAAGGTTGATTTCTGCTCAGGGTTCAGTGAGCTGTTCCCATTCACTTGTGCTGACATGAAACTGGTGACACCACAAAAGTGCTGACCAGGGTGTTCCCCACATTAAGCAGAGCTAAAAGCTCAGACAGACTGCAGGCTTTGGTGAGCTCTTAGCCATTTGCCAAGGTGAAGTTGCCATGTTTTACACACTAGAATTAAGGAAAAATAACTCTAACATATTATAATTGTGCTTCTAATAGCATGTGCTAACTGCTTTGCTGGAGAAGTGAGCAGCTGTTGCAAAAGTACCAGAAAATCACTGGCTACATGGTTTTCCACATGGGATGCAAGACATGCTCATATTATATAGGATGTTCAGCAGTTCCAGTAATACACCAAATATATGCCCAGAAGTTAGTTTTTGAGATATTTACAATTTGGGCAAGGATCCTTTCAAAATATTTCCTCAGGCAACCAGTAGCGTAGGGCTGAAGAGTTTATCTTGGTTAATTCTGCCTGGTTTTAAAAGGAAAAAAGATTGTGGGGGTCAGCTCATTAGCAGCTGTAAACTGGCACTGCTCCAGTAACCTAAATAAACTTCTGGGTTCATACACTGGCTAGAGAGAGTCTGGCCCCATTCTTCAACTATTTAATCCCACAGTATGGCAAGGATTTTACCCCACTGTACTGGCAAGAAGCAGTTTGGTTTGAATGGACAAATGCTTGATGTTTATCAGCTCTCTCTAATTGTCGAGTTGCTACCACCAATGCTGAAGTCCAAACATTGCTTGTGATCCTTTGTATGGCCAGGGCTTGACATCTCCTAGAATGGATTTCTCAAGCAGATAGCTGAGACTGATGTAGAAATGCTAATTTTTGTGTCCACGCCTATTAAACAAATGTCCTGCTTCTGGGCAACAGCTTGGCCCTGTGTATCTTTTCTATGGATATTATTTTCTGCACATTTCCCAAATCTATTAATAAAGTGGAAACCATATAAAATCTTTGATGCCAAATGTGTTGCTTAGGCTGTGTTTCCTCCAGTTGCCCAGGAAAGGAAAAGTGGGATAAAGAGCTGCTAGTAAAACAATTTCCAGGATTGCCCGTTTTCCTTGCTTGTAAAAAGGTTCACTTCAATTTAATGTTAGCTACTAATGAATGCTCAGCATAGAGGACTAGTGCCTTGATTTATGCTCCCTTGTGATATACTTTTGGCAATTACCCAAACTGCTTTATTTTTCTTAGTGTTTCATTGATTAGCAAGGATGCAAATTGGCAAAAGGAGTAAATTGATATCGAGAAGTCAGAAATGCTGGATTTGGTATATCCAGTTTGTACATGCAAATTTGTATTCCTGAAATGCATCATCCTTTTGAAAGCCAGCCTTGCTAAGTCTGTACTTGTGAATGTTAATTATGGAGGCAAAGCTCATGACTTTATAGCCTGATGTGATTTTGGTGCTTAAAAAAGGAATTAAACCATTTAATTATTTTTGAAGAATGTAAAGCAACTTTCCAAAATCTGCAACATTGTTATATACAGAATAAATCTTCTGAAAATTGGCATAGCCGAGTTTGAATTAGTGTGTTAAAAAAAAAAAAAATTTAATAAAGACATATTTTAAGAATTTTTTTCCACCTCTATCAACCTGTGAGAACCTGACTTATATAATTCTGTCAGAACTACCATATGGCTGTAACTCTTCCAAAACTTATTCTTTCTTTTATTGGAAGGTGCCTCTTCCAAAAGAGTTAAATGATGCTATATGCCAGAGATTACCACAAATAACTTTCCTCTTTGCAAATAGCTGTTGCTACTATTATTGCCAATGCCAGCGCAGCACAGGAAAAAATACCCTCTGTCACAATGATCCCTATTCAGAGTCCAGTGGATACCCAAACTGCTCCAGGAGGACGCTGCCATTAGGGAGCACATTCTCAAGAAGACAAAAATGGTGAGCTCTTCGGGAGCTAAGCAAAATGAAGGAGCTGTGGATATTTTATGTACAGCCCCATATGTGCAATCGAAGGGGATGGCTGGCTGGGGAGATGCCTGTGTAGGCTGGAAAAGAATTTTGAAATTAACATTTAAAAAAAAAAAAAGACAGCACAACCTGGGCAGCACAGAAGTTACGGGGCACTGTTGCATGATGAGGCAATGAGGACTGGCCGCAGAAGAGTCTGTGTTTGAGAATGCAGATGTAGGGTATGTACTCCCAAATGCCTGGACTCTTCATGGCTTTGTTTTTATTTTCAGTTTTCTTGCTAACTGTGGCACATATAGAATTATTTTAACATACAACATAAGAATTTTTATTTGTCTGAATTATAATACACCATATGTGAATGCATCTGTTCTTCACTGTGTTATATTTATTATTTGTACTATGGTGGGGCCTCAAGTTTCCACCTCAGATCAGGGTTCCAGCTTGCTAGGCAATGCACAAACACATAATGGGAAACACTCCCTGCCTTGAGAAAAACATATTCTAAATTGACAAAAACAGCCCAGGGTGGGAAAGGAAAACAGCCAGAGCACCGTTCCATGGCAGCTTAACCTCATCTAAACTGAAGTTACCACGGTCCGGCACCTCCAATCCAGAACTCAAATTGCTCATCTGGCTTAAACTGGCTCACAGTGTGAGTAACTCCACCCCAGCAAGGAGAAGAGTAACCCTGATCTGAAATTAGGCACTTTTTCTCAGTGGTAAGGTTAATTTAGCAGAATTAGCTCCCTGGGAAGCTATTCCCTGCACTGGGAATCCCTAGCAATTCCCAGTGCAGCACTACAGCACCAATGCTGGCACAAGGAAAGGCCACGGCAGGACAGTGAGGAGCAACAGCCGTGCCCTAGGTTGGCGTAAGCTGCTGTGGAAGCTCCCAAAAAGCAGGAGGACACCCAGGACTGGAGAGGTCAGGCACAGAGTAAATGCTCTGGCACTTGCTAGCAAGTGGAGTTTGCTCAGCTTTTCCCACTTTGTCCAATTTGTCACTTCTTCTCTCCCGTGTGGGCATTTTTGCACACACACACACAGAGGCTCACAGGATGGTCCAGAGGGTGAGGAGCAGCGTAGGATGGTCAGAATCTCTGGATCTTCAGAGCAGGAGGCTCCTGAGGCTGTGCTGGGTTCACCAGGCCATGGTCAGGAGATACTATTTATGAATCCTTTGATGTTAAGTGATACGTCACTAACAAGGGGTGTGCATTACATATGCTCATACCACAAAAAAACAATGGGAATGGTTTTCATCCTCAGATCTGTGGCTGCTTTCTGCTCTTTTCATTTTCAATTTGCACTCTTGTTTTTAAAAGTCCACTGGGGCTTGCTCCATCTCAGCATTTGGTTTCTTTCTTTGTCCTCCTACTGCAATCTGTTACCTCTTGTTATCTACCATTATGCCTTTCTTTACTCCTTTATGTGGTTTTGCATGGTTGCTGCTGCCTCTAGGAACAAGCTGCCTGCCTCTGAGGGCATATCTTTTTTATTTATTTTTTTAAAAAATTCTCGTTTTAAAACACATGTTTTTCCTGTATTTATGATGCAAAATTGTTCTGTCCTTCTCTGCTATGGGCCATGAAGAATGCCTGCTTTAATTTACCCTGCATGCTGTGCTGTTCATTCTTCTTGTCTGTAATTTATGCCACATACTGTGCACTCCCTTGTATTATACAACATAAAGTTGCCAGATGGGTGAGTGCAACGCATGCTTTAAAATCAAGGCTTTAAGGCAACTGCTTAATCCAAAGCCGCAGAAGAAGCCAACATGAAATAAGAAAGAGCATTTGAAAATATACCCAGACAGGTCAGTAGTTATTTTGTGGGGCTAACACTCTGAGAACACTCGCTAATTAGCATATAATATTTTTAACTTCTCCTTGACATTTCGTTTTTCCTGCTTAGTTTTCATGGTGTGTGATGGCAAAAGATGGAGCCAACAGCAAGGCATTAACGGGAAAGAAGGGTATCTGGTCCTAAACCAGGAGCAGTCACTTGTGTGATGAAGTGACTGTAAACCCCATTGCACATCTCCCTGCACCACTGGGGGTGGGGAGGTAGAGCTGGGAAAGAGGAAGGGGTGGGGGCAAGGGATTTTCAAGGTCTTACTTTACTTCTCACTATCCTGCTCTGATTTTGTTAGTAATAAATTCAATTAATATCTCTAATTTGAGTCTACTTTGCCCACAATGGTATTTGGTGAGTGATCTCTCCCTGTCCTTATCTCAACTCATGAACCTTCACTGTATTTTCTCTCCCCTGTCCGGCTGCAGAGGGGAATGACAGCGTGGCTTTGGTGGGCGTCTGCCACCCAGCCCAGGGTCAGCCTTCCACAAGCAGGCTCCTCAAGGCTTGGGAACATCCCTGCAGTGCTGAGGACTGCTTTGTGCCTGGACAAAGCTGCTGTGGCCGCGGAGGGCCGGTCCTACCACCTGCCATAGGATTACATGAGCGCTTATGCAACATTTTGTGGGGGAAGCAGGGCTATCCTGGGTGAGGTCTAGGCTCTGTGGAAGCTGACACAAACTCCGCAAGCGCTGGCTGTGAAACAAGGCTTCCTCCCTACACCCTGATGTGCTCAGAGAGGCTGTGCTTGCTGACACCAGCAAGAGGCAAAGTGGCTCGCTCAGCCAGCGCCCCAGCCAAAGGAAAGGCTGAGAGTAACCATGCATTTCAGGTGGGCTATTGGAAACCAGGCTGGGATTGCTAAACAGATGGTGTCACACTAAGCTTCAGCACCACCACTCCCTGCGATGAGTGTTTTCAAAGAAAAACGTGAGGATGGGGAGAAAAATATGTTAGAGTGTGACAGAAACCTACTGCGTTATGGAAGGGCCAGTGGGAGGAAGGGAGATGTGGAATGAATCTATCTGCATAGTAAAGTGGAGGCACAGCACGTCTGTGCCAGCCAGCACTGAAGATGTACCAGCATGGGCTTTTAACACACTGCTCCCCATCAAAATGCAAGTTCTCATCATTCTGCTCTGGTGGCAGCCTGAGCTGAAGCCTCTGTGGCCCCATCTCGGTGTCCTCGCAGCTCTGGGTAGGGAGCTCGAGCTGTGTGGCCAAGCTGATCACACCCCAGGAACACCTCAGCAGGAAAGGTGCTGGATGGAGCAAGGGCAAGGAGCTGCCAAGAGGAGCTGGACTCGCTAAATGTGGACACAAATGATTCTGTCGGCTCACAGCTAAGAAGTGAAGGTGCCAGGGCCACAATTTGGCTTCTGCCTTATCTGTCCACTTACCAAGGCTGAAGCTGATAAATGCACCTATTGCATCACCCAGAGCTTGGCTCTATTTTTCAAATGGTTCCTACAGTCCCACCCGGTGTAGTCTTAATTGCTTTAACTATGGAATTGGCACCAGAAAGATGAGGAGTGAAAAAAAATTATATTGCTCATGCTAAGAGAGCAAATGTAGCATTACAGGGCAAGGTTGGTGCTGTGAACACCTTTTATGCTCTCCTACACTGAGTGACACATCATGGGACACACATCTTCTAAGGACACAGAATTGCTTGGAGGTATTCCAAGATAATTTCATTATCATTTACATTCAAATGTTTTAATTGTAAGTCAACAGACCAAAGCTCACTAACATAGGGATTTGGCATTTCAAGTTTCCTTCTCAAGTGAAAAAAAAAATTCTTCACCACTCTGGTTGATGATGGATTTTGCTTTTACTCCAGATTATTTTAAAAAATATAAAAAAATGAAAAGTTTGTCTCCGATACAATGAATTTCCTATTGACACTAAACTGGCAATGCAATGTAACTGATAAGTACGTTTCACAGTTAGTTTAACATGCCTTAAAACAAACAGATTAAAGGACTGAGAGTAAGCACGAGTGTCTAAAATAGCTGCTGATACTTCCCTCTACCTTCTATAAGGCTTGACTTTTTAATAATCAACCCATTTCTCCCATGCATTTTCATGTGCTTCAGTGAGTTGGACACAATCCAGGCATTGACTGACTGTGCTTTGCAGCACTTGCTAAGTTTCTATTTCTTCTAGAGGAAAAAGAAACTCAAGAAAGAGAAACTTTGTGCGATAGTGCCTGAAAAAGGTATTACATCACAGGGCCTGAAAATAACTAATATCAGCCTGCTTGTCGAGGGTTTGTTTCCCCTTTCTGTATGACTGTCGTTAATGAGATGTGTCAGCGCAGTCAGTAGAGGACTTCTTCTCTAAAGTTATGTATCCGTACATATATTTAACTTGTATTCAGGGCTTGACCTCCATCAGTATGTAATTCCAGTTGCAACTCAATCCTGTTATTTGGGGATTGGATGCCACCAGACTGATCTGTTGTTAGTGAACCTCTGATGCTCGTCCCACAGCACAGCGTTTCAAGAGCAAGAAATCAGAGCAGTGTTTGCCAAGTCCCCAGATCACAATCTTATTTTCTGGGCTTCTCTAAACACTTCACCGCCTATCATAGTCAAAAATTCTGCGCTGTGTCAGATGCTCCTGAATTGGCATTTTCCAGGGTAAAGCATGCTGAAAGATCCCAGACACTCCAGGGGCAGAGAGGACAGAAACTTCTTTTTGGAGCTCCTGGCTCCCTTCACAAGACCTGCTCTGACATCTCGTACAACGTTTTGCTTCTCTGTTGTAGTGGTCTGAGGACAGTGTGTCTCCTCCAAGCTTTCATTCTTTTGTCTTGGGTGTTTGTACTGTCATCAAGAAGGATTGAGGCTGCTATGTTCATTTTCATATCACTAGGATATCGTTTTCAAGAGAGAAATCTGTCATATGGTGGGAGAGGGAAGGACACACACTGCCTTACTCAAGATGAAAAACTTCTGTTAATATGACTAAGAATTACTCACATACCTGGGACAGGATTCTGTATTAGACTTAAAATTCATGTGAAGGGAACATCCACCGTTTTGGCAGGGGTGGGTATTCAGTGCATTTTTCAGGGATGAAACTCAGAAGAACAGAGAAGGTCAGTTTAACCTTGTGGTTGTGGTTATGAATGAGCAAGGAAGTTTAAATTACACTGGAGGACAGCTCCTTTAGTCACGGGAGCCCATAGTGCTCTCTAGATCCTTCATAAGTAAATATGAGCACTTTGTGTTTTTTCAGCAATTAGCAAAATGCTAAGACACAATGATTAGGTTGTTCTTATTTAGCTTTGCTGATGGTTAAGTTCCTTATTGGCTGCTCGAGATTACAGCTATGGAGCAATCTATAAACAGAACAGCCAGGCATTTTTCACAAGTGTAATACAGTAGGCTTTTAGCAGAGCTCTCTGCTGCTTCCTCATCATTTTAAATGACAAGCATCAAGCACAAGAGAAAAAGCTAATTACATTTGTGTTTAATCCATCCAGCCGCTCATTCGAAATCTGATGGATTGTTTCACACGTCTGGCTGAATTCAGCAAGAGAAGTGCTTCCCTTCATAAGCAACTGATACATCATGCACAGGATTGCTTGGACACTGATCTCTGCAATCTTTCCTGCAAAATTTTCTATTTCAGACGTGTGAACGCTGATGGCTGAGATTCCTTGCTGCACTGCTCCTGGCTCACTTTGAGATCAGCTACACTCCTGATTATTCCTGCTGCTTTAAAATCCATCTCTTGCCCCACAGTCGACGCTGCAGTTCTGTCTCACGAAATGCATGTCCAGAGAAATTCCCCAGATGTGGTTTAGAGCTGCTCACACCACTCACGTGCCCTGTGATCGGTGGCTGATGTTAGTTGACTGTCAATGCTGGCTCAGCGACACTGGGACCATCCAAACCTCCCGTGGTTCCTCAATCAACTTTTTCTAAATTGTTCCAGGAGCCTTTGACTGACTCACTGAAGCCCTGTTAATTGAATAATAGGACATTTCCCACTGCTTTACCTGGCATCTGCTTTCGTTAAGTAATATTAAAGTTTTCCTTAGTAATTTAATCAGAAGTAAAAAAAACCCACCAGAAGTCAGTAATACTTCTACTGATTTATGCCTCCACTTGTAAGAAAGATCTGAATCAGACTTTTATCTTTATTAGCCAGGTGATAAAGTAAAAAATTACCTTCTGGGAGTGAGAGCAGATGTCCAAGATACATCTAACAAAACTCAGGTGAAACACACTTGTGTTTCAAATGGCACCTCATATTATAGGTGGAAATTCACTAAAACATGTAACTGTACAACATTGAAATGATGGGGCCACCCTTTAATAAATTATGTACAAAAAAAGGCCTTTTGTGAAAAGAAACTGCACTTCAGGCATATTCTTATTATTACTTAAACCTAAAGTCAACCAAAAGGGAAAACTCTCGCTGCCAACTGTGACAGACTGCAGCACTGCACTAACAGGAAGGCTATTTTAATTCTGAATTGGGAACTGGATTACTTATTCAAACAGTAGTTTTCAAAACTGCAAGACTATGTTCTTGTTCCCTTTGCAGCATGTTTCCAACTGTATCCTATTCATTGCACAGTTTCAAAGGATTGTACCTTTGCTATATATACACCCTGGCTTCTGAAATTGGTTTCCCCCAATTTCTGCCTGGTTTGAACAACCACGACTTGTTTCCCATGCATCTATTTCAATACCATCCCAGCAGATGACAGCAGGCAGCTTGGACCTGGCTTCACGTCAGCCTTCCAACAGCTGCCAGGAAAAGGACAGTATTTCTGAGTGACAGATGGGGACACTTACCAGGGATGTCACAGTTAGGTTCATGCTATGGCACCACAGATACCTTTGGAGATTTCCATGAGTTTTGGGTTTCCTTCCTGTGTTTGCTGAAGTCATTGTGAGCTATGCTACCACCTTCCTAATGAGTGCTGTATCTTAGATTACCTACCCATTTAGACACCCCTCCTTTTGTGGAGAAGGATTCTACTGATGAAGAAAATCCTTTTACTAATGGATCTTTGTTTATGAAAAAAAACAAAACAACAACAAAACACTAGGACATAAATTAATCAATAGAGAGATAATTTAGATGATGCTTTAGAAGGCAAATATTAAAAGTGCTTTTGCCATCTGAGCTGCAGTTGGGAGCAGGATGAGGTGTGGGGGTAGTGAGACAGAGTCTTCTTTGAACCTCTTGGATGGCAAGGGCAGCCAGCCAGTTCTTCCCAGCTTTCTCTCCATAGGGAGGATATATTCTCCCACATCAGGAGGAATATGATCATGCCCTTGAAGAGCAGCAGAAAGAATTCCCCTCATGTTTCACAACATACTCCAGTGAGGCTGTTGCCATGTGTATTTCAGTGCCTCTAGAATAATGGACACCGAGAATGGGCAGTCTTGGCATGATGGAAATTGTCTCCTTGAGGGATCCATGGCTGCAGATCCAAAGCCCTCCTTGGTCTCCCACTGCCCTGCCTGTGAGGATAATCCTTGGGGGAAGGTTCTGCTGCCCTTAAATGAAACTTGACTTGCACATTACTTGTTCAGACAAGCTCCGAGTACAAATGACTCATCATTTCCCTACTTTGTTTTGCCTGTTAGGCAGCCATCAGCATTTACATCACAATTGATCATAAAAGAGTAGAACCGATGTAGCACTTCCAACCTCGCCCCTTGTGAGTTACTACAGGAAATTTGCAGTCCTCCCCCAAATTCTCCACCTTAATGTCCTCACTTTGAATAATCAAGGAGAAAATATTTTGAGAGCTCCACATTTGCAGGCATTTCTTGCCTGTGACTTTTTCTCTGTTCAGTGGTATTCTTCAGCTCACCAGTCCTCACTCTCACAGTTTTGGGGGAATAACAAACATGATGATGTGCTGTGATGGGCAGACCAGCACAGAAAAAAAAAAAAAAAAAAAAAAAAAAAAAAAAAATTTATAAAACTTAAACCAGTGTAGCCAGAAACCTCAATGCACAGGCACAAATGTTCTTTCATGGTCCTTCAACCTGACCCAAGAGCTCCAAGTTCAGCATCATTCTGTAACCAAGTGGTACAGTGATACAAAGATGGCACAGAGGAGTGAGACAGCGAATTAGCTCTAATTGCAGCAGTTTACCAAGGCTGCATTTCACCTTGTTTTTGTCCTGTCTGCTAGAACCATCCTGTTCAGTGAACTGCAGCCAAAGCACAACGAGACCACAGTGAGGCAGAGACATGAGAGCCTGTCCTGGGTTTGGCAGTGCCAGAGCTGGCGCTGCAGAACGCTCTGCCCTCCCTGGTGAGCACAGACTGCTGCAGCTCTCCTCTTTTTTTGGGAAAAGAAGATTCACTGGTGAACACAACCTAAACAAGTTGGATGCAAACTCAGTTTGGAGAGGCAGGGGATGAGGGACTGATTTGCAACCCACAGACATGAGGAGCCCTGTATGCATTTCATACTGTGCAGTACAAATGGTCTGACTGCAGCCCTCTTTGCAGGAACCTTGCCTCATTTCTTTGCCTCCCCATGATTCTCAATACATTTTAAAATAAGTTGTTACAGTTTGAAGGTTTTTCTTTCTCATTTAATGCCTCAGAAGGAAAAAAATAAGGCTTGTTCCTGCTTTACAATCACAAGGGCTCAAAGCGTAATTTCAAAAGTTTCACTTGAGAGATCTTGTGTTAAGAGAACTACAGGTGCCAGGATTTTAATGCATGTACTGTCCATGACTTAAGTGCTGGTTATCCTGTGCAGATGTTCCTCAGCTTCCCTCTGTCACACAGCACACGTGTATTAGTGATATTGGGATGGATAAATATGTGCACACACACACCACTGGAGCACGGCACTTGATTTTTCTGAAAGCACCCAATTTGTCAAGAAACCCAGAAAAAGCTGACAGAAAGTGCCAGCATCTTGCCACAAACAGCAGCTGAGGAGGGAAAGAGAAACTCCGGTCACGAATGAGAAATCCCAGCAGCAGCTTCGCTTTCTATCATCGATGAGTTGGTGCCTCAAGAATATCCCTGTGCAGGGGAGGCACGAGAGAAAGATTAAAAGGGACAGAAAGCATCAGACCCGAAAGTAGAAAAGTAGATGTCACGGAAAGTGGAGAAGTCTGGGAATCATGTGATTTATTAATGGTGTTAAATAAAGCCAGGTCTGGAGCAGGGTTTGTGGAGGACTGTGCCATGTCCATGCCTCGGTTAAACTGTGACTTAGGACACCTTGCTCAGAGCTGTCTCAGCAGGCTCCTGCAGCCTCAGGACTGTCCATCCCCGCCTCCTTCCTGCCTTCCATCTCACCCCAAGGCAGCATCCCTCTCTCCCAGTGGCAGGCTGGGAGGGCATCCCCTGGGCAGACTCGTTGCCATCTCCCTCCAGTGCTGCAGCAAAATGTTACAGAGCTGCTGAACAAACCAGAGGAGCAGGTGAAACTCCAGGAGCCTGCCCTTGATTCAGTGACTGTGAGAAGTAATGCTACCAATGACAATGCATTTCTGTGCATTTGTTTCTGTAATTTTAATTAAATAAACAAAACAAGGTCATTAAATGTGCAAAAAAGGCATTTCACTCATTCTCCATTGCAAACGATCACTGGCTGTACTGAATGACTTTTGGATAAAAGCCACTAAAGAAAAGGAAAAAAATATTGTGTGTGGGCAATGCTGTAATATTCCATCCCTGGCTTTGCTTCCTCTTCTTTTTTTTTTTCTCTGAACAGCAAAAATTTAGCATTTTCTTTTTCTTTAAATAATCCTTCTTGCTGTTGGGATAACTCCCTTTTAAGGCCAGCTTTTTGCTCAGAGGGAATGTTGACTGCACTTATAAACACCCACTTCCTAGGGTTTAGAATAGTAACAGCAACATAACCTGAACTATAGTTTCAGCAACATGCAGCAAACACATTCAGGCTAAGGCTGGCCCACCAGCTTTTTCAGAAATGCTTCAGAAGTGTTGGCAATGCCACTGGGTTTTTATTTGCTATCCTCACAAAATCACGTCTTTGAAAACCTCCCGTCTTTCTCCTTTCTTCTTTGAAAGTGCAACCCTGTGGTTCTTCCAGCTCCTAAATACACAGTGAGGGATTTTGGATGGGGCAGTAAACACCGAGGCAGGAAAATGCTGCCCTCTTTATAACTTAGGAATTTTAGGTGGGTGCAAACTGTGATCATGAGGAAGATTTCCAAGAACTACACTGAGGACCAGATTTCACCATATGTGTATTCTGCCCAAAATATCCACTTTATCTCCAGGGAAGGTTGCAAAAAAGCCTAATGACTTTTCAGCTGCTAGACTGCCATCCCCAGTGTAACTCACTGAAACCTGGTTAATTAGCCTTGTACTTTGGAAAAAGATCTGGTGTAACAGGGTAAAAATTTCCACTTCACTGCTGCAGTTAAAGAAAAGTCCAAGAAGATCAGACAGCAGAAGAACTGCAAACTCCAGCAGTACCAGTGACTTCCAAATACACCCTGGACTTCCATGGCATCAGCACTGAGCCACGGAATGGTACTGGTGTCTGATCTTCACTGGTTCCTGCAGGCACCTCAGCCTTTCCAGTCGTGCAGGTTTGGCATTGCAGCTTGGTGTTTAAGCTGCTGCCTGTGTGTTTGTGTCACCTCTCAGTGTTTCACACCACGACTCCCCTTTGCCTGGGGTGGGATGTGCAATTCCAGCACCACACCAGCCCAGCAGATCCCGAGGGATTGAGGCTGAGCTTGTTCACGTGGCCATAAATTAGGAGCAGCTCCGCTGCTGGTGGTGACACCGAAACACACAAGCCTGGACTCGGGTTCTTCATACCTATTGCATGGTTTGGTTTCTACGTGGATGGCTGGGAGGCTAAATGTAAAATGATCCACCCCCACCCTCCTGAAGGAAAAAAAAAAAGGCATTAAAAAAACCAAAACAAAACCCCAACACATGGAAACACATCAAAAATGTGTAGGGATGGGGGGGAGGGGGAATCCTTGCTGAAAACAAAACAATCTTGTGCCAAATGAGTTGTCATGGCTTTACTATAACATTCCCACAAAGAGGAACAGAATTTTCTTTATTGTGAAATCTTCGTTGTGAGTCTTGCTGCTCCTGGGAAAAGTCATATGTCAGAATAGAACAGTGTTTCCAAATATGACTAGTCTGAACAGATAAACAATGAATGTCAACACAGCACTCAAGGAAGTATCTATCTGTGGTTAAATCCCTTTCTGAGAGAGTTTATATTCCTGTTCTGGTAGTATTACACATAATGAATACCTATAGAGGCGCTTGCCTTTGTACACCAGACCCTATTAAACTCCAGTTAGAGTTCCTGGAGTCCCAGTTACGGACAGCCAAAGCTACCAGCTGTGTCTGAGAATATCCAGCAGCATTATCTGCTGAGGTCAGAACTTCATAATAAATTTCATTGAGACTCCGTGGTGCATAAGACTCGGACAAAATTAATATTGTCGTCCATTTACGTTTTTTAACTGACTAAGAAGCTGATGAATTTTCAGGTTTAGTCTCCTGTACCTCCCAAATTTGGAGGGGAAGGAATAGTCATTCTCCCATTTTGGCTGTTCTGGGGCAAGGAGTAAGTAGCAAAGTTCAGAGGACCACAAGTGAGCAGAAGGAAAAGAAAGATTCCAGTCCTTCGCCCTCTCTCACTACAAACACTGGGACCAAGTTCATCGTGTCCTTTAACAGAGGTGAAAATAAAATGCACTCTTAGGAGGAGGTCCTGGAGAGGCAAAACACCACTGTAACAATCCTGCTACCAGGGCTGCTGCAGGCAGGAGCTCTTCCATCACCAAACCCAGCAGTTTTTGGGAGCAGGTTTCCTACCCCCAGCCACCTTCTATTTCAGCCACGTCTGCTTTGACCACCAAATCACAGTTGTGTTTCTACTCTTTGGGTGCCTGAACTTCCATTTCTTCGCGGCAGAGCAATGCTACTTTAATAAGGGAATGCATCCCCCTGATGCCCATAAGTCTAAAACTTTGGGGTCAGGACAATCCACAGGTAATGAATTTGGGTCTCCCACCTCCTTGGGTTATATTCATATTTATATAGGCTGTGTCAGTAAAGACAAGAACTCTCCCTTCCGATCAGCATTCAAAGCCTTCCCAAACTCAGATCCTCTCCTCTGCCTTCCAGCTTCTCTTAAATAAAGACAACAATGACTTTTGGTTCTCTGCAGGTTTTTCCCTGAGGGCCGAGAAGCTCCTCAGGAGATGCAGCATTTCAGAGACTTCTATTCAAACCTGATTTTCACATGGAGAGGAGGGGGAGAAAGGCTGGCCTTCAATTTCACTATGCCCCAACTCCACATCTGCAAAATTGGGACATTATGGGGCAGATGAAGATCCAATGCACTTAGAACACGTATTCTGAACAGCAACTTTCTTTTGTGGTCCCACAACACAGCAGAAGTCTGAATCCAAGAGAACACATTAAATCACACTGTCCTTGTTGTTAGGGGAGAACTGAAGAGAGTTTGGCCACTGGAATGGTTTTGTTTTTCGTAACACTGCTAAACACAAAGAAACCCAGGAGCTTGGCAGCTTATTCCACCATGTAAATCCATGTCTTTCTAAATTACCAGAAAGTTCACTTGAGGTGAAAATCCTCCATGAAAATTTAGCTTCTAAAATACCTCCTAACCAGCACCTCAAATCCTTTTTTCAGCATTATTCACCATAGGCGAAGGAAAAAGTGGAATACCACTAGCCTTTGAGAACAGCACAAAAGTTTCAGGGGACTGATAATGAGAGCAATGTAGCAATAAGTGAGAGCAGCTAAAACATCCATCAGCAGCCAAATCACACCCCGGGGTGGCTGTCACAGCCAGGAGGAGCTGGGTGGCAGAAAGGATCAAGAACCTTCTGCAAGGCACTGCAGCTTGGCTATTCAGCAACAGGTAGGGCTTACTCTCACGTCTTTAGCCAGCTAATCTGTCCGTAAGCAAATACAGGGAGGCATTAAGAAGGGTTTTTGCAATTCCTAATCATACACAACCTCATGAGTCACTTCTGTAATAACAACACAAATGCTGCCACGGTGTTTTGCAGCAATTGCCTGGGCTGACAGAGGTTACAGAAGTCAGTGGCAGGTTTTTTACACTCACATTCATTCATTTTGGGCTTCTTCATTGCTGCAGCTACAAAGCTGTGGTATTTTTGGCTGTGCTGCCATGATTTTAATGTCTTTTATGTGGATGTTTTGTATATAATTGCCGTTATCTAGAGTTACGTCATTGCTCCATGGAAGTGCACAAGACACTCTGCTGGCTGAAGTTCATGAAACAGAGAAGGTGCACTCAAGGGAAGGAACAGCAGCTCCTGGTCTCAGCATACACAGTGCCCTGTCCAGCTGTTGATATTCTTCTCAAAACAGGCTCAGCCCACCTGCTTAGGCTATACAAGCAACCAGGGAACACCCACAGGCAAACAGGAAGAAAAATACTTCAAGTGTCCAGTATAGCACAGATGCCCAGTGGAAGAGTACATTGAATTTCTAGACATGGGGGAAGACAAGGTGTAGATCCAATCCTTCCATCTACAAGATAAAACAGGTTAAAAGAAAGGGAAAGTTTCCTATACTCTTCATCAACTCTTCCCTCACATCTTCATGATGTCTAAAATCCTCAGCACCTACTTAGTCATTGGTCAGCCAGCCTTGAGGCACAGGAAAATTACCTACCCACCTCATGATTCAGTCCAGGTCCCTTCAGAACTCTGCACTCTAAATAAAACTGAGCTTTAAAGGATCTCTTATCACCACAATGAACACATTGATACTGTAAATGTGTCCCCTGCAATTTACTTCTCTCCTTCTGGAATTAGTGCGCAAGTATTTCAGA
Organism: Origma solitaria; assembly: GCA_013397895.1. Taxonomy (NCBI): domain Eukaryota; kingdom Metazoa; phylum Chordata; class Aves; order Passeriformes; family Acanthizidae; genus Origma; species Origma solitaria. The sequence goes on from VZRL01003217.1 coordinate 102,161, forward strand.
AGATACTCTTTTCTTGTACCTAAAAAGAACTGGAGATTCACCATATTAGTGATTCTGCAAGTGTCTTTAGATGGGAGAATTAACACCTACAGCAGGCAACATGATTGACTTGCATCACAGCACCACTACCTTTCAGGAGCTTGACAGACACTAATTTTGGAAAGGTGTTTTGCATGGAAGACTGGCATCCAGAGCACATGGAAAATTAAATACGTGCCGGTGTTACTTAGCAACCTACAGAACAAGACTTTCAGAGTAGATAGAAAAATTACCAACTTGAAAGGATAAAGTTTGCTAACGTGTAGGAGCAGCAAGTTCTCTGCGGAGCCTTCGGACTAAAACTCGGTGCTGTACACAGTCAGGGCCACGCCACTGCCCTGGAGCAGCCTCCTAAAACCATTCAGCATCTTCTGGGAGCTGCAACTAGGAACCGAAAAGCCACACAGCAGGAGAAAAACGTCAGTATTAAACTGGATTCTCAAGGCTTTCCACAGTTTTGGGTTACTGCTTTTACGAGTAGCTGGCTCGTCAGGGACAGGGCAGATTCAGAAATTGCAGGGCTTTCCAATGCCAAGGACCACTTGAGCTAAACACCTCTTTTAGCAGAGCTTTGTTTTGCAAACACCCACAGCCAAGGTCTCGTCTGTCAGTTTATTGTACAAACCAACACACCGCAGCATGAACAAACCAGAGAGGCTCTGCGGATGCTGTAGCCCTGCATCCCTATGCCATAGGATTTGTGCCCCTCTGTGGAAGGCCCAGAGATATCTGATAAGGGACCCAGGGCTGTTCAAGCTGCCTGAAGCATCATTCCAGGATGGCAGGGGGATATTTGCAGAGTGAAAATGCACGAGCACACCAACATCAGTCAAGTCAGACACCAAAGCACATTGTGAAGAGGGCACTTCTGGTGAGGAGTCCCAGGTGTGTTTATGCCTTCAGAAAGTGCTCGCTCATGCTGAGGGAAAGAAAATGTGCCCCCCAGAAGGTGTCCAAAAGACTGCTCTGAAACCCTCAACACCTTCCTTCTGCCCTGCCCTTCCATAGATAACTCATCAGAGAATTCCTCTGCGCTAGATGGAGCTGGGAAAGAACAACTGCAGCCAAAGTCCCCAAAAGCAGCTGTGCACAAGACACAGAATCTGCTCAGTAACTCAGGACAGCAACAGAAGTCCAAATTACAGGTTTCCATAGTTTAATTACAAGCCACCTATCCAATGGATGCAGCTCTCCCATTAGGGATGGCTGTTCACACTTTTGGGCAATTAAAGCCATCCTTTGATCATTCTGGTCTACAAAAATCATAGCTCTGGGTTTGGTGTCCTGCCTCTGGTTTTATATTGGTTATTGCCATTTCAGAAACTTAATGACTGCAGGATTGTTTGGGTTTCTTAAAAAAAGAAAAAAAAAGACAAACTTACAGAATCTATTTTTTGCTACCATGTACTGGTATGGCAGGATATGCTGCAAGGACATCAAGGTTGGGCTAAATCTATCCCCTCAATCTTGATTTGCATAGAGAGAATAAACATAGCCAAGAAAACAAAGCTTAGAGTCTATAGAAGTATTCGTCACAGGATAGAGAAATAGTAGGCAGCAAGACTTTCCTTGCAGTTATCTGGAGCCAGAAAGTAAAAATATTGTTCTTCCTGCTATTAAGATTTAAATAGATATTCAAGTCAATTCTAAAAGCAAGTCAGAGGATGGGAAGAATATCAGTGTGGGAAGACATTACATAAAGTGAGATGCAATTGAAAATAGAAAATTAGGAAAGTGCTGTGGGCCTCTTCAATCTACCAGGTCAAACAGATCCAACTGCCACTATTATCTTAGTTCCCATTATTTGCTTGGGCAGGAAAGAGAGGGCATTTGGAGGAAATCAAGTCTGAAATGCCAAACTCCAAGCTCTGCATTTTGAAGGGATATAACCAAGATTTTTAGCAGCTGTGTTCTCACCATTTACTGCTGTAAATACCATCCTGTTCCACCCCCTGCCATGGGCAGGGAACACCGTCCACTGTCCCAGGGTGCTCAGAGCCTCATCGAGCCTGGCCCTGGACACTTCCCGGGATGGGGCACCCAAAACTTCTCTGGGCTATCTCTGCCTGGGCCTCACCCCCTTCCCAGCAAACAGAAGGACAGCTCTGGCCAGGCAAGAGCCTTGGTCTCACTTTCCTGACTGAAAAACAACGCTCACCTTCATCAGCTCTCACACTCGAGAGCATCACAGCACAGAAACATCATGAAAATACAGCCATGGGTGTTGTTGGGAGCAAAACCACAAAGAAAACATAAACTCTGAGCACCTCACTAAGGTTGAGCAGGTGGGAAATGTTATGTCACAAGGTCCAGCTTCTCTCATTGAAGCTGAAGGACTTCTAGCTGCAGTTAGCAGCAGTTTAACCCGGAATAGTAAAGGCACCCTCAGCAGGGGGGAGGAAGGAAGAGTCATGCACTTATGCCAGTTTCACTGAAATCCATACAGAAGGAACCAAGAAGTGAAAAAATAAACATCACAGTAGGAAGAGTAACCACTTTTACATGCTCCCATTAGCTATGCTAGACACTGAAAATAAAGAACCTCAGAGTAAGGTAACAGAGGAAAGTGTGTGGGGTTTTTTCCCTTTTTTTTATTGTAAAGGTGTCCATATACAAAAGCAAGTAGCATGACAGAAAAATAAGAGGAACCAGAAGTACCTGCCCACAAAGGGGATTTCAACATGGTAAGTTTAACTGAAACACAGTGAGGAAGTGAAACTGAATAGGAGAGGGACTTGATGCTAAACATTAGGTTGATCTCCTCTTCAATTCTTTATGGTGTTTGTCATATACACGGTTGGGGCAGACGTACCTTATTCTGACACGAGTCCTTAAGGGTCGAGCTGAACAGCCATAAACAGAGGAACAAAGCAATGCCATAAAAGCTGCTGACATCTTAATATTGCTGAAGCTAAATGAACCACGAAAACACTGCAGAGCAACTTATTACCACTTTTAGGAACATTGTGCATATGCTGGTCAGGACTCGGCAGTTTATATGGAATGAAACATCAGTAACAACACTGAGAAAGTGCCACTTAATTTAAGAAAAAGACTCACCTATATCAAAGTCCCTACGAATTCAGCAATATCAGATGCAGATACCAACAGACTGGCACGGAGGAAAGCAATATAAAGCAAAGGATGAATACTTGTTCAGCCTTAACAAGCAGTTTCCAAAGCTATCCAGACAATCCAGTTATTTCAATAGGGAGTGATTATTTGTACCAACTATTGGCTGTTGGCAATTGTCTGTACATTTTTACTTGAGGTACAAATGCATAAGTGAAAGTGTATTTTTTGAGAACAGTCATGTTGACAGTTGTAATGAACAGCTTTATAATCCCTTCATAGGTCCTAAAAATTTGGTGAAAACCTAAGTTTGATGTAGTAAACAAGAAAAGACACACAGTTCTTTGCATGAGAAGTTTTATTTATTTTTTTTAACAAAATACAGGATTTTTAACAGGAGCACTCACTTAGGAGCCTTTCGCCTCCTGAGTACTGAGTACTCCTGAGCACTGCCCTTGCAGAGGAAGGGTTCTGGATGTCTGCTGATGTAAAACCACCTCTGTATGGCCCAGACAAGCTTAGCCAAAGCCTCCATTCCTTCATGCGGAGCAGCCACCACAGCTCTCCTGATTTCCATGGGGAGATGGCACAGGGCTCCCCAGGGAAGGGTTAACAGCACTGACATGTGATGCACAAGCTTCCCCATTTACTGCTGTGACTGCAGACCAGCTAGGGAAGGACAACAGTCTCCTGCTATTCCAGGCCTCGTGTTCTCAAACTGAAACTGCCCTTTTTCTCGCTCTGTGGCTGGAGATGGTGCACAAGTGAAGCACATTAGGTTTGGTGGCACTAAGTGACAAGAGATCCAGCTGGAATTGGCACTCAAGACATCATATTATTCCTCCCCAATTATTTCTAGGCACTTTCTGTATACAAGTCACGCTATACACAGCACACTTTTTAAAAAAACAAAAAAAACCAAAACCAAGTCAGACCTATAAATAGCTCCCCACTACTCCCTTCTCCAAAAAGAACTCCATAACTTTACAGCACACACATATATAACTTTCCATCTGAAGATTTAAAAATAAAAAAAGAAGTGAAGCACCATTACCAAGGGAAACTAATGGTTATTCAGGCAGCAGGGATTAGCTTCTGCCTAACATCTACTCATGCTCAGGTGTCTCCACACTTCAACGCCTTGAAGTTTTATGTTCTTAACTAATTTCAGATCTCCCCTGTCTCCAAGCTCTAGCTGACACCAGCTGGATCCCTTGTGTGAGAACAGAGGGGGGGCAGCAACTGGACATCAACTGCATTGTCTTCCTCAGAGACATAAGGCAGGTAACTTGACCCAAAAAAAAAAGAAAAAAAAATATTGCAGATAACCCTCCACTTTGTATTTCCAGGCAGCTGGAAACCCAGCAGACAATGTAGCTGTTGCTTAACAAACACAGAAATCTACATTGTATGCCAGGTTCATGCCCCAAACCTGGACAGTCTTCACATAGAACTGACAAAAACCAGCTGTGCACATCCCAGTTCACAGTACGTGTCCTGCCCTAAAACACCGCAGTTATGCAATCACCAAAGGTGTTTCAATACCTTCCCCTTTGCAGGAGAGGTTAAAGATCCTTCACTGAAAAAAGTGAAGTCCAACCATCTTCTTAGCTCAAATTTATATATATTCTCACCAGTTTTGACTGCTGTAAACCCCATGAACAGGCTACAGAAAAGGCTGGTGCCTTCCAATCCACAACATCCAGGTATTTAATCTGATTGCCACTGCGAAGCAGATCCAACAGATATCCCCGTCCTTTACTTGGGGCCACACCTCAGGCGTTAACTTGTGTGCACTGTGAACTTGTTCTGCACCCGGGAGAGAAGACACAAATCCAACAAAAAGTCTAGACAGGAGATAGGAGATGTCATCAGAGACCCAGTAGCCAGATGTAGCTGCTGATTGTAAAGACAGAATCTACACTGACTACTGAGCGACTGATAGGCAGCTACAGGTTCTGGGTTGAGTGATCCACAGCATTAATCCAACACGACCTGCAGAAACAATCAGGAAAAACAATTAAAATCAGCACGTGAAAGAGTTCTGTAGATTAGCCCTCGTAAAGAACAAATTTTCCACCATTGGTATCACACAGATTTCTAGTGGACAGCAAACAGAAAAGGGTGTTGCCAGAACAGACACCTCAGGTATATACAGTCATTGGCTTTTACATTTAAAAAGTACTCACAGGGTTCCTACATCTTTATTCTGAAATAAACTGTTTCATCCCCATGTATTACTAAAGGCCTGCGCCCAAAAAGCAAATAATAAGAACTGCTCACAAATATGATGTAGAATAATAGCAGAACCAGTCACTTTAAGTTTCTTACTAACCCTCCAACAATATTGTACAAAATGCCAAGAAAAAAACCCATGAATTACGCAAAATCAGGCTGTTCTTAGTCTGTCAGAAAGGGCATTCAGTAAATAAATTTGTAGGCACAGAGGTAAGCCTGGAATGGGAAAATGTATCCCACCTTGCAGCAGGAAAAAGGTGCAACTCCTGTGTAATTTAGCAGAGAGGAGGGAAGATGGTTAGAGCTAGCTTCTATTAGAAACCAGCCCAGCACGTCAAGTCCTTGCATAAAAAACTCTCACTCATGGTGGTTTGAAACCCTTTAATCTCTCATGTTAAAGGAAGAAATCCTGGCTCCTCTCTGCCAGCTCAGGAACTGCCCTAGCACAGTGCAGCACATCTGAGGAAAATCCCAGTGGATACATGCCTAGCTTGAACTTCCAGTGGTGCCTGAAATGTACTCTGGGTAACTCCTTGAAGTCTTCTAAGTGTTAAGATTTTCATTGCAAGAAATAAGTCATTATTGGTAAAAAAACCCCCAAAAAATGCCCATCAAGTTAGAACTGCTCATTAAATATTTCAAGTATTTGTTTAAATAAAACATTTATCTGGGAACTGGGAAGACTTTCAAATTCAATGACAGAGTATTTTAACACTGTCATCAGCCTGCCAAGTGGATTTTTTTTTTTCTTTTTAAACCCAGAACCATAACCAACTGTAAGAATTTTTATGTATTTTTAATAATTTATTTTTTGGAGCACTTTTACCACTAATGTTTGATTATATTATAGCAATATCTGCAGTGATTCAAGACTGGCCTATTGGAAAGGAAATAACAGAACAGCTTGCTGTCAGATACTTCTGGAAAAGAGTGGTAGTCACTATGCCCCCATTGTAATAGAATCATGCATGCCCTGCTGAACTTTTCCACAACAGAGTTTCACAAATAGCATTTATTAATGATGAACAAACATTATTTAGCCCCTATAGAGTACCTATGCCAAGCTCTGGGGCTCACACAACACAGAGGTTTCCCAGGAATGGGCACTGGAGGCACGAGAGCAGTGGCACTGAAGCTGGAATTGAGCACAGGCACTCACCTCAGTGATCTGCACAATTCAACTCTGTCCACTTCTCCCTCCTCCTGGGGGCAATAATTTCACCCTTCCCTGGTTTCAATCCTCCTTAAGACAAGCCAACATAACCCACAGCAGTGTTGCCACCATGCTGCAAGCCTGGGGCTGAGCCATTCCCAGCCTCAGAGCACAACATTCCCAGCTTCCCTCTCAGGACACTATTCAGGAGGGAAATGGTCATCCCACAAAGGGAGGGGACAGAGCTTTGCCACCACAGGCACTTGGGGCCACTCAGAGGAAATATTTCCCCTCCAATCCTCAACTCAAGCAGGCTCTGGAACAAACCAGAGAAAGCACTCACCGTGTCTTCAAGGAGAGGCCAAGAGGCTCAGGCAGCAGCTTTACAAGACTTTCGGTGGTAAAAATGTTATTTTTAAATTAGAATTTTTTAATTTTAATGAAGAAACTTTTAGATTTGTTGCATTATCAACGATTCCATCATTTGTGAGTTTTAGCTAGATTCCTTGCAACAGGCAAGAGGAAAAGTGAGGCGAGGGGATGAGCAGAGCCTTGAGCCCAGACATCACCCTCTGTTTAGGGCAGGTGATGCTGAGGTGCAGCTCTTGAGCAGTGTTTTGTAAGGACCCCCGGATTTCTGAAGTTCCCCCAGACCTTCAGAGGGTGTGCACTGCAGCCAACTCTATCCCAGTCCCAACCAGGGCAGCAGGGAAAGGTCACTTCAAATTCAGAGTTCTTGCACAAGGGGAAAGGGAAGAAGTTTGTGAACATCTCAGAGATGCAAGAGCTTTTTGCACATATGTAACCTGAAGCCTCGAACTGTGGTATAATCCCGAGCAGTGCCTGGTTTGGTATTTGTGCAGACAGAAGTCTCACTGCTTCATGAAAGCAAGAAATACCAAGTTACTGAAAAAAAGCCACCATCTGTCATCATCTAAATCCAACAGGCAAAGCTTCTGACACTGGTGAACTGTTCTAATATAAACGTTTATTGCCAAAAAAAGGCAATATGCGACTGAGCCCATCATCATATCGTGTTAAAATTAGAAAATGCCTGCTGGATGTGTGTTGTGCTTTAAATACAAAGGCAGGTGACTAGAAAACTTGTGAATCACCTCCTAACAGACTCACACCTTTACTTGCTGAATCAAGGTATGTTTAATATAATTGAATGATCTTCAAGAGCATCAGCCAGGGCAAGAGACGTAACAGATATATAGGCCACCATTCTTTTTCTGGTTTGGATTAAACAACTTTTAAAACCAAAGGTTTAGCTGTGGAAGCGATAGGAAAGGGAACAAACAGGTTCTGATCAAACAGCTCTGCTGTGAGAGTCACATTGTGGGTTAATACATTCCAAGGATAGAGATGGCACTTGACAAGCATTAAAATCTGTAATGAAAGCAGGGAGAAAGCTATTCAGTACAAATACTTTGGTGGGTGGGGAAGGAAGAAGGGAAATACCAATTACTTGTGTTTGGACAATAGTTCTTCCCAAGAAGTTGCTGAATTTGGTAAAATGTTGTTGTCCTGGACAGCACAGTCACAGGTGTCAAGTGAACTGGCCACAAAAAAATCAGGTGTTTAGAATCCATATTGTGATATTTATAAGTGGGGAAGCCAGATGCTTTTAATAAAAATAAAAATAATTTTTTAAAAAAGTCGTTACCTGGATGTTGGCTTCAGTAACTTCCCTAACAAAAGCAAGCCAGCATCCCTGCAAGTCCAGAGCTGACAGTTTCACTGAGCTTTAATAAAGCCATCACCAGGGACAGCCAAAACACATAACTTAGTGCACTGGCACTGCAGTTGAAGAAATATTTCCCCATGCTAAATGCACAACACAATGGAATTTCAGCATTTACCAAGCATGCCAAGAACTTCTAATTACCTAATATGAACTTAGGCAAAGAGCCATTATGTCTTAAGTTCTGAATTCAGTAAAACAGATCAGTGCATTGTTTCAAGCAAGTAGGCATAGTTTATAAAGGAAATGCATGATTGTGGAGTTCAGCTATGCATTGCAATACACAACACTTAACAAAATGGGAAAGTTCATCAAGGCAGTAAACTTTGCTTTTTTAAAAGCCCACGGTAATGACACAGAAGGTGAAACCAACATTAAATACAGGTGTCCAATTAAAACTTATTCTCACACACATGAATTCCTGTGCAGTTACATAATTACGCCAAAGCCAGGATATCTCCGCAGCAAAGCATGTTTTCAGTGATCCCAGCTCCTGCATACCTCAGACCCTGTGACTGTAGTGGTCAAACCCATTCAGACCAGCTGATGGTCACTTGACTCCCCGCACTATTTATACATTGCTCTATTAAGTGAAGCTTCTGATTGGGCTGAATAGATGTATGAAAATCCTACCCAAGCCATTTCTTAAATTGCTCTGCCAGAGAGCACTAGTATGAGCCAGCCTAGGGAGGTATAGAGTTGGCACAGCCTTCCAAAACAATTTCCTAAAGGCAAAACCACTTGCATTCTCAAAGGCCAACTAACTAACTTGTTTTTAGAATTTGATTGCTGATACATGCAAACACAGCTACCTTTAACCAGGACTTATTTTTGCATTGCCTTCACAGACATGGTCTTTGAAGGTTTTGATACAAACAGATAAGAAACTGGCATAGCTGCAAAAATCCATAAAGGATGCTGTAAATAATTATTTATTTGAGCATGCAGAAAAACGCCAAGCCAAACCATAGACTAATTCAACATAAGTTTTACAGCCATAATAAAATAGGCTTCATAAGGGATTAAGCAAACTGTTCACTGAAGTTGATGGAATAATGAAGTCTGCAGCTTTGAAGAGTGGAACAAAACTTCCATAGGAGGGTATAAGGTCCCTAAGCTGGAGGCTTCTGTATGCTAGGAAGTAACGAACCAAGTTTCTATAATGCCTGCATTAGGACCACATTGTTCTGCAAGTGAGTAACATTCAGTTGTCAGCTATTGTGAGTACATGCTCACACCCCAGTGTATTGTAACTGTCCACTGGATGGTAATATAATGTGAGAAACTGAATTAACTCATTCATCAAATCACAATTTTATGAGCAGTAAGGTCGATTTTTATATAAAGGCAGCAAACAGCACCAGTGAAGTTTCTGTTTGGGCACACAGTGTTAAACAAACACCTTGCCAGAGGATTCCAGCTCAGTTTTTTACAAGACATATGGAAGGTAGCATGGTGCACACGAAAGGTATTAGAGAAACACCCACACAGACCTGCCTGCATGGACACAAACCAAATGTGTCTAAGCATGAGGCAGGGCGACAGTGCAGGAGACTGCCTGAGTACAGAAGAGATGGGGGGGGAAAAAAAAAAGAAGGAAAATAAAGTGAATAAACCACTTTCCCCCCACAACATGGGCTCCTCTCAGCAGTCCCAGCCCCTGTGCCACTGCAAGAGTTTTGCCAGACTCACTGCACACATCAGGAGCATTTCGGGCACACATCAGGATACAGAACACATGCAGAACAGACCCACCCAGCCATTCAAGAAGCAAATAGCTGGTGCTCACAGCATATCAATATCGTTGTAGTAGAGATGTTAAGGATTCAACAGCTGTCAAAGAATTGTTTTATCAGTTCTTTAGCTGGCTTAATTCTCTTTTTCTAAGCAGCATGCATGCACCTTGCGACAGCACACCCCCAGCACGCCAAACACCAATAATTTGACTAGCAATGCAGATGAAATATGAGTAGAAACTAAATGGGTAATCACAAAATATTGTATTTTAGTGCAGATATGATTCTGCTGAAGGTAAGACTAAATACTACTAAATTCTGATGCTGGGTGAAATTACTCAAACAAGCCTCTCTCAATACCCCTACAGCACATAATCTTCGACGGCTGGGCTCTGAAAGCCCTGCTATGTCCTTACCATGCAATTCAATTCAAGCTACCACGCAGTTCCAGCCTCTATAGTACCCAGTCTGTGTGGAAAATAGGGGCCCTCATCTTTAGTAACACTGTTATTTATTCATGCTGGATACTCACATGCAGAAAATATCAGGGAAAGAAAACACCAGCATGAAATGGCAAGCACCTAGTAAACAAGTGAAAGCATACCAGGGATGAGACCAGCTTGATCCAGAAGTTGGGTAACAAGCCAAATGCCAACAATTTCTAAGGCTGACTCGCAGCACTGACAGTGTGATCCTTCCGTATCCGTCTCAAGGACCTACTTTAAAGATAATTACTCTTCTAAGTGCAGTCAGTACTTACTTCAGAGGAGAACAGCACTGGTGTTACTTGAACTTTACAAAATGAGGCACTTGATTAGTCAATTATGGAGCTGATGTTACAAAGCTACCTGGTCCTGCAGCACGCCCTAAGATGCAACAGGAGGGTGGTGAAAATTAATTTAATTTACTGTCCTGTTGCCCACCATCTCCTACTTGCCTTCCTGTGAGCTCAGCTGGGTGAGGTAAACACACCCTCTCTCCCTTTCAGCCAAAGGCAATATGGAGCTGAACACATCTATGTTGAGAACTTAAAATGTTTCTGATCACCTCCTGCGTTATAGGGAAAGTAACTCTGCCCCCAACCCATCTGGGTAAGCTGGGGAAAGAAAATACAGTAACTACCTAGACAGGGGTTTTAAACCAATTAGTTGTGAAGCTGTAGGACTGGGAATCCTGACCACACTCATGGTTTAGGCATTGTTGTGCCTTATGAACGAGAGGCACTCACTTTATGCCTCCAAGACGTGCAGCCACCCTCCTCCCCCTGGTAAATGCTAGAACCATCCCAACAAACAGAACAAGTCCACCCAAGGTGTCACACTTGTTATCTTATACAGCACCAATCTTTACCCTGGAAACACAAGGGGCAAGTTACTCGTGTGCGAAAGAAAATGCAGAGTCTACAGCTTCCATGAAAACACACGTAATAGTCTTAAGGTGGACATGAAAAAAATAATCAAGGGGCATTAAAGCCCTCAGAAGCCTGGAAATCTGAACATAATGCCCACACTACAGTGCAGATGCAGTTAAGGTCTTCAGAAATTTTGAAATTAAACCAGAACTGGTGTTCTGCAAATTACTTGGAAGATGAAGCACCTTTCAACAACCAAAAATAAGGTTCACAGTTCTTCAAGCATTAAGAAACCTTTGCAAGAGACATCTGAAAGCCAAGGGCACATTTTATCTTGCCTGAAGATTATCACATGACAACAGCATGCTACTGTGCCACAGAGACCTAAATGTGTGTGTTTATCCCACAGCTCACATGACTTTGCTTCCTTTAGACCATAAATGGTGAAGAAAAATACATTTAGCAGAAGAGCAACAGGTACAAGGTACTAAGAAGCTTCCTAAAATAGGCATCTATTCTACAGAACCCAGGGTAACATTTACTGATATTAAATCTGCATAAAGTAATAGACACCAGCAAGTCACACGCAGGTTACAAACACCAATTCATGCAGCTCTAGATAGGCAATATTCTATATTTAACTTAGGAGAAAGCAGGAATAGTGATGTGTAAGGGACAGCGGCATTAATGCTTTTAAAGTTACTGAGATTCTTATTCCAAATTGGTACTCCAAGGAACATTGTGGAAGAAGTCACAGAGTTCTAGCTTTACCAGCAGAGGAGTTTTGAAGTACACAGAGAACTGAGTGCCCCTAGCAAAACAAGAAGATTGTGTTTTACTCAAACAGCCATTTGAATGAAGATCCCCTGCTCCTTCCACATAAATATACCAACACACACAGACCCTTCACTGGAGTGATTAGGTCAACATGGGCAAACAAGTACATTGGCAGGGGAGATAGATGGCTGTCAGCACTAATTCACCTTTAAGCATTTCAGCAGAAAGACCTGTTTGGATCTGGGACTGTACTACATGGCACCAGCTGAGTTGTGTAATAAGGCCATTAACATTTGAGTGACACGTGTAAGTCAAAGCCAGGCTGCCCTCTCATGCTTGACATCATACAGATAATTAAGAGGGAGGCAAAACAAGGGGCTGCATCCATCAGCTTAAAATCCCTTTGTACACAGTGAGTGCTAATCAGTAAACTTCTAGAAAATGTCACAATAACTATGCTAAAAAGGCACAAAAGTCTGGGTGGGGTAAGTCTTAAATGGGATCCTGAAGAAAAACCACAAACACACAAACTTAGTAGGTCAAAAAATGCACGTGAACACATTATGATATAAAAATTTAACTTTGACTTTATCCCTCTTTTCAAAGGGGAAATACAGAACCTGGAAGAGAAGACTGAACTTGTAGAAATATTTTGTGCAAGTGGTATAACTCCCACGAAACAGAATAGAGGAGGCACCAGCTGGAGAAGCATCTTCTCTCATGGTAGATACAATCTCCAGGCTGTTTTACCCACTCAGAATCTTGCCAAGATTATCTTTTAGTTTTTCCATAACATGAACTGTTTTTAGACTATCTCCAAGAAAAAGACAAAAATTAGCCCAGGACTGTTGTGTAAGATGCAACTGGAAAGAACTGAAAAGTAACTCACTCAATTAATTATACTCAGCACATTAATTGGGATACCTCAACAATCTCAGGAATATTCAAAAGATTCAAAAATATGTCCAGGACAAACAGGAAGCAATACTGTCCTTCACCAAGGTGACCTTAAAATGAAGAAGGCAAATTTATTCAGGGCAGGTAGCAACTCTGGTGACAGGAATTCACAATACTGAGAAAAAAGGTAAAGACAAGCATACCAGTGGGTTTGAACAAGTCCTCTTGAAAAAAAAGTCCTGAATAGAATGGCATATCAGTAACATTTAATCTTGTATGGATTTATATATAATATAATCTTGTATAGGTTCAGGCTATGACAGAACAGCAGGCCACAGCCATCATAAGGTAGTCTCAGTTTTGAGCAGTATATTAAACAGTATCTGCCACCAAAGCTTCGAGATTAACACCCCACTACTCCAGTGTGTAGTGGCGGACAGTGACTAAACTCATTCTGCAATTTGAGAAGGTCTCTTGGAGAGTTATGAACGCTGTGTTACAACAGGAGATTTAACCAGAGCTTCTCATGGCATTCCTGACATGGTCTGGATAAGCACTGCTCCAGGAGAGTGTGACTATAGCTTCCAGTGGAGAACTCCACTGAAAAGCCATTATTCCTGGTTCCCAACACACAAAATACCAACTCAAACCAGACTGTGGCTACAGGATACGTTTTAGAAACCCAGGCTATACCTGCCCTATTCCATCCAGTTCAATTTACTGCAATGCCCATTCAGTCATGGTCAAATTCAGCTGCTTAATAGGACATCTATTCTAAATGCCAGTATTATCTATTCCTACTCCTGGAAACACCACTATAGAGCAAATGCAAGTCCTGGGTATTCCTCTGAGAAGTTTTAAGGGTTCTGTGGGATTATTTGCTTTTTTATTCCAAGTAATCTTAAAATACTCATGTACTGAATTAGCCATAGTACACTAGAATAAACGAGAGCATTTTTGAACTAGGCCTACTCCAACACAACAACTTTCTGCCCAAAAGGGCTTTTTCACTATCAGAGATGCAGCATGAAGAGATGACAGCAGAGTATACTCTAAAGGTAGAGTTTTAAAGACCAGGACAATGAGAATGATGAAGCAACTCAAAAACTTAAGGTACATCTGGACACTACAAGAATTTCAAAAGAGCTTAACTCAAAGCCAACTTAAGTATGAATCAGCAAGCAGAGGATACAGACCAAGCATTTCACACATGCATCAGTATTGTGAATGACGACTGCACTTCAGAACAGAGATTTGTTTCACAGTGAGGTGGTCTCCATCTCTCCACAGCAGTGAGGCACACTGACAAGATTGTGTCGGTACAAGCTCTGGTCTAAGAAGAAAAATATCAGTAGCAATCTCTGCAATAAGCACAGAAGATAAGTGGCAGAGAGTTCTATATTCATATTCAAGCACAGTATTTTATCTAAATGCAAGTTTACCTGGACAAGGAAAGTAACATTCACTGGAAAATACTGTACAAGAGTCAGGAATGTGTCAGATCCATTGCTGTAATTAAATTTAATCAAAGCAAAGCCTTTAGAACTAGACTCCTATTACTCCTATTAAGAAAACTTAAATTTAGGAGAACTTAAATGTGGCCATATTAAATTCAGATCTCACACTGCATACTTTCATTCTTAATATCAGATGAAGGGAATATTGTCTTTGTAGCATAACAGCTGTTTAAAATTCTAAATATTATCAAAGCATATTTTAAAAACACCAGGTATACTTATACAGATAAATAATTTATTGAAGTCTAGTTATGCCTGATAGTTTGTAATGCACAGCAGTGACACAAGAACTACTATAAAAAAGCCAGTCCCATTCATCCTCACTCTTTTCTAAAGATGATTGGGGAAGCCCAAACAAAAACATGTGCATGAACACTTCTGATAGGCAGCAAGGATGACAGGCACTCTTGAATTTCCATTCTGTGCCTGTTAATGGCACAATCAGCTTCAGAATAAGTCTTACTTCTTTTTGTCTCTCTGCCCATAAGAGATTCACAACTATTGCTATGAACACATGAAGTCATGCAAGAAATAATTCCTTTTTCCTGTCAAATGTTGTAAGGCAGGATCAATAATAAACTACTTACTAATAAAGCAGAGTCACTCATTCACAAGCTTTAGAGTTATGGATAACACAGCTTTTCCACTCTAATTGTTTTCTACCTATACAGCACAGTCAGCACTGCAAAAAATGCACAGATTTCCAGATAAGAGACCTGGGAGTTCTATGTTCCAACACGGGTTCAAAGCATTTTCCCATCATCTGGCAGCAGCATTTTCTTCTAAATGAAGTGTATGTACCCATTTGGAGACTGGCTTCACCACCCCACTGTATCAGCCTTCTAAAGGCTCCCAGGGGAAACATCTCCCCTTTTTTGGCAGAATGGCCCACACAGCATCACTGGATAACAGGGAAATCCAGTGCACTGCAAGAACACAAACATCAGCACAAGATGGCAATCAGATGGCAGAGCTGCACGTATCAGTAAAGTAATGGAAGTACATTAAAACAGTGGTTTTGGAGATAATGCCATTCAGAGCCTGGATCCTGGTGCACAGAATCACAAGTATTATATGTACAAATAAAAATGTCCATAGTATAAGGCAGGAAGACTCTGGTAAAGTTGCTTAAAAATAAGTCATTCTAAACAGACAGAGATTCATAGCACAAGGCAGACATTTTCAGTGAAAGTAATCCCTCTGACACATCAAAAAAGAGACACTTAACTGATGCCTTCAAGAGAATGTACTTAGCTGAAGCTATGTATTAAACCCCAGGAGACACAGTACAAGTGTTTTTTACCACATTCTGCCTTAAGAACTAGGAAATAACACTAGAGGGTCTAATGGGTTTAACTGCTTTCAATACTAAAATGTTGTGAAGAGCTAAATATGACCTAAAATCTGTCAGAAGCTGTTTCTAACTACGTGCACAGCTGACGTACCACCAGTGATCAGTCATACACAGACACGCTATTGGAAATTCTCCTGCAGAATAAGCAGGCACTAAATGGCAAGAAGTGCACACTGTGAGGGAAGAGATGGATTGAAGCAAACCAGCCTTCCCATCCAGCTCTGACAGAGGCAGGACAGAGGAGTTCAGAGGTCACTTTCACAGTTGATGTGGGTTTCCTTTAAGATGCCTGGAAAATGACTGTGTTGACCACATCCACATTCTGAAATACTTTTTTGAGAACTCCTAACGAAGCTTCAGCCAAAGAACAGGAACTGACTCATTTGTACAGTACCCATGCACTGCACAGTCACACTCAGATGTGTGCCCGAGGTGCACGTGGGCAGGGATAAAGCAGGCAAAGTTCACATTGTGCTTGAGAGTCTCCAGTCTGAGGTTTTGCACTGACACACAGGGCTCAGCACCAAGGTGTGCTCACACACATCTTTATCACTGCAGCCTGCCACTCACTGCCAGCCCCAGCTCGACCATTTTTGCTCCTGAACACAAATTTACGCACAGAACTGAAGACTGCAAGCTGAGCTCCAGACCGTGAGCTGTCCGCACTATTTTACTATTTGCAGCTCAAACTGGCCATGAACAGAGAGATAAAGAAAAATAAGCTGTCATGTTATTACAGCCTGTGTGTAGTGTGGGAAAAAAAAAAACCCAGACCAAGTGTATCTTTTAAAATGGACTTGGCTGTATATAGTGCGTGTGAATCAACTCAGTCCTAGCTATGTTTTACTGCAAGATGAAACAGTTCTGAAAGCGAAACTTGAAGGATCCAACAAATCATTCCAGTATTTCCAATTCACTTGGCAGTCTTCAGTGCATGGGAAAATAGAATGCAGTGAGGGAAGCTCCGTACAGGACATATATACTACCAAGTATCATCTTGCAGCTGCTAGCTGTGTATAGACTTGTAGAAAACAGGCATCCCATTTAAAACTCTGCTTTCTACAAAATAGGTGTGCCACCAGGCCATTGTTTAAACGCACTGAAACTGCACCGAATCATTTCCCTGAATAGCATCACAATGAAGTGGGTGTGTTGTTTTTAAATCAAGGTGTCTGCTAAGCAAGTTCTTTTAAAATTTTTTGATTACCAGCACATCCCAAAAGCATAAGACCCATCTCTGAAATCCCATAAAAATTGCACTTAAAAGCATAAGATGCCAAAGAAGCAACTCTGCACCAAATAAATCAGGGAAAGTAAAGGCTGGATTGCAGGAAGAAAACACCTTTGGTCTGATTACAGGACCATGCTGCTCAGGATATCCATCAGAACCTTCACTGCTCCTAACTGGGCTACTGATGCAATCCTTTAAAAGCAGGTTTACCTGACATCCCAGGAATAGTTTTCCCTATGGCTTTGGCACTCCAGGCTATCACAAAAAAGCAATTTTACCCCAAACAAAACACTTGTGTGTTGTAGACTTTTTCTCCCCCCCCTCCCCTAAATGAATACTTGACTAAACTTCCTTGCCCATATCTAGGCACCTTCTAATTGATGTGTACTTATGTGGTATTGAATTGCATACTGCTCCTCCACCACAGCACTGCTTTTAACCTCAGCCAAGAAATAAGAAAGTTCCAGTATATTGGAAGTGCTCAAACCAAACAATCAAAGTCAATCTCTGAAGTTACAAATTATTGAGGGGAAATTCTGGCTACAACATGCAACTCTTCAGGCAGAAAATCCTGGAGAAAATACAGCACTCAGCTTGCCAATATAGCTTTTTTCTTCCCCCCCTCCCAACCAGATCAGGTAATTAAGCAGATGAATCCTGTGCCTAACAGGAGAGCAAGACATGCCATGGTACTTCATACTTAAGAGGCAATTAGAGATTTCTAATTTAAATATATTGCCACCTTCTGTACTCATTTTCTAGAGCATGATCCACATATGTTTTCAGGGGAATTTTTGTTATATAATAGTGCTACTAAAACACATCATTGCCAAGAAAGAGACCCCTAGATAGGATCACAGTCGTAAGAGCTTTTTCCTTTTTTTTGTGGTGTAGGAAATAAGTGGTACATTTCAGTTCTTTCTTACATCAAGGTTTCTCCTACCTTGCTGCTATTACTAACATACCTAGTAGAAAACATCACCTTTCACATTCAGGAAGAGGTCACTCCTCCATCATTCAGCCTACTGAAAGCAGCTGAACAAAACCAAAAGGCAATTGCAACCTGGAGCATCATCCTGACATCAGCACACTTTCACTACGTTAGTACATGGATTTCAGAGTCTGAGGTTCATTCTTCCCACAGCCATAAACCAGCTGGGAAGAAAGCACTTTGATTTTCTGAATGTGATAGGAGATTTTTGCCTTCTCCAGCTGTTGTACTAAAGAAGGCTTTAGTGAGACCTGCCTGATACTGCTCCATAAACAGTTTCTGAGCAGTTCCAGAGGGGGAGGTGATCTCCCAGGTTAAGAGGTGCCACTAGTGAGAGACAAACTCCCACCACACGTGTCTGACAAAGGGCAGCATTTTTATGTTCTGTGTATGAAGATTGGGTGTCATCAGTCATTTCAACTTCTCAGCCACCTGAGCATCACAGAGCAGAGCCAGATTCCTGCAGCTGACAACAGCGGAGGAGACAGGACCACTACCAGCACTCGAGTGAACAACTCCTTCACGAGACACATAAATCACAGGCAGCTTCCACCAAAAGATTGCCTGGGCTAGGCAGCAGAGAGGAAACAAAGCAGCCACTCAACTTCCAGTTCCTCTCCCCAGCCACAAGACACATCCTCCTGTCTGCCTGCACCAACAGATGCTCCGAGGGTTAACGACACTACACCGTGGCTCAGTTTGGCTGGCACCTACCAAACGAAGGTCAAAAACCTCCTAAGGATGCTCAGAATCCCTTAAGCAAGGAGCAGTTCCCTGGTAGAGCAGCTTAATACCTTCACAGCCCGTGCTGTGGTTTTTCCTCTCTGAGAACATCAGTTTCATTCCCCTTGCATCCTACTCAGGCTTTCCCTATCACAACTGCAAACACTATTATGCAACGTACGTGAGTGCTACATTTCCTATAGTTTCCGGGAGAAAGAATAAACATTGGATTTCATCCTCATTCCACAGCTGCTTGTGGGGAGGGAGGCCTCCCGTCCACTCCTTCCTCCCCTGAGGAATTTCGGAGGAGGCACAGAGCTCTCCCAGCCAGGGCTCCGACTCAGCTGCTGCCCACCAAACCCAGGCACCAAACTTCATCCCCAGGGCACCGCACAGGGCAAAATACCTGCCAGCTCAGGGAGCTGCCACCCTGGAGGCTGGTTTTGCTGTTAGAGGTAAATTGGAAGCACTAATTACTGATGATAATCTAATTTTTTTTTTTCACTCGCTAGGGACTATGTCAAGAGCAGGCTCCTAGAAAGAAGTCTATTTGTAAGCACAGTGCAAATTGATTACTGTTAGCACACATAAAACATATCCAGAACACTTCTACCCTCATTTACTTACTGAAAAGTCAGTGCTTTATCAGGCATCTAAATACCCTCAAGCTTTGGAAGAGACATATTAAACTGATTAAAAAAGACTTATGCACTGATAGGTGATTAGCGATACTACAGACATAGTCACTAATGATGAATATTTACATATTCATTAATTCATCCAGAAGCTTAACTAAAGCCATAGGTCTGAAGAGTTAAATATTTGCTGATGACACATAGGATGTCCTCTGTTCAAAGGCTGTCATCTTACTAATTAGTGAATTTGGATAGAACTTGCAAGATTTGCCTGAAAGTTTATTCTTCCCACATGTTAAATGAATTAAGGAAATAGTTCAAAACCCATCTAATTGTCAATTATTTTAATTTCTGCAGATGCCTCGTGAAGCAATCAGAATGGTCAAGTATCTTGTCTCATATTCCCAAATTTTTCTCCCTTTTTTGCCAACTTTCCAGCACACAAATTTCGCCTTTGTATTTGTAGGTAGATACTGGCAAATACCTCCAGTTTTGATACAAAAACAAGAATGATATAATATGTTCATATTCACATGACCATCTCCCTTTCAAAGCATTCAAATGCCATTCAATAAAGCACACCTCCAAGTGCTGAACCTTCCTTATCACAATGCCATACTTCTAAACTAAGCCTGAAATTTAAAGTAAGATTGTGTATAAACATTATAAACGTAAGTCTGTTCTCTTAAATATTGTTATTCAGGGGTTTAATATCTATTCCTCCTCAATATAAATTAAAAGGACAAAGCAAAATGGGCCTCTCAAATGCTCAATTGATCCAAGTATTTCCAATGAAGATAGAGAATAAAAATCATTGCCAACAGAAATCATTTCACATGTATTGCCCAATCCCATACTTGTTAGACGAGGGCAGCAAAAGATGAGTAAAATACAAATATTTAATTATTCACAAGTCATCCAGACCTGTGATGTTTTCCTTAAGGTGTGAACAGCTGGCTCCAAAATTTAGACCAGATGTTGCTCTTAAAATGAGCACTGATTTATAAACATGCAGTTTCACCATGACCAAGACAGCTACAAAACTGTACAGCATTATGCATCTATTTATACGAGATATTTCTGATGGTGAAGAAAAGTGAAACATCTAGTTCAAGATGATTATGAAACAGACAAATCTCATCACATAATAACTGCAGAGCATAACTTTTCAAGAGCACAAACTGATGGGCAAAAAGGAACCCAAAATTCTGCAGAAAGGTACTTGCACATGTATTAGGCAGCATTATCATAAAGATGGGGTTTAGAACGACCATTAGAAGGCCAACAAATTCCTTTTCAAGATGTTGGCTTTGATATCTCATTCTATAGAGAATAACTCCAGTCTGCAGATTCACTGGGAGAGTTGCATCACTGCCTAGTACTAAAAGCAAGCATGTATTGTTGTAACACAAGTAAGCGTTCACATATTCAAATTGAAGGGGGTTTTGTTCTCCCTCATCTACAAAAATCTTTGGAGACAGCCAGAAACTTTCAACATGGATGCAAGCACTAATAAGAGCCCAGCCTAGAAAACTTATTTTATTCTTTGATGGCTGATATGTTTTAATGTTCACACATGTTCTCACAGAGAAAAAGTAAAGCACATTTTAGAAGTAGGGAAGAATCTGAACAGGGCTATACAAAAAGTCGGTGAGCATTTCCATGTGAGAAACATGTTGCTTGCTCAGTGTTTCTAGGCAATAATTCTGTCAGATCATTAGTTTTCCTGGTTCGATACCTCATCTTATAATACACAGTATGAGCTGTGCCAATATAGTATATTTTTTTAAAAGAACAGCTACAGCTTCTTCCCTAAACTTGATGCTTACAGCTTATCTGGCTATTGTATATTATAGTCAAAGACAAAATCTTCCACCTTTATAAAGAAATCAGACTCAAAAAAAGACTAATTTCCAGGAGATTACAGAGCGTGTTCTCCTGTGAGCCACACCCAGTCCCACCTTTCCAAATCTCTGTTTAGGCAACAAGACGATCTGACTTTCTGAGATGCTCTGGGGATATAATAGCACACAAACACAAACTTGAAAAGGAGGCTTAAACTGTTCTTCTTGGACAAATAGTTTCAGTTCAAATTTATCACCAGGAATAGTCAGATTCAGCAGCATCTATATTGTTAGGCAAGCCTAGACAAGGCAAGCTTTTCTGCTGGGAATTGCACAACAGGCCCGTGGCAGTTATCTCTGAGAACAGGTCAGAAACACAACCATCAGGATCTGCTCAAAAACTGTCAGCCTAACCATTTGGGCAGGATGAGGGTCCAGAGAATCTCCTGTGTGCCAGACAGAAGGTGTGAAAGTGAACCAACAATTTGTAGGTCATCACTCCATTATAAACTTCAAAGCCACCCAGCAACTCTGTAAGGTTTCTCGAGTCAATTCATTCTTAAACTTTACATTATCCATCTGAACCATAAAAGCAGATTTTCTGTCCTGGGACTGTTGAACTTCTAAGATACTGCTACTTGTACCAGTAAATCACTTATTTCAATCTCTATTGCTTATCAGCCTTTATGAGCAATACAAGATCTTCACAGAAATGAGTTGATGATGATGTTTCGGCATTATGAACCCAAGCCAATAATAAATCATATTTATCATGAATGTGGGAGACAGGAGGATTTAGATATGCACTCCACCTCAGTCTGCCCATCCAGCAGTTTACGTTTAACTTTTTTTTTGTGCTGAGGATTTTCAACAAGACATTTAAAGAAATACTAACAGCCTATCACAAGCTTATAAAATTGCTACGTCTCTTACACACGTATTTTGAAAGATGCTTCATCTTTCTCACAAATCCCAAGGAAACAAGTAACAGCAGCTCAACTTTTCAGCTCTCTCTGTGAGAAGTAATTTGTAAGAACAAATCAAACACAATAACCTGAGGACCCCCAAAGAAAACCACTTCAATCATGTTATGCTGTATTTCCAACAGGTATAGGGGCAGAAAAACTATCTGCAGTATTAAAATTACAGATGGGTGAACAAAATGTTTCTGCATTTGTATAGAACAGCTTCCACATAAAGAAACAAGTTTTCAAACTTCAACACAATTAGAACATAAAAGGGAAAAATACCTTGCCCAAAGAACTGCAGTGAAGTAAACTAAAAGGCAACTCCTTCCTTTGCCATGTAATACATGACACGTATCTTCAGAGACTGGAAACAAGCATCTTTGCCTATTAAAATCTTTCCCTAAGTTAAGGCTAATGAGAAGTGGAACAGCTAACCCAAACCCCAATTCCTGGGCAGGGGAAAGAGAAATGTTCTAAGAGGTGGTGAACCATGGGACTACCCAAAGCAATCCCTCACTGCCACGCTTGGGAGTGTGCGTGTGTGTTATTCAGACACTGGAATGACCTACAGAATCCAGCCAGTTCAAGATGCTACAGGGTGAGGGGGGTACACACCATGCATTTGAAGTTTCCATAGCTCACTGTTGCTATTATAATGAGTTCTGATCTCTCTCACTCGAAAATCCATTGAGTTGCAAAAAGTTATCGATATCCAGGAGGTCGGTGTGTGCTGTGTGTGAAAGAGGAGAGGAATGTGACACACACCAGCACACGGTCTAAGAGCATCCAAATTAACGAGCTCTGGGTGCCACCATGCAGTGCTGCTGGATGACACACATGTAGGTATCTCCACACAGTCTTGCCGTACACACAATCAAAATATTTTACAGAATCCACCCACTGCTCAAGTGCTACCAAACAACTGAATAAATCAGGGACAGACGTGAACCAGCCACAGAACCATTCCAGCATCTAAGCTGCCAGCTGACACAGAACTATAAAAGTCCCTCATCCCTCCAAAAAACGTAATTTTAAGCATTTCTCATGTTTGCTCTTCTCTACCTCAGTCAGAGAACACCACTCGCAATAATTTGTAAAAACTGTCATTATGAGACATAACAAAATTTACTTGTTGCAGTCAAAATTTCAGATTTCCCCAAAGCATTTTGTAATTCCAGGCATTTCTTTTTTAAAACAAATATTTTCATTACATATGCTCACAAAAATCAGACAGCAAAAACTTACTAACAGAATGAGGGTAAAATGTGGTTTTGCATGAGATCATATACTACAAAACGTAAGGGGTTTTTTTCTTATGAATAAACTGGAACAGTCAACAGTATGACACAAACCAAAGTACAAGTAACAGACATGATCTAAACAGAATTTGACTGGAACATGTTTATTCAATTCTCAAAATTTCAGCTTATGCTTAAATCAGTCAGCTCTCACCTCATACAAGTATTTCAAAACAGGTGAGTGAAACCCAGTGGGAAGGGACTGATCATTTTAATAATAGACAACAAATCGACTACAGTTAAGTTTTTTTCAAGCTCTGACTACTTAAACAGAGTAGTATGTGCTTTTTATTTTTGGGAGAGTGGGGGGAAGGGAGCGGGGGGACCTCTGGGAAGAATGCTAACCTTATGAATTCTTCCTCTGGAATTTTAATTGGTAAATCTATAAGTAAAAACGTACCCAGCTGCAGGGAGCTGCTCCCCAGCCCCACCACCATCACAGAACCTCAGAGCTCTGTGCTCAAGCCTGAAAACAGAACATTTCCCTCAGATTGTGCCCAGCCACACCTGAGCTAAGGAGGAGACTCCGACAGCAAAAGTTGGATTACGCTCTTCCCGATCTGTGAAGCCAGAGTGCCTCTGGAAGACACGCTTATCTCAACATCTATTCTTTTTATTGCTTCTCTTATTAGACATTTCCTACTCGTTTTTGCAATAAATTTAGCTACACAACAACCTTGAGCTCTATTTTTATATACAGCATTGTTCAAAGAGCTTCCGAAAATTGTATTAGGAAAGAGAGAAAGGCCTTTGAACAATTAAGACAAGCTTCATACCAGAAATATAATCTCAACACTAGTTAGTTTCTTTTTTCCCTTTTTGGAAAAATCTTCACATGGGGATCCAAGACAGATGAAAGCAAGAGATTTAAAAACATGAAACAGCATTTTATGTATCAGAACCAACAGAGAAGGGCATTCCCTCTATGACACCTTTTAACCTGTAACCAAAGATCTTTCCAAATGCATGCTGAAGAAGTTACAGCTCAAAAAGAAAGTAAAAACAAAGCTCATAAAGTTTAACAGCAGATTTGAAACACAGGTTACGATTTCCACATAATATATCCATTCTTTACTTATTGGCCAATATGCAAGGTCTACAATACATTACAGGCACTACTGTTTCCCATCTGACTTGCAAGCAGTTTTAAATGTAGCAATTAATGTACAGTACTTAAATATAATTGAAAGAAACCTTTTAATATGCACTCACAGGGTAACTTGGTTTCTAGGCTCACACTACATTCAGAAGTCTTGCAAAAACCAACATTCTGAATATCTGTATATATATCTATATATCATTGTATTTCTGCCTTGAAGAGAACTGTGTCCCTGAAGTACATTACTTTTTTTTTTTCTCCTCCAAACACTGAGAGGATATTAAGCAACAGGCACGTGGGAAGTTATATCTAGTTTTAACACGCAGAACGCAAGCGATCCCGCTCAGCTCGTGATTTAAAGTCACTCCAGTTTCCACACGCGAAAAACAATGGCAAAGCAAGCTTGCAGCTCCTGCCGCCCCCGTCTCCCCCTCCGGCAGGACCTCCGCAGCTCTCCGTCCCTCCCAGCGCCACCCACACCTGAGCGCCGCCGAGCCGCTCCCACCCCCGGGCGAGAGAGAGAAAGGAGTTCCCCGCGACGAGGAAGCCGCGGACACACGTGCTAGGGGTACTTTTATCCAGACGGGGTTCCGAGAAACCTCCGGGGAACTCCCCCCGGGGCCAGCAGAGGCGGGGGGAGCAGCGGCAGCCGCGGCGCTCCCCCCGCGCCCCACAGGTGCGCCCCTTCCTTCCTTCCCCTGCACGGCGCACGGCGCACAGCGCGGCTCCGCGGGCCGGGCGCTGCCGCGGGTGCGCTCCGCACTCACCCGAGCCCAGCGGCGCTTCCCGCTGGCAGGAGGCTCCCGAGAGCCCCGGGCCGGGCCG
>VZRL01003217.1:127729-141691 GCA_013397895.1 Origma solitaria
GGGGCAGTTCCAATTACGGCGGAGAATTTTCTGAATTAGCGGGGTTACACAAAGGACACTCATTGAGGGGGAAGGAAAAAAGGGCAGCGAGCGGGAGCGGGAACGCCCAGCCGGAGCCTGCTTGGTGATTTAAAGCAGGAAACTCCCTCGCCTCACACAGACACGGCTGCATTCAGCACCGGCCAGCATCTCCGCGGGAGGAATGTCTGGCGCACATTACGCTAATCCTCGCCCCCGAGCTGGGGTTTACACAGCCACCGCGGCCATCGCCTCGCTCGCTTCCCCCCGCCGAGGGCAGAGGCGAAACCCGGCACCTCCCGCCCCACCGCGGAAAGAAGCCCTGTCTGTTACCTACATACACAGACACGCGTCTATATTATATATTTTCATGTATAAGCTGGAAGCGGCTCGCAAAGCAAAGGCTGCTGGTGAGCGATGTGCCGGCACCGCTCTGAAAAACTTCTGCGCGCGGCGGATGACACGAGTCAATAAAAAACCGGAATTACTGAAAGGCATTATTGGGCGATTAGCAATTAACAGCTCCCCGTGCCAGAAAAGGCTCCCGCAAGAAAAACGCTCCCGCTCTAACTAAAGCTTTACGTTTTAATTGTGAGGAACTGCTGCGAGAAGAGACGAATAGCGTATTAAAAACCGGCTCGCTCGGAAGCAACGCTGAAAACCTCACCTGCCCGCAGCCCTGAACAGGCGACAGCAGCTCCGAGCGCCGGCCTGAGATGCCACCGAGGCACTCTGCATCCCCGATTTGTGTCCCGGAGGAACACGTGTGGCCGCGAGCATCACACGGCTGCGGCGAGCGGCGGCCAAGGCACTGCCGGAACAAGGGCCAGGCTGCCTGCCACTGCCGAGCCTTGCCAATCCCAATTTATGGGCAGGAAACGTATGCCAGGACAAACCAGCCGAGATGACTCAAGTCGCCTCTCCCCCACCCTCCTGTTCCGCAGAACAACAGCCCTCTTTAGCAGCGGGGAGTAGGATCTCTTGGAGGAATGACTCAAAGTTGCTCTCAGGGGTAGGGGAAAAACCCCCACAGAACAGAAAACACCCAATTCCCACATCCCCCCCACTTCACATTGTGTTAATTAAACACACAACAACTGTCTTGAGGTAATAAATGAGTAAAGAGAAATCTAGTTGGACCACGAGATAAGTTTACTGAGGTCAAACCCAAGGGAAAACTAATCTAACCACATTTTCAAATTGTTTGGACTATTCCATAGCCCAATAAAACCATAAAATGACAAAAACATCCTATCCTAGAATAGCATGAGGATAGCAAAAAATGTTACGTTTAATTAAAGGCAGATGACTTAATAAAAATTTCACACTGTGTACACACAAAACTCTGTATCAGTATTTCATCTATTGTAATTTCTATAAAGATTTTGGGGGTATTTTTTATCTCTGATTAAAGTTATTTGATTAGAATAAAGAGATCAGAATACTTCATAAATCTTGTCTATGAGCATTAAGCCAGTAAGTGATTTTAAATAACAGGCAGATTAGTTTATGGAGAGTTACATGTTCCATCTTCTTAGCAGACAGTGAGTAAATCTCTCTTAAAATAGCCATGGGTTTTCTATTAACATAAAAAATGGGAGATGCTCTGTCCACCTTCACTGGATCTTTAATGATAGATAGGAGAATTGAAGAAGAGACTTAATGTAACAGGTGGAGCTGCAGAAATTAGGAACTGGAAAGTAAACCAGCCAACACCTCCCTGAGGACTTTTTGAATGTGACCACGTCCCCATCTTGAGAAAAACTCCAGCTTCCCCTCAGCTCCTGCAACTGAAAGGTCAGAAGTCTCTTCTGATGGTTGGGACCTTCTTTTTTTTTTTTTCAAAATTTCCATCTTAAACATATTCAGGGCCAGCTGCTGGCATGACATGATGTGATCTGCATTGTCCTCTCTTTGCTAGAACAGTGCTTTTCCTTTTCCTGTGCTGTACCACAAATGCCCCCATTCTTCCATTCTGCAGCTTGCTGGTAGGCAGCAGTCATATCTGCCTTTGCCTCTGATGAGATATTTTATGCTAACGATTTTATCATGCTCCATCTCCGAGTTCTTCCCAAAGCATTTTTTACGAGGTTCTTCATGAAAATAATTTAGATTAAAACAATCAGTTCTTTTTGAATGGAAACCGTGACTCAGATGAGCCAAACACAGAATATTCCACCAAAGTATTCTATGTATAGCATTTGTGCGAATTCGTGTGGCTGAAGCCAGCCAAATAACATAAGTACTCCATAATGGAAAAGCTTATTAACCATTATAAATACTTCAGAAGTATATTTTAAGGTAAATCCTCATAATATCCCTAAGAAATGGTAGTCTTTAGTCTCCTTTAGAAAATGAGAGGCCAGGAATACCTAAAATGTCTCGATCAACATCACAGAAGTTTCCATCAGGAAGTGAGCTGCGCCTAAGGAGCTCTTGCCTCCCTGTCCCACGCCACATCTCCTGGAGCACACTGTGCATCTCATTCCAGCCCAGTGCCAAGCTGGATCATCTACAATCACCTTCGATGTGGCAAAAACATGACATTGAGAAATTATAGCAGCTGGTCTCTAATGGTGTAAGAAGTGCTTTCATCGTTGTCCTCATTGTTGAGAAATACTCCTTTTAGTAAAATCAATATAGTTGGTGGTAGTGGCATTTTAGGGTGGTTTTTTTGAGGGATTGGGGTCGGAGGCTGAGCCTTTTGTCCTACTGCAGAATAGGAAAGCAGAAAGGTGCATCCCTGAATTGCTGGCAGGGATGGTCTAATTTCAGCTGCTTGGGCATTCAGACATGCCTGAAATTCATCTGGATTCTGTCTGTTGTGTTCTCTGGGTGTACTTCAGAAACCCAACTAGAGCAGGAAGGCAGAGAATGAGGAACATGAGAGTCACTATATTCTTCATCCTGCTCTGGGCACCCTCACAGACAAAATCTCCCACCTATTCTCTTAAGCTTTCCTCTGCTGACCATTTCCTCAGGAGACCTGTTTCTCTCCATTGTTCAAGCAGAGACTGTTTCCTTCTGCAGTCAGCAATTGTCCTCTCCCAAATATTTTTCCCTTCTGACTTTCTCAACCTTTGTGTCTTGGTCCAGCCATGAGGGGCAAATTGCCTGATTGCTTTTGAGATGCCATTGTCGTTGCACTGTTTTAGGAATCTTTCTCTTCTTTCTCATGGAGAACAGAGATAAGCTGCACTTCTTGTACTTTCTTAATCTCTGTGTTTGATATCAGGGGCTGTATAGCTGTGACCGATGGTTTTGGGAGGTGGATTCTCTGCCGACCAATGGTTGCTAGATTATTAATGGATATATACAGAAGTTTCTGTAAATAAAACTCTCTCTTTTGCCATCTTGGGGTCCCTGCCTGCTTCCTTGCCAACTTCCTCTGCAGCTGCCGCGAATCCCGCGAATATTATGAAATCCTAAACCACAGCTCATCATTGCTATAGGACACAGGGGCAGGACAACACTGGTGTTGGCCAGTGGTCATTGCTATTGGACACAGGGGCAGGACAACATCAATTTTGGCCAGTGGTCACTGGTAGTGGACACAGGGGCCATCCAGCTGACAACACAGGCGAGAGGGACTGATCCTATCAAGATTTCAGCATTCCACGGTGCTGCCAAAGGCCACCACCTACCACACCTTAGGGACTCCTGTTCCCCAGGGAGTTAGACAGCCCCAGCTAGACAGTTCCCATCTTGCATAAATCCATGAGGCACGAGAGGGAATGGAAAAGGCCACAAAGAGAACACAAGTGCAAGACCACTGGTCACTCCTGGTCAGATTTAGTCATGACAGTACCTTGTGACCAGAGCTGAAGATGGGATGGAAGTCATCTCAGGACTGGAGGAAAGAGCAGATGCTCCATCCCTCATGTTTCCCTGAGGAAGGGAGTGAGCTCCCCAATAAACTGCCACCACCCTCAATGCTAATTGCACTGAAGGCCCTCCTCTGCCGGAGGGAAGAGCCCAGCCCATGGGGAAGCTCCCAGCGTCATTGGGACATGAGAACCAGGCAAAGTCACAGACCACGGACGCGTGTGAATGTACATATCATTTCCTTACAGCACCATGTAGAAGCAGAGGATGTTAGGGAGAGGAGGAAGAAATGAATTTTCTCTTTTTTCCCCTACAGATCCCCTTCTCTGTCAATATTATTGAAAAAGTAAAGCTTGTAAGAAAAGATATAAAGAAACATGCATAATTTAACTAGAACATGAGCAAGTCTGTATTTTTTTTTTCCTTTGGGTAAACAAGTGATCTAGGCTCTGAGAACCTTTTTATAAAAAAACAAAACTAAACAAAACCAAACAAAACCAAACAAAACACACAAGCAAAGAACCATAATAAAACCTTAAAACCCAATCCTCTTTGATATTTACTCTTTAAGGCATCCCCTATTTGTCTCTTTTAGTGAAAGTGGAAGGGCAATATTAGCATGCTTGGCTGAAAAGGCACTTTTCCCCACCAGCTTATGCAAGTTGTGGTACCTGCTGTGGCTGATTCACAGCATCAGTGTGCAGGAAGCTCCTCCGTGCTCACTGCTATAGACATAACACACGTCAGTTTTCAGAGGCACCGAGCTGCTCCTAATTTCCACTGGGATTGTTGGGCTGCATCACTCTACATACCAGCTCTCTGTAAACATCTCTTTTTCATGTATAAAACATCTCCTTTGAATGCCTGCAGTGCCTGATCACAGAACCTGAGCTGCGCTCAGCATTCAGCACTTAGGGAACACGGCTCGTGGGATACAATGATGGGCAGAGCTGCAACATTTGTGTTTCCAGAGGTTGGTGAAGACAGGAGGTTTCCGCCGCCCATCCACAGCGGAATCTGGCACAAGCTTGTCGGAAACATGACGCTATACATTTGTGTCGTGAAAGCACTGCAGCTTCTATCTCTTCTAGGGGAGAAGCTTGTAAAGGACACAAAATTAACACTAATTAAGAAGGAAAAAATAATATTAAAGTAAGGTCTTCTGGTATTCCACTTCAACGAAAAATCCCTATATATGGTTTTCTCAAAGAATTTTTTTTTTTTCTGAAAGACAGACTCACAAATACAAGAACTTGACCAATTTTAGCATCGCTTGCTGCAGCTCTTCTCAACTCCTAAAAGCAAGCACAACTCAAGACCAATAGAGTGCTGCTGTCTGCTAAAGTAACAAGAAAACCGGAGTACTGCTGCTGCTTCCATGGCCCTTGTGAAAAGGAAGTCTTTTAGACTCATATCAATGTAAGTAAAACGGCAGCTTGAAGAAGGATTTCATTTGCTCCGTTTCTAAATCAACTTTTTCAGACTACGGTGACATAAATATACAGTGGGTGAGGGTGGGGGAGGTTTGGGTGGGAGAAGGGGAGGATGGAGGAGGACAGGGTTTTATGCCAAGAGCTGAATCATAACCATGTGAGTAATTTTGCTTTTTTTTTTTTGTAAGGGTATGAATCAAATTAAATTTGTTTTGCTGTGGGTGAAGGAAGAGAGAATATAATAGCATGAATCAGAGCTATCATCAAATATGTGGCACAGACTAAAAATTAATTACAATTACTGCCTTCTTGTAAAAAGTTTCTGCTGTAAGATGCAGCAATTTGGTTAATCGATATAATCCATTTAAAATATTCTCAGGAATTAAAATCTTTCAATTACTTTCCTCTTCCTTTTAATTTTTTTCCTATTATAACAAGAAAAAGATGAGCATCTTTGAACAAAATCTTTCTTCATCTGTTAGATGCCTTTTTGCTCCAGTGGTAGAAGAACTGCTGCTAATAATGAAAATTAGATATTACACCGCATTTGTCTCTTCAGTCAGGACTAGCTTGAGGATGCAAATCTATGGAAGACACATTTTACCTCTTTAGCATAAATGCTTAATAAAGACAACTTATTTAGTGAATAAGCCAAACAGAAAAACACTAAATATCCCTTTAGCTTTTCCTGTAAGAGTGAGATAAGGTCAGGGAAAAATAAGTGTTGAACAGTGGGTTTCTTACACTTCAGAATAGCCATTTAAGTATGAGATCCTGGGAAAATTATAAGGGGCTTAGAATATAAAACCTCTTTTAAAGAGATCAACATAAAGGCTTGGAAACAAACCCATGCATTATTAATTACAACTTAAATAGATAACCAAGGGTATATGTATTTTTGCACTAGTAAGGAACCACTCCTTTTGATAACTAAAAAGTTGGTGAGTCTTATCCTCCAGGTTTCTAGGATGGAGAAAATGGTATTTAATTCCCTGTCTGAAAAACACAATAAAGCTACAGCAAGGCATCATTTGGAACCAATTCCTCCCCCTAAACAACTCCAGATCTTTCCCATAGTAATTCTCTTGCACGTGCCCAGTAAAAATCTCTGAATAAAGGACTGGTGTACAGCATGTTCAGGAATTCAGCTGAACCACGAGCCTTAAGGACGCGATTCCCAGACAGACAGAAAACTTCTGTCAAGGCCACTGCAGCTGCTGTGACTTCCCAGTGGTGGATGTGGGGGAAGGAAGAAAATGGAAGACAATTCCCTCAAGCAGTCTGGAAGACCCCTTTTGACACCTCAAACACAAATGTGCTGGCCCAACAACCTCCCTGCTCCCTTGTGGAAGCTGTTCCTCCTTTTTTCTCAGCATCTCACAGCAGCCAGGCTGCCCCAAGGCTCTGTCAGGTACCAGGCAGGACAAAAGCTCAGCCAACTTCTCAGTGCCTGGGGAGAGGCACATTCGAGACATCCCATGCGGGTTATCACAGCCTTACACCATCTCACAGACGTGCAGGACACGTGAGGGGGAACAAAATAACTCAGAAGAGCTCTTTGCAATAAACCATCCAGGACTGAAGGGTTACTAGACAGCAGCATCCGCTGGAATCACTCTGTAAAACACAGCAACTGAAACTCTCCAACAAACCTTCAAAATCCCTCAAAACACAGCAACAGAAATTTCCTGCAAAGAGATCAGTGCCACTGTGGCAATCAGTATTTTGAGATGGCTTTCTGGTATGGTATAATAAGATTATACAATCTTTTTTCCTTATGTTCACAGCCTCAAAGAAGGCCAATTCCTCCTCACTTTCCTCAAGACAAAAATCACTGATGTTCCCTAACTTTATTTGAAATGAAGAATAAGCTCCAAGTAGAAATAAAATGCAAGTTGCCAGAGGTTAACCAGAGAAGATACTTAATATCTCTTCCTGAAGGACAAACCAGCATTTTTACCATAGCTGTGGTCATCTTTATTTATTACACAACAGACAATCACAGACTGTGGGTTGTTGGGCTTTTTTACATTTCTGGTTAAATTATTTCTCAACTACTGTGTAGAAACCAAACTTCTCAGATGTCCCTCGTCCTTATTTTGGCATACAATGGCAGAGTTTAGTAGGGACTTTCAACTGTCCTATGGATGATACACATCACTTGGTAAAGTTAATTCCCAGCTTTCCATGGCAAACAGCTGCCATTTCTTGCAGGTGTTAGACAAAAACCTTCAGACAGGAAAAAAACTATTTTTTTTTGGCAAAAAATTACCATATACCAATATAGATCAGAGCAGTAACGTTCCCACCCACTAAACAGAAAAGCTCTTACACCTCAGTCCCAGATATTAATCATGTTTTAAATAATAATATTATTATTATTATATGCAATATAATTTGTTATATTTTAGCTGTGAGGTTTTTAAGTAGTTTCTAGAACACATCTTTGCTAACAGCTCTTCCCAACTGTCTCAGTGACAAATTCAAAAGGGAGCCTGCTGTAGTCACTTGGCCACAAAACCATATTAAGGGCAGAGAATAACTTTTATCCAAGTACAGAAAATAATATACTTATGCACTTAGCAATTTCATCAGGGATTTGTCTAAACACCACAGATTGTGGTAGACAACCTCCTGTAAACTCAATGGTTTTAAATCAGTACACACATTATTAATACTTATTTACTTTAGTGGCTTAAGAAGTATTTCTGAAAGTAGCCTCTGAACACTGAAATTCTGTTTTGCTTTCAAAAAAGTCACACATCCTTCACATTTCCAGAATTGCTGAAACTGTTCAGGAAAAGATGATGGGAAATTCCATTTGAAAATGCCAACACTTGCAAATACAATTTGAAGTATGGGATGGGACCATCATAAAAAATGAAGAACAAATACTTCTCCATAATTACACATTCTTTTTCTTCAATCCTTTGAAGAAAAACTGTAGGAAGGAGAAGTGTGTGGATGTGAGGAAATGGCAATTGTAGTCAGGAACATAACACACCACTCATAATAAGATAGAGAACTTTTTCCTTCAAAACTCATAGGCACAATGTGGCCTTGGGTACTAACTATTGCTTCCCCTCCAGTGCATATTTTATTCCTGCCCTGTTAAATTTAAAAGGCAGTCCAGGATTACGAGTTTTGGTGAGTTCATAATGGATGGACATGTGAGCTTTTAAATTAGCCTGTGATTCCTGAAACCCATTATTTCAAATTTGTTCCAAGCCATGTTCCAGGAGAGAGAGGTCTTAACACAGACAATTCTGATCTTGCACCTTTGACAGAGCTAACAGGAGGCGTTTGGTTTGTGTGGATTAGTGAAGTCACTGCAGGCTGATTCATGTGCCCACAATGGCTTCTGCACCCCAGAACTGCATCCAGAGGAGGGTCACAATACTAATAAACGCAAAATTAATTTCACACCTCCTAAATTACAAGGCAAGGCTTATCAGTGCTAGACTGTAAGCTTCATGGGGCAGAGACAGCCTTGTCTGTCTCTCTCACAGAGCATTAATCATGCTGTGGGTGCTCAGGGCTAATAAGACGCATGTAAATCTATTCTGATGTGGTTTTTTGCCACTTCAGACTCGAGAAGAGTCACACACACACACAGACATAATCTTACCTCTCTACCTAACGATACACTAATGTGCCTAATTGAAAAAGCAAGTCTTGATAGGAACAGAAAGGCTTTGTTTTTGTTTATGCCACCCAGAGTCTGTGGCTATACAATGCAAATAGTTGGCAAAACCTAAACCGCAAGTATGCAGCAGCACTGTGAGTAATAAAGATAATGTTTGTATTTTGTTTATGAAGAGCCCTAACCAAACAGTAAAGCAAGCGTACCGAAACCAAACAACACTCAGATCTTTAGAAAGACTTCAGAGGATCCAAATCATATAATTTAATCACTTTGTTCTTTAACAATCTAAACATCACTTAAAATTTACAAGCAGTAATTCTGTATAAGTTCTCTGAGCTGAAAAATGGGGATGTAGCCAGTTGCCTTTTTCTATCCCAACTATTAAAGTTCAAACAAATCAAGCTCTATTACTGAGCGAAAAATAAAAAAACACCTTACAAAATTCCCTTGCCCCTAAGGTTGAAAAATGCTGTATTGCTCAGCCAACATGGAATTCCTCCATCTCCGGAGTCATGTGAAAGTATCTCATAGTTACTTCACCACGCTGAATTATCTTCACACAACTTTGACAACACACCTGTACTTCTGTGTGGAATGCATGGATAATAAATGTATTCTGTACTTCTCCAAAAAAACCCCAAACCAAACAAACAAAAAAAGAAGAAAAAAAAAAAAAAAAGAAAAAAATAAGAGAGAAAGAATAGATGCTGAGGTAAGACTCCTTGCTAAAAGATAAAAGACAGATGGAAAGCTGAGGATCCAACTGGTTTCTCCCCACAGGGTGCACCAGAGGCAGTCTGGACAGCTGTGCATGACTATCCCTGAAAGATGTTAAGCCAAACTGCCAACATGCACCTTAAAAAGCAGAGCCTGGTCTGTAACACCACTGTCTCCGACCCCTGTGTGTCGCATAAGTAATCAAAAGATCCAGCACAATCATCCCTGCAAGGAGCTGCCCAACAAAATGTGGGGAGCCTGACTTGGAGAGCTCCCAGTAAGACTTCACCTGGAAGTGAGATACAGAACGAAGCAAGAGTCAGCCTCCTCCTGCACACTTAACTTCCCAATCCATGGTTCTGAGCTTCCACAAGCAGCCCAGAGCCCTCTGCAGATGCTGCCAGTGCTGCCAGGTGACTCAGACCTGCCCAGCAATCAGGTGCTTGAGCAGGGACAATGCTGAGCTCCTGTAATCTGCCTGAGCTGCCAGGTCTGGGTACATCACCCCATTTTATACTGTGGCTGCTGTGACACAGCTACGGCCA
This sequence comes from Origma solitaria, assembly GCA_013397895.1. Taxonomy (NCBI): domain Eukaryota; kingdom Metazoa; phylum Chordata; class Aves; order Passeriformes; family Acanthizidae; genus Origma; species Origma solitaria. The sequence continues at coordinate 137,914 of VZRL01003217.1, forward strand.
AAAGTCTGTCTGGGCAGAGCTTTTTCTCTAGCAAAAAATGACCACAAATGACATCTTGAGGAGCTACTCCACACACATGTGGAGAAGATCAACAGAAATATTCACTTCCAAACAAAAAGCACTCCAGCAATCCGAAATCTTCTGCTCTAAGCCAGCTATTTTGTCCTAAGGAAAATCCTCTGGCGATCTGGCTAGGAAAGACTTGGAGAAAGAGCAGAGATTGCCTTATCCTCATGTTACCCACTCTGCAATCACCACTGTATGAGAGGCTGTGCTGGCTGGGGCTTTGCTTGCAGGGTTTCTCAGGGAGAGCCTTGGCAAATCTGGCACTGGGAGATAACATCCCTTGTCTGATTATCACCCCCACACACTCAGGGACAATTGTGAAATCCTATCATCCTGTAGCTGGAGAGGAAGGACTTGCATGGGATGTGTGTGTGTGTGTGTGTGTGTAGGAGGGAGCATTAACAAGAGCAGCAACTAAAGGGAAAACAACAAATAAACAAACAACCCAACAAAAAGAAAAAAGAAAGTTCCAGGAATAGTTAACAGGTTCACAAGGATGATTTCCTGCTCCCTTACCCCTAACATTTCCTTTCTCCTATGCACCCATCTGCTTTGTCAAGGGAGCCACGTCACAAGAATTGCTACAATTAAATGGACAAAACTAAATAATTCTGTAAGCCACTGGGAACTCTGCACAATCTTTGCAGCGTTTGTCTGGCCAATACTCCCAAAAGTGGCACCTTGGTAACTCCTCATCAAAGCTCTTTAAGCTTCCTGTTTGCTCAACAGCTAAAGATCCCATTCACAGATCTCCGCTGGGAAAACGCACGGGAACAGCGAATAAACCCTCCAACAGCAGACAAAAAGTGACCAGCACATCCTTCCTTCATGCCACAGACACCCTCAGCTCTGTTATTGAACATCCCCTGCCTCCATCGCCCAAATTGCTCCATTTCACAAGGAAAACCCTTCAGTTAAAGCCTTCCCAAAGCCAAAGTGTCCCTGCACACGGAGGATCAGCACTCCCAGGGTGCTCTGGCTACACACAGCAGAACCCACACATGATGAAAGGTGCCACATTTAGGCAGACCTGGAGCTCTGTTTGCACCTTCCTGCCCCAGAGCTGCATTTGTATCCTCCTGTGACACAGATGCAGCCAAGTTTGGCAGGATTGTTATTCCCCATGCCCAGGAATCTTTAGATTTCCTGCAGGCTCCGAGTGTGCTGCACTTAAGTTCAGGACAGCTAACCACTTAGACGCCTCCACAATTAAATGTTCTCGGAAGCAGGTTAGATTAAAAATACACTATAACAAACATCTTAAAATATGTCTGCTCAGTCAAGTCTGAAAGGCAAGTGGTGCTGCTACATTAAAGTATTCCTGTTCACAGGGTAGCTTAAAAATACCTGATTTATTGCATATTTACAACATTGTGTTCAGAGATAACCAAGCACTCTTACCCCTCCTACACTGAATAGATTGCACAATATCATTCACAGTGAAATACTACTTCACTTTTAGATATCTTGCTCAAAGTATGAATGGTTAGGTTATTTTCTCATCTTAATAAATGACGTAAAACCTCCGGACATATGGTAGCATTTGTGTGCTTCTAGGCAAGCAGTGATAACTTTCAAATGTTACTTCCCCTCCTCCTCCTCCACTACGTGAAACAAATATACTGGAACCCATTTAAATCTTAGTGACAAACACATTTAAGAGAGACTAATTTCAGTTAAAGTTTCCAAATGTCAGATGTACACGTTAAATAATTACACTAAAAAAATAAAGAGCAGATGAATTCTCATCCTCATCATTGGTGGAAAGAGTGCCTATATATTTCCAATAAGGATTGCACAACTTTATGGGACAATTCTTGTGCCTAAATTAGCAAGGAATAAACAAGTGTCAGCTCATACTTACAGGGACATCTGACAAGTATCATTCATGCTAACTCAACAGCTACCAGACTAGAGGATTGTTGCTGTCTCATTCAGCTTTTTAAGTATCAGTCCACAACTGCTTCACTTTTTCTAGTTTAAGATCCATAGAGGAGCTCAGTTTTTGAATAATGGTTACAAACTGTCTGTGGACTAAGGGTTGGGTTTCTCAGAAGTGGAAAGCCACAAAATCCCTAAATGAAAGTATGGGATCACACATATCAAGGTACTTAATTAGGAGGAGAAGTCATTTCCAGGAAGGACATGGACCTGTTGGAACAAGTCCAGAGGAGGCCACAAAGATGATTATGAGGATGGAGCAGCTCTCCTGTGAGGAAAGACGGACAATTGGGATTGTTCACCCTAGAAAAGAGAAGACTTTGGGGTGACCCAATTGTGGCCTTCCAGTACCTGAAGAGAGCCAACAAGAAAGATGGAGAAGGACTTTTCACAAGAGCCTGGAGTGACAGGAGAAGGGGGAATGGATTCAAACTGAAAGGAGGGTGAGAGCAGATATGAGGAAGAAATGCTTGACTGGGAGGTGGGTGAGGCCCCGGCACAGGTTGCCTGGAGAAGCTGTGGATGCCCTGGAGGTATTCAAAGCCAGGCTGGCTGGGGCTCTGAGCAACCTGGTCTGCTGGAAGGTGTCCCTGTCCATAGAGGGGATTTTGGAGCTAGATGATCTTTAAGGTCCCTTCCAACCAAAACCTTTCCGTGATTCTGTGATTCTAAGACTTTGCCTGCTGTTTTCTTTGGAAAAACAAAGCTGCATTTCCCCAGAAGCTTTTTGCATTTACCAGATTCTTTCCTATTATTGAGAAACATGCATGTCCTCCCCAAAGTACGTAGCAGAGTCACACTGGAGTGGTTCAGGCGTCCTCTCTGACTGAATGCTATACTGTCATCCGTTATTATTCAAGGCCAGTCAAAATACGCGTTAACATTTGTAAAGTTGGAATCTATTCAGCCTGTCGACCCAATAGCTGACTAACTGGATGATATTACTTGAAAACTAAATCTCACAAAAGGGAAAACAAAAAACCTGGGTACACAGAGCAACCCACTCTATGCCTGTATTTTCTCAAACACAAGCAGTACTAATACTGAATCAATTGACAAGTATTTAATCTGTAACAGCTTCTAAGCTTCTTACACAACAAGAAGAGCGAAGACTATGCAATTAATATTATTTTGCACTTTCATAACTGAAAGGCAAACTTTAAACACGCAAGTATTTTCTACTAGTTAGGGGTAACTTATTGTTATTCCTTTAAATTAAAAAAGGTGCTGTGTGCTTCAGGGGAAAACAGGCACCAGCAACAACAAGCTGTTCAGCACTTTTGTGCCAAATGCTCACAAGAATACTGAACACAGAACACATTCAGAGCTGCAGCAAGTCAGACTCAGGAAACCTCATGGGGAAGAAACACATATTCCACCACCTGGGCCGAAATTAAGGAGAGTAACCCCTACCCCAAAATGTTGCTTACAAGGGCTTTGCTTCCAGAAAATACAATGCAAATTTGCATGAAGCTGATTGGAAACCAGTAAAAGCTGCCCTCCTGCTCGGTGGCTGGGCCATGCCGGGTTAATGCACAGAACCTTTAGACGCTGCCCAGAATGATCCCTATTTCTGGAGCTCGGCGGGCTCCGCACCCGTGTCCCGGGCTGGGTCTATAAAAGGTGTCAGAGGAAGTGCGGGCGGGACCGCGCAATCCCACCAGCAATCCCACCAGCAATGCCCCCACAATTCCCCCACAATCCCCCCCGCAATGCCATTCTCAATCCCACTCGCAATCCCCCCGCAATCCCCACCCGCAATCCCACTCGC
>VZRL01003217.1:142148-153002 GCA_013397895.1 Origma solitaria
CCATCCCATCCCATCCCAGCCCGTCCCGTCCCATCCCGTCCCGTCCCGTCCCATCCCGCCCCGTCCCGGTCAGCGCTTCCCCGCCGCCTCCGCTCCCTCCCGGCGCGACCCCGTTGGCGACGGGAGAAGGAGGCGCTCGGTGCTCGAGGTCTTTCCCGTGGGTTTAAAGCCTCTTCCAGAACAGACCTGAACCAAATAACCCCAAAAGCGCACAGCAGCCACCGCCGCCCCCAGCCTGTAAATCCCCAGCCTGGCTTGCTGCGCTGAACTCTCCTTCCAGATGGAGAGGTTTTTTCGGGGGGGATTCCACCCCTGTTCTCAGGAAACACTCACATCAGTGTCTCCAAAGCACTCTTCAGAGACTGATGAGAAGTTCTGAAAGGAGCTTTGTCTTCAATTATGAAGAATATTCAGCTTTAGCACGTAATGTATGTCCCATATCAGACAACACTTTGCACAACTGCCCACAGAACAAAATGTTCAGTACGAAAGCTGTAACTCTGTGGCTCGTTTTTCTTTAGAGGAAGAGCAATTTGGTGTGATGATGAAGAGGTCAGGCTATGGGAAAGGCTCATTACATCTTCAGAGTTCTCACAACTGTGAAGTTTTCATCCTATAGTATACCTTTCAAATTTAGTGAACCACAGAAAATTATTTCTTCAATATTCTTTGGGAAAATACACTGTCCTATACATTTTTCATATGGAGTAGGCAACAAGAGATCCCACTTAGCCATTGCTCCAAACCAATGGTACAATTTGAGCATGCACAGATTAAAATACAATTAAAACCATAGTTGCCTATTTGCAAGATTTATTGCAACACTTCAGATCTGGCCCCTCCTCAGGAGCAAATTTCCTGTGGGTTTAGAGAGAACAAGACTGTACGCTGCCCCAAAGAGCAGCCATTCCCACCCAGTAGGAAGCAGTGGGCAGTCTTGGAAAAAAGCAAAGAATTTGTATCACAGATTAAATGTAGAAATTAGAGGATTAAATTTTTTTATCATGTATCGCACACTTGGGTATTTAATAATTACATAAATGAGGAGAAAACAGTTGGAAAAGCAGGTCTCGAGCTTCTATTGTAATGACAGACAAGATATGCCATCAAAAAAGGTCTCTATTTTTAAGGAAAAAAAATTCTAATGAAAACAACATCTTGAGCAGTGGCACTGTGCAGTAGAAACTATATTAACTTGTCATAATATGTTGCTTCTGTTGGTATGACTTTTGATTGAATACCAAAATAAATATGAGCTTCAGAATACACAGTACTACTGAAGTGCTTGGAATACAGCACTTGGGAAGCACTCCTAACGTGGATTTTTTCATTCCTCTTCTTAAGATATAAATGATTGCCAGCCTCAGTTGCAGGTCATTATTTTGGGGTTCAACCATATTCTTGCCTTACAAATGACAAATCATGACACTATTTAAAAAAATGCACACACACAAATAAATTCCTCAGAAAAGGTGATTCACCGTAAAGCCAGCTATGACCTGAATGAATGGGGAAAAAAAACCCTAAAAACCCCAAAACTTATTAAGATGCCGTTTCCTTCATTTAAATTGCAGCCTTTTCTTTTTTCTTCTTCTTCATTTCAGTCATATTCTGCTTTCTGTGAGCAAGTACTGAGTCCTGATTTTGCTGAAGAACTTTGCACATCATTAGCATCACTGACTAACTCTTTTTGTACTACATCGTCTTTTGTCATTTTATAATATGGGACACTTATGATGCTTGTTAGGGCACCTTCTGTGTTCAGGCTCAGAAAAATCCTTCTCTTCAGCTTCCACAGAGTGCAATCTGCTGTCACTGGTCCAAGTGGTGCATGTGGTGGCAGAGGGGAGAAAAGATGGCAAAAGCTGCCAGGGACAAATCCTGTGCAAGCAGCTCCATACACCTGGTCCTTCCATCTCTCTGAGCATCCCTTTTATTCTTAGCATGCTCCAAAAGTACAGAGGCATTTTCATACCAAGCACAGTTCCTTGCTTGCACCTTTCCCTCGGTGAGATGAGTGGATAAAGAGTTCGTGGTTTAAAGCACGTGGTGCAATGACAGCTCTCAAATGAAATGTGTGTTGTGGCAGGACTTTCGTTTCTGAATAATCATTCGTCACAAAGAGTGATTAAGTGTCAGAGCTCATGACTCTTTTAGAAGCTTATTACTACTATCAATGCATATAGTAGTGAGGGAATGGGGTTTTATTTCTCAGCTCTTAAGAGGGAAGGCAAAATTGACTTGGAAAGTAGCTCACGTATATTGATATTAAATATTAACCTGAAACACTTGATTTAGAAAGCTTTGGGTATTTCTAACATTTTGTTGCACTCCAAAAGATTATGGAAAGTGTACAAACAGCTTTTCCCAGTGATCCAGTCGTATTAAAAATTATCCTGCTTTTGCAGCAAGGCTAAATCTGGTTTGCTAATTTTAATGCCACATTTCAGTAAACAGAGATTTCTGAAGATTCATTGTTTCAACACATTATCAGTTTTCATCAAGGTGGGTGTTTTTTAGTATGTCTTTGCACACCATTAATCACCACTTGCAGTGTATTACATCCCACAACTTGCACCAACACAGAAAACATGCATAAAACCATAGAATAATAGAATGGCCTGGGTTGGAAGGGACCTTAAAGACCATGTAATTCAAACCTCCTTCCATGGTAAGGGACACCTTCCATCAGACCATGCTGCTCAGAGCCTCACCTAACCATGCTTTGAACACCTCTGGGGATGGGGCAGCCACAGCTTCTCTGGGCAGCCTGTGCCAGCGCCTCACCACCCTCACAGGAAAGAATTTCTTTCTAATGCCTAATCCAAACCTACTCTCTTACAGTTTGAATCCATCTCCTCTTGTCCTGCCACTACATGCCCTTGTAAAAAGTATCGGGGAAAACATCAGGGAAAAGCGAGAAACTAGAGAGCGAGAAATGTTGAACTTGCTGGAGCTGCCTCTAACAGTCTCTTTTTTTCAATTCCTGAGGGGGGAAGAAACCAAAAAAGGCAGAGAAGGGATGGAGTCCAGCACTCAGTTCCGCCCCAGCCACGGTTCCCCCACGCCGGGGGAGTGGTGCGGGCTGTGCAGTACCGCGTCCTGCCACGGGAGGGAGACATTGCGCCCAGCCCTGGCGCCGCCCCATTGGGCTCCAGCAAGGAAGTGAGAACCCAAAACTGAGAGCACGAGCCCTCTGCGCAACCCCAGAGCCAAACCAGCCCCAAAAACCATCAATAACCCCTCTGAGGGCAGCCCAAGGCACGGGAAGGATTCTGACAGGTAACGGTAAAATCTCACGGTAACGGTAAAATGCTTGAGCGTTAGTATGCGAGCGAAGCCTTAGGAGATTCATGTGAATAATACCAAAAAGGTCTAAGCTTCTTAGTTCCACAGGAGTGGAAAATCCCATTTCAGATCTTTGTGCTCACAGCTAGGAAGGAGGGGAATGAAGAGTTTTGGTTTTAAGCAGCTAAAGCGCTGTCCAACTGCAATGCAAGTGGGACACAGCACTTAAGCAATGACTGTTTTGATGTCAAATTAAGCCCTACAATGTATAGAGCTCTTACTAAATGAGTAACAGTGCTTAAGCAATGACTGTTTTGATGTCAAATTAAGCCCTACAATGTATAGAGCTCCTACTAAATGAGTAACAGTGCTTAAGCAATGACTGTTTTGGTGAAAAGTTGAGCCCTACAATGTATAGAGCTCTTACTAAATGAATAACAGCAGGGTCTGCCCTGTATCTACTAATAAAAAGCAAAACAAAAAACATCATCACTTTCCAAAGTTAATAATAACAACCTATGAGAAAATATATAGTAGTATATATTATTAAAACAGTATAGTAAAACACTTCATTATAATAAATATTCTGTTAAAATAATGTGATTCAACTTCCTTGAGATTGTTTCTTACATTCTTATACCAATTTTATTTATGAAACCAATCATCTCTGTATTTAAAGGTGTTAAGAGCTCATGTTCTTGCAAGTTTACTCAGTACAGCTGTTAAACTCTTAATTCTTCCACTGCTCTTAGGAAAATGAAATGCTGCAGATGTTATTCTTTATAATGCCATATACACAGAATCAGTTCCTCATTTGCAGGGCAAGTTATTTATTTTTTCCTACTGATCTTCAAGGCAATCATGATCATTAGGCACTGCCAGGGTTAAACAAACATGACCTAAAGTGACCACAAGTCAGAAGTTATGTGAAAGAGATATTCTCATGTCAGTAAGTGGAAATCTAGGAACTGCACTTCAAATATTTCGAAACAATCCCACTCTTCAGATGAAAACATACTAAGAACACAAGCGAAAAGGCAGAAGTACACCTGAAACTAAAATATTTCCTCTCTCTGAGATATATTTGAGCTAGACAGGCAACATTATTAAAGATGCTAGTGGGTCAGAGATAATCAACAGGTTAAAGCTCATGAACTAAAGGAAAAAACCCAAAAACAACACAAAAAAAAAAAAAGAAAGAAAGGAAAATAAAAGTACTCTCTGCAAGTTTTACCCATTCCAGTTCCACATGTCTGACCCCCTCTCACTCCACAGCAACACCCCTGTGTGAGGACATGAACTGCCAGGATCCTGGCAGTGTTTCTGCAGTGTGCAGCCCGGACAAGCCCACCTGCCAGGAATTCCCCTAAGGACAACCGCGAGAAGCTTAACAAGATTTGCATCCATTCATAAAAGATCGCTTTGCTTAAGATGAAGCCAATGTGGAACGCCTTGCAGGAACTTGGGGTACTTTCAGGGTTGTTGCCTAATTTTCCAGAGCCCCAAGCCTCTGCAATTCGCAGTTCTCATTGGGCAGGGGAGCACTGAACACCAAATGCCTCATTTGGCCCTCATGGCAAGCAGAGGAGTCACTCCAGAGCAATCTCTGCTAACCAGAGCCATTATTGCCTGACATTGGTTCACTTCACCAAGCTTTCCTCACCTCACGAAACCTCTCCTCCTCCCATCCTATAAAAAGGGAAAAACATATCTTGAAAACCTTCAGTGGAGAACTGCTGCCAAGGATTATTTGAAACAAGGATTATCTGAAAAAAGAGTGCTCTCTGCACCATGATCTGGTGCAAAAGCCAACTCCACACAGCTCTTATCCCTTGTTATAAATCCACAGTTACCCTCAGCCTCTCTGAGGGTTCCCATGCTGCTCACAATCACCCTCCCAGACTACCACTCAAACCTGGGTGTTTCCACCAGGATAAAGGTCCTCTGGAGTCAACAAAAACAGTCCTCCACCTATCCCACCGCCCCATTCCAGGATCTTCCCCAGACCAAACCTCAAGACATCTGAGCATTGAAGAACCAGCTGTTGTTAAAAGACAATACCAACATCCCACAGCCAGCTTGTCACAAGGAGAGACTTTTTAACAATGAGAAAAAGAGAAACTTTTTCATGAAATTAAACAAAAATTGGAAAGTCATGCATCTTTATTCCGCTTGTGTACAGCACCAGCCTCTTAGAAAAAATGTACGTCTCAAATAGTTTTTATTTAAATACTGCAAATTAGTGGACTGGAGTAATGTTACCAGTAAAATGTGGAAATTTGTATGACAGATTTTCAAAATAAAGTTTTCAACCCTAGACCACAAGGAGCTTTCCAGAGCTGCAGGTGGGAGCTGGGAACACTTGTCTATCTTTTTCATCTTAAAAAACACTGAGCACATCTTTAAACAGGAGTCATTCAGAATTTCAGAGGGTATCTGAGCTCTTTTAGTAAAGACAAACACCAGTAAGGAAGAACACATTCCGTAGTTATGTTTAAAAAGAAGGCAGTGTAGCACAATAGCCAGGCATAAAACCAGCTAAACTCCACTTTTATCTGTCACACTCACCAAGTATTTTTATTTTGTACCCTTTCATTTGCAGTAAATGCACTTATTACTGGTTTTCAGTCTGTTTTCTTGCTAAGACACTATATAACAGGAATTAAGGAGTCAGAGCCCTTTGAAGCGCCCTCAGTCCATAAGAAGACTCATTCACCAGGTTGTTAGGCACAATGAAAGAAAAGATGCACGAAACCAAGAGCACTTTCACAATCCTCCTTCCCAATCATCTGTTTTATCTCTGCCACCTATGTTTTAGGTTATGGTCAGCAGAGTTTTAACTGATTCAGCTTTGTGCATCTTTGGGGGTTTTTTTGAGCCACATTTTACTGCCAAAATGTACAAAGGCAGCCACCCAAGGCTGAATGGAGTTTTTATCCTGAACTGTGTACTGGTCCTTTAACTTTTTATGACTCATAGTTCATGTATTTGGGAATTCCCCTCTAAATATGAGTTTGACACACTTGCATTATGGAAAGTTATTTTATTCAAAAAGTAACAAAATGCAATACTCATGCAATACCCGGGTCTATATTTAACACCACACAATTGGTCTTTTTTTTTTTTTTTTTGTGCAATAAAGCTTCTAATTAAAGACAGATTTTTTAAAAAAGAATCGAGAACAAGACTGAATAGCAGAAGCAGCAGCATGGAAAGAGACAATCGCAGTGTTACACACCCAAGCAAGTCAGGAATTTTTTTCTTTTTAAACTATTCGAACAATGTTGGAGCTGTTTACCTTCTCCCCCAGACCCCCCAGCTGCACGTAAGAGTACATAGCTTCTCCCTTACCTGTGTGCTGAAGTCCCTTCTTGGTGGGCTGGCTACTCATCAGGGATCACCTGACTAAAGCCTGGAAAGAAATTAAAATACAATCAGCTGACCACCCTCGCTCACTGCCTTCCAGCTTAAACACTCCTCTCCACAGCACTCTGTCATGTGAGGCGGGACAGAACCAGCTGTCATTGCTTCAGAAAAAAGGGAAATGGGCCCCTCCGCTTCCACCTCCTTCCTTCCTCCTCGCTCACTCTTTCCTATCTGTCCCTGCCTCCGACCTCCTCCCTTTCTCATTCTTCCACTTTGCTCATTCACTACCCGCCTGGCTGGGGTCTCCCAGGGGAAGCCGCATTCCACAACGCACAAGCATTTCCCCTGCATCCCGAGGTTTTTCTCAACGAGCTGCCTACACATTTGTACTGAAAAAAAAAAAAAAAAAGAAAAGAAAAAAAAAATAGGGGGGAAAGAAAAGGGGGGGAGAAAAAAAAGTAGAAAAAAATAAATCAGGGAAAAACAGAGAAAAGGCACCACATTCCACAACCCTCAGTCAGCCCTGGCAGACTACGAGGCATTTTCAGTCACACAGCACAAAATGCATTAGTCAGAGCTGAAAGACCACACACTTTGTACCACTACCATGCTAACAGAGAATGGTCTGAGCAGAGCTACAGGAAAAAGGAAAGGAGGGGTTCCTATCGGTGCTTCCATTTTACATGGGGTGGTCACCTAAATGCATGAAAAATTCGCAGGAAAAGGCCCAAAGTTGACATTCCCAGCAGAAACAATGTGGACGTGGGCAGCGGGGAAAGCTCTCCGCTGACGGAGCGCGACCTTTGCCGAAAGGACTCCCCCTCCAGCAGAATGTGTTATTCCAAAGACTGCAAGACATTATCTAAATCAGAACTTCTATCTCCCCAATGGTTTGTTCGTAGGAAATACAAGCCTAGAAAAAGTGAAAGTAATACTGCATGATTCAGATTCCCCGAAACCACAGATACTTTCAATTCAGACTTCTCTCTTCTTCACCGCTCCTTATAGCTCTGCAGCTTTATCCATCTATGGAGTTTTGTTTCCTCTACTTACGCAGTTTCAGCCCTCCGTGTGTGCGGAGAATCTGATCAGCAAGGCACGAGAAGAGAGCTCGGCATAAAAAACCCCTCCGTCCTCATCCCAATGACCTAATCACTCATCTATCTGCTCACTGCTTCCGCCCCCCACGCGCACTTATCTGCTGCTCCAAGGCATTTTAGGAGAGAGGACGCGGCTTGGGAGAAAACACCACTTTTAAAATTGCACCAGAGTGGGAGAGCGCTGCGAGGAGTGTGCGCTTGGGTCCGCTGGGAAGGGAGCCATGGAGCCCCCAGCCCTAAATTCCCTGCCCCACATGGGAATATCCCCAACACGCCCCACACCAAGGCTGAACTCAGAGTCAGGGAAGTGTGGGGGGAAGATGGGGACAACCCTCCACCGCCTGCGCTGGAATTTCTCTTCAGGAAAGTCCATGCTTTAATGAAAGGCTGATACTAGATACCACAAAGAAACTTTTATTTCTGTACACACATGATTCAGATGCATTTTCTGTGTGGGTTATGTGGTTATGTTATGTTTCATCTTAAAAAACTGTTTCAAAGAGACCTTTAAGCATTAGTTTTAAGAAAAACTCGATGTGTTTATGTACAGTGAGTGTTTTTAAACTGCCTTTTATTGCATAATGCTGTATACGGCAGAGACACTAATGTCTGTTTTGATTATAGACATAATTTGAATCTAATACTAAACACAATAATCTGTAAAAATATTTATTTTAAATTATGTCCCTAAATAGTTCCCAGAAAAGTAAACAAACTCAACCCTTCGGCAAAACATATCCCCTTAGTTACAATATTGTTTTCCGTCCTCTTTTGTCATTTTTTCGATTTTGAAAATACGTTTACTCACTGACTTAGATGCATTAGTTTATAAAATAAATGGTAGCTGCTGCTGTGCAGTATTTCAGCAGAGGCTGTCCAGAACTGCCTCAGAGACCGAACACTGTTGCCATTATAACAAAAGCATTAAAATGAATAATTCATGAGCAGAGGAAGTACCCTACCATTAAAAGGCACCGACTATTTCATGAATTGTCCAAAAGCTACCCCTTTTACTGCTCAGTTCCTCTTACTACTTAATTATGCTTCATTTTTCTAAAATGGCATCAAGTAGTAATCAGCAGAAGCACACGGACCAGTTGCGGGAGACTTTCCTGAGGAGTTAAGAAATGAAAGCTAAAACGTGAGCCAGAGAAAGGGAGGGAAGGAAAAAAAAGTGTTTATGTGTGGTGATGGATATATTAAGGAAATGAGACTTCAGACTTCAAGAGGCTTTTCCAAATTATGCTTTTGAATCTTGAAAAGGAAGAACATTGACAAATATTCTTTGCAAAAATAAAGGCAGTCGGTCCTTTGCCTTCATCTGGTACCTTCCTTTTCAGGATCCCAAGGTACCATGACAATGCTCAGGAATCAAAAAACCTCATTACTGAGGACTTTCAGAACTTTTCTCCTGTCTATAGGTGCAGAACATGAGGCCTCAAGAAGACTAAATTATTTTCTCCAGGTCATACAGGAAGGCTTGGAGACTGAGGCAAGAACAGAGCTTCATCCCCTGGTTACCAGTGCTGTGCCCAACAAAAAGAGCAACTTCCTTGCTTTATGCTACCAAGCATCACAAGGTTCAGCAGCCCTACAGGTTTCAACCTAATAAAATGAACTGTGGTGCACAGGCATTTTCTGCAGGGATAGAGAAACATTCCGAACCATTAACCCCATATTGCGCCAGAATAATTAGTGAACTTAAGTTTTCAATAACATATTTAGAGGAATTTGGCCTAGAACAGCAAAGTGCATCTGCTCAGGTTTCTTTTATCTGCTGCAGGAAACACACATACTGTGCCTGGAAAGAGATTTATTTCTAAAAGACACTTTGAAACTTTTCAAGACTTTTAAAATTGGTACATTAACATCAATAAACTTTTCAGATTTAATTTGAACCAACATCCAGTTCTCAAAATTCAAGAAATTGCATCTCTAAGACATTTTTTCAAAGGGTCAGCATTCCATAACGCCGAGCAAAAGCCATCCTCAATATCTTTACTCACATGGGTCACTTTCTAGGTGTGCTGCTCTCTTGCACTATTGGGATGAACTCAAACACAATTCTCATTCCAAGGCTCTCATTGTGACAAGTTCACCAATTATGTGGTAGCAAGCCCATTAATACTGAGATACAAAACTGGCCCCCAGGCGTCATGGATGGAATGAAAACATGAGGTGTAACTTTGCAAGATCAGATGCTGTCACTGGTCAACTTACTGATGCTTCTTATTTTTAAACCTGGACTTCTTATTTTTAAACCAGCTGCCTTCTTTGCGGAGCCTTGGTAAGCACTTTTTTAATTGTGACTTCCCAATTTCTAATTTTTTCACTTTTTTTCCCTTTTTATTCCAATTGCATCTATTTGAGAGAGATGGATGACTTTCATTCTGCCAAAAAATATGCCCTTCAGTCAACTCAGAGCTGCTCCCACAGCAAGTCCTTACAGGAATAAGGAAATACTCTTTAACAGCTAGAACAATCTGTACAGCTAAACATATTTTTAGTCTTCAGTCCCCAAGGAACTGTGGGTAGAATTGAACTACAAAACAAATATAAAAACCCCCACAATTTGTTGTTATATACAATTAATTTAGCCCAGCTCACAACAAGCAGGTTTATTGTAACTAATAGACTATTTCAGTACAAATGACCATTAATGGTTTGATAACTCGTGGCATGAAGAAAGAGGAGGAAAAACCACAAAATGCTTATGATAACTCTTCCAAAGATGGAAGAACTTCACTTTTTGAAAATTGCACCAAAAAAACCTCCCACAGTTAAAGAAAGAAATGCTACGAACACTTCAAGTTTATCTCCTTCAAAATATTTATCTTGAGTCAGCATTACAGGAGAAATTCTCTGTTGACATAAACCAGTATGAGTGTGTCCACCAAAGCAGCAACCTCCACCAGGGCACCCAGACTACTGAGTCACTAGCTAAACACGAGTGTTCCAGAGGACAAATAGCATCAAATAAATCACTTCAGAGAACACAATGTTGGCGGACAGGGAAGGGAAGGTTCGGGAAGGTTCGGGAAGGTTCGGGAAGAGAAGAGAAGAGAAGAGAAGAGAAGAGAAGAGAAGAGAAGAGAAGAGA
>VZRL01003217.1:153533-164902 GCA_013397895.1 Origma solitaria
GGAAAGGAAAGGCGCGGAAAGGAAAGGAAAGGCGCGGAAAGGAAAGGAAAGGCGCGGAAAGGCGCGGAAAGGAAAGGAAAGGCGCGGAAAGGAGCAGAAAGGAAAGGCGCGGAAAGGAAAGGCGCGGAAAGGAAAGGAAAGGCGCGGAAAGGAAAGGCGCGGAAAGGAAAGGAAAGGAAAGGATCGCCATGTCTGTAATCAGAGCAAAATTCCCAAGCAGAAGGAACTTAATCAGCATTTTGCTACTTGGATGAGCTGGATAGGGAGAGAGAGGAGACTTTTGCAGAAAAGTAACAATCAGATTGGTACATTGTTCAGTATGCACGACTGTCTCAAAACTACATTATTGCAGCAAGAAAGAAAGAATGGAATTATACAGATGAATACACATCAGTGTAATGATAAGGTAACAATCAAGTGCAAAATAAAAAAAAATAAGAAATCAGAGGTAAAGGAACTGTTCACCTATCCAAGAATAACCAATCTGAGTACAGTATGCTAAAAGTGTCGTCAGATAATGTATACCAATTTATATCTAGGGGCTTAGATATGGTTAGCGAGTTTTGATATTTGTTTTACCTCCAGTGAGCAGACCTGTGTTCCCTGAAGCAGCAGTATTTGCCACACTAACTGCTGTTTACTTATCAGCACACACCAGAGTCCTGCACACTGACCATGAACTACTCACAGACCTCTCAGCACTACAGAGGAACAGCAGAACTATCAACTATGGCTTTTAAAATAAAAAATAGTTTACAGACATTAGTATAAATTAACGTTACAAATCAAAACCAACTTTTGGAAGACATATTGAGGGCTCAATAAACAGAGGCAGATGCAACAGCAGTGAAGGACAACAGAATGGTCATTTCCTCCTTCTTTATTGTGAAGAAATACCTCAGAGGAGGCATCTCAGCACAACTACAAGATCACAGAATAGTGATTAGTTGATTTCTTGGACTAAGGTGCACACTTCTTTCACTGATACCATTATTTTTTACTTTCAGCCACAGGCTGGACTTTATGAGAAAGGTTTTGCTTTCCTTCCTTCCTTGACAAGGAGTGCCTCAGCCTCACTATTCTCTTCCTCTCACTCAAATACCAGGAGTGGTATTATTCCCTGGAGTAGGGAAGGTAAGATTTTAGTGACAGTTCATTTCTGTTACCTTGACATTTTCTGCCTCTTCCACAGTTTTTCAGCATTTTGAGAGAGTGGACTTAGAACAGAGAACTTAGAGAGGAAACACATGTAGCATTTACATAATTATAAGTAGTAAAGTCATTCAGGTATTTGTTTGTAGGATGTTCTCATAGTGTTTTCAAACAGAACTGAAGCAGCAAAAGCTCTCTGAGTTCGATGAACTGGTAGAGTCCCACTGCAGCCTCTGAAATGTCAAATTGTCATAGGAAACAGAGTAAAAAATGTTTTCTTTTGGGTCTCATTATCACACAATCTCCTGCCAAAGGGGCTAGGTAGCCACCAAACACACAGCTTCTCTGACACAAGTACAGTAATCACAAATTCACTTCAGATTTGTCAGGTGCAATTCAGTTCCTCCAGTCCATCAGCTCCCTGGTGCCATCTCTCCCCTAACCTCCTGCAGCCAATTTTCCAAAATCCAGAGGCCTCAGCATCTTCCCCAGACCTGCACAGCCCATACAATGCCTGGGACACGCTGCAGCACCTCAAAGAGCACTGGATACTGGTGGTACAGTGGATAATGGTGTGTAGGCACCAAACCCCACCCTAAGCACCCCAAATTACAGTATAACTCTTCTTCATGCCCATATTTGAATCATTTAGGCAAGGTATGTGTCCAAGACCCTAAATCTCTTTATTCACATAAATGTATGTGTTGTCTGTGCCAAAGCAAGAGCAATTATGCTCAGCCATAAACTAGAAACTATTTATAATTCAAGAAGACACAGAGGCAAATCTAGGCCATCTTACCACAGCATAGAAAAGGAAAGAAACTGGTTTGTTTCCAAAGTAGGAGACCAAGTGATTTATCTCATAGCACGAAGTTCACCTAGACCCCTGCAGACAATGGCAGCACAAAAAAATCAGCCAAAACATAACAGAGTCCTGCACCTGTTTCTCATACTCTCAATGAAACTTTGTACGCTCCGTCCCACAAAAATAATTACATTGCCAGGGCTCTGATTTTCCTTGCATCTTTTCCAGTGACCTCTGTATTTTCAAATCCGGTTTTATGCTCTGAAATATTTACAGACCCAGAACCTTTCTAATTAAGGAAAAAAAATAACAAGAGGAACCTGGGCTATTCCTGTACAAGTGAATGTTTGTCCCAGGCATACAAAACCAGGGAGAATATTTATTGCATGTGTCTATAGGAACATCTGCTCAGTATTTTTCAGCATACTTGTATCTTGTTATATCATCTCAAGCAATGATTACACACGAAATGAAGAGTCCTGTACTGATTCCCAGCAGAAAGGAAAGAGGAAGATTTCAGGGCCTCCCATCTATTGTTCTTTTTCAGTTCTATCTCACTGGGATTATTCAGGACATGAAAAACTTATCAGCATAAACAAGACTAATGACCAGTAATCAGCACCCTGGTCTCTGGTTTTGTTGTACCAAGCTGCTTTATAAACATCCAATGTTACAATTAATAAGCTGTGACATTCATCAACAAGAGCTGCACTTGCTTTCACAGGTGATGTATCAAAAGATGTAAGTATTCTACATAATATCAAGAAAGGTTTGTTTTTGTTGTTGGTAAGCTTTTTAAAAAAAAAATTTACATAGGGAAGAAATGAGAGTGGAAGCTCTCTTGTCTTTGAGAAACTGTCATTACTTTTTTCCAGTTTAAAAAATTTCAACAGCTTATTTCAAAAACTTATCCTGTACAAAAGTAAAGTATTAATTAAAATTCAAATAGCTTGTTTACCATTTTTATGGCTAGAAGCCTAATATTTTTCTATAGCATGTCATTATTTAAATCAAGTTTTATTTAATTTGAGAACCATGGGGAAGCAAAAGAGAGTACCTTCGCAAACTGAATGAAAGCCAGCTTTGAAGAAAGGGTGTAGAGCAAGAACAAGACAGAGAAAAGGAAGAGGAGTTTTCAAGTCCTAAGGAATGTAAAATTTGCTTATGTAAGTCCTTAAATATAATGTCCATTGCACCTAAACAATAGGACTAAAAGCTGTGATTTTGAAAGAGATTATCTCAATTACTTTCTAAATCTGTCTTTCAGGTTGGGAGCCAGGTGGAGGTACCTGTGGGCTTGCCAAGTGACCAGCTTTTGAGAACCCTTCTTAACTACTTATCTTAGAAGAACTTTCTTGCTGAATTAGTATTCCCAGTTACTTAATGCTTTTATGGAATCATTAAGGAGGCAAAAAGGCACACAGGTCTGTGAAGCATTAGCGCTTCTAAAAATACACCATGCACAAAAATTATCTTAAACAGTGTGAAGCTGAGCACTCAAAAGGCAGATGGGGCCAGACTGAAGGGCCCTTGTGCAACTGCAAATCCATTTTGCTTTATGCGTTCACACACCATGAGAACAGTCCTCAGTTATTATTCAAAACCTAGACTTTTTTCTTCATTTTTTCCCTTGAACAGGTATATCCCAGTCAGTGCATGAGATCATTGGCTGTTAATGAGCAAAAGGATATTCCAGTTTACTCTGCCATTTACCAGATGGCCTCAGACTTTCCTGCCATGTCCTATTTAACTCCAGCCTTGAGACTGCAAATTTCTTCATGGGCTTATCACCACTGTATAGAAGCTGGGAAAATTACTTCCATAATATTTATAAGCACCACCTCCCTATGAAAAAAAGGGAGATGAACTATTTTAACTTCATACCTGGGGAACTGAGGTGTTAAGTATATTTTTAAAACCCTAGGGAAAAAATGTAGAACAAATACTCATAGGGAACTGGCCCAGTGTAGAACAGCTGAATCCACATTACATTTGTCTTTATCATTTGTACTAATGGAGGGAATAATTACAGCAATAAGATGCTCTCATCCATGAAAGCCAACATTTTGACAGTGGATCAGCTACACAAGACATCTAGGAAAAGACAGGAGGCTCTGCTCAGAAATCTTTGGCTTTTCTCTGCAGGGAGCAGCGCACCTGAGTTGCAAACAACTTCTGACCCATTTCTGCAGCCTTGACATTTTCTGCTTTTATACTCTTCATTTTTTTTTCCTTACAGGACTTGCTCTTTATCTACTCTTACACTTCCCACCACTGGCCCTCATCACTGTCCTGCTCCTCCATTGCCTCCAGTTCCTCATTTTGTTCCACTCTCTAGTCTAGCTCTCCCCTCCCTCTTGAGACTTCTTTCTTAAATTCCCTGTTTTCCTGACAAAATGGCCATTCCTCATCTCCCCACTTGATCTCATTTCCTTTGCTTCTCTGCCATCTCAGATCTTTCTTCTGGTTTTCTCTCCCTTGTCTCAGTGTTTTTATACAGAAGAAGTCCAGCCCTGGTATAATCAGTCCCCATCAGGACCATTCCTTCCCCTCTGCACTCCACACTCCATCTTATGTGTCCACTGCATAAAAGTCAGGATTTTGGTGGAAAAGCGACAAGATTAACATGAAGAGGGTCTTTGATCTCAATTTGAATATCCAGGGTCTGCTATGTACAGCAGGTTCTTTCCATGTTTAATTATACTTGTCAAGAGCTAAGTAAAAGGATGCTGCCTCACCCCCAAGTCTCAAATCCCTATCTCCCAGAGCAGGCAAAACAGCACTAAAACTACAGCAAACAGTCACAAAAAGCTGAACATATTTCAGCTGACAATTTAATTCCTCCTCCTCAACTTCAACAAATTGTGCCCAAGGCAGAGATGTGATGAACAATCGATGTGGTGTGGTGGAGTCATGCTCTGAAGGAGAGCAGGCTCTTGCACACAGAGAAATTGCCCATTTATTCTCCTTCCATCCTTTACTCCCCAGCAAAATCAATTCCCCTCCGTGTCCCTGGACAAGGAATGAAGCTGACACATCAGCCAGGGTCAGGTGCAGACCTTGAGCACAGTTGCACAGCTCAGGAGCTGAGGTTCCATCAGCCACACCCCGTGAGCTGCAGTGGTGGCCCCAAAGAGCAGCTGAACCAGGCAGAGCTCCAAGGCATGGATGGCAGAATGAAGGATAAACACAGCACAGGAGCCACGGGAAACAAAAAAAGTCCACTTCTTACATTTTCCCTTTTCCTGGTCCTAGATCTGTCCTGTCCCTGCCACCAGACTGCTCATGAAGAGTGATTTCTCCATCAGACACAACTCTGAGCTGCACGGTGTCCTCTACTTCCTGATTGTCAGCATCAAACCCACAGACGTGATCACAACTAAATCCTGGAGGACATCTACAAGTGAATCAGGATGTTTCCCAGATGAATTTTAATGTTCAGATTTACAGCACCACTTAAAGAAGGCTTTTATTATTTATTATAATTTTTATTGTATTTTGTAGTCACTTTATATTACCTATATCTTTTGCAAAACAGAGCTGTTTTACAGTTTTTAATGTTCTGAAAGCCTGTATTAAAACTTTATAAGAACCAAATTGTTTGTGTATAATTAGACTTTTATTATTTTTAAAAGAGCTCTTAATCTCCCTGACAAAAAAAAATAAAATCTTTTTTGTTTTAAAAAACAAAGAGACAGAGCCAAAATATGCAAAGTATTGTGCTCACATTCCACTTTCAAAAAATAAAAGCTAAGGATACTTTTCTAACAAAGCTTTCACAAATTATTTCTACTTTAATTAAATCCCTCTTTGCTGGAAACTAACAAAATGCCATTAAGATCAGAAGACAGTCATTATCTTTCAGTCTTTTTCCTTTTGTAGAATACATTATTACCTAAGTTTCAGTGATTCTTGCTGCGTTATCCACCTCTCCTTTAAAGAAAATACTCTGTAACCATAGCAATACTTTCCCACCCTGGTATTATTTCCCGCTGGCTTGTTCTAAGCTTTTGCACATAGCAACCACAGCAATCCTTGGACCAAACTGTCAACTTCTTGGCAACTCTTAGCAAAATTGGCGCATCTGTAAACTACCAAAGCGCGCTGCTTTGCGTTTTCAAAACAAGATCAGCACCTATGTCCTGAATAAATTGAGAATTTAAAATCGTAACTCTGCTTTGGACGGCATTTCTAGTGCACAAATATTTAACACTACACAAGCAAGGCATGCTGGTGGGACTTACAGATGTTTGCAGAAGAAGGTACATCAGAATTACAGCAATTCCAAGACAAACAACCCCAAATTCCTTATATTATTTCACTACTCATGGTGTAACGCCATTCAGCTTCTCAAGTCTGAGCAGACTATCAATGCTCTTCTTGAGCACTACTTTACTGTGCAATCTAACTGAAGAGAAATAATTTTTTCCTCTATAGAAGTAAAAGCACACAACAGAAAAAAGTGCTAAAAAAAACCCACTAAAAACTAACCGAGCTTGATTTTGTTAAGACACCTTCTTAGTAGTATTTCAAATTGCTGCATAAAAAAGGCAACAAAAGCACTTGTAAATTGTGAGTTTTAGCTGAATTTTGCTACTTATTGGATTAGTAAGGTACAGTCAGTGAATTGTGGTGAAGCAGCACAAAGCACATTTATGGGCAACAGTGATTTAAAAAATTGGTATTATACTGTGCCCCCTCTCATCCCACTGGAGTCAACGGGGCTTTCGCCATTGACTTCTGTGTCAAAATCTTACCCCCACTCATTATTTGTTCATAAGAATCTCCCAGGGGTATTCCCTTCAGATGTTCTCTGCAGGGGGAGTTCCACAAGAGGAACTGGATTTGCAGGACAGCTATATTTACAAATCACCTACTGAGAGAGGCACCACCACTGAAGAAAAAAACACTCGATTTTTCTCAGTCACAATGATAAGAACCACCAGAGGAAGTTGGATAGGTATCAAATATATGTGTGTATATATGTTCGCACCCCCACATATATTTTTATATATGTACAGCCCATACTTTTTATATATATATGCACACACCTATCATATTTTTATGTATATATACACAAATACATAAAACAGAACGGATATGTAAAAAAAAAAATCAAATTACCTAATATATTTGTGAGAGCTGACAAAAATAGAAATAAAAAAAGAAAGGTTGCTCACTAAGCCAGTGTCACCTACCTAGGTTGGTTTGGGTTTTTTTTTAGAGCCTAAAATGTTACAAAAGAAAAAAATGGTGAAAAATAAATTTAATAGAGCAATTTTTCCAGGAGGAAGAGGAAAGACTACGGATTACCCTAGTGTTTTAAATGTTATTGGGTTAAAGCACGGTCTTATTTATATTCTAATTTACAGATGCATCAGACACCCATACACACACAATTCCTCTACAACCATGGCCCTCTTGGGGCTACACACTAGAGAAATATACATTATCCAGATGGGCCAATATAGGAATATAGGAACACATTCCTGATGCAAAAAATGTAAAACTTTACACCATTGTTGCCTGTTGTTTTTGTTTGTTTTGGCTTTTTGTAAAATGGAGTTAGATCTTTATGGATAAAGGAAAACAAGAGATCAGATTTGGAAATAGAAAAGAAAAAAGGTATATCACAGCTTTTCCAGTAGTATCTAAACAAAAGGACAAAAGAAAGTTATATTTTGTTATTCTGGTACTTTTCCTAGCAGAGACATATTTATGAGTAATCTTCATAAAATTCACTAAGGTTTTCTTTTTAAGGAAAACGGTGAATATTCGAAGTTAGGGTTTCCTATGACTTAGCTATGTTCACTTAAAGATTAACAGAAATACAGAAAATAAAAGTAATTTTGTCACCAGAGAATTTCAAAATTAAGACTTAAAACTAGCAAAGTGCCCTATCACTGTACAGTAAAATACTACTTTGTATTTTATCAGCTGTTATGCTCAATTTATAGGAGAATTTCCAGACAGAAACCTTCAACTGATGATCACAACTAAAAAAAAAAAAAAAGAGACAACATTTTCTTTTTCCATAAATGAAGTTGGCACCAGTTTTATTAAATTCTAATTCAAATAGTGTTATTTTAACATGTTGATCAAATGCATCATGAAAACCAAAGATTACTTGCTTCGTTTAGTTTTATGAGGGTACAAAGGGAAATGCCATTCTCTCCAGTCACAGGTTTTCTGAATGTATCCACTTCACTGATCTCTTAACAAATGCAATTACATTTTACTGTAAAATAATCAAATATTCTCTTCCTTGCACATAAAAGCTATTCTGTTTTGGATGTACACACTTCGGTTAAATTTTCTCACATCTTAAAGATGCTGTTTTCTGGAAGGCACCATCCTCATTTAGAAAAGTGTGGTATTCTCTGACTCTTGATTTTATTTACAGAGAGACCTAAATGAAATCAACTGAGATTAATTTTAAATTATAACTCAATCCACAAGGCTAAAGAAAATGTACTTTAAAAGAAAAATCTATTTTTATTTCTTATAAACTAATGAAGGATTTATAACATTTTAAATAATGACATTTTGCCAACGTGCTCTTGCCCCAGCAACAGGAAAAAACTTTGCAAACTTTCACAGGAATTAAATACAGAATAAGTCAATATTTTTTCAATGAAATGTCAGGTTAAAACAATGTATCTTTTAATTTAATTTCTGTTTATAATGGTTCAGGTTGACACGACTCTAGCAAGACTTCAAAATTTTCCTTAATACTTGAGGTACATCTTGTACTTCTTGTAAAGATAGGTCCTTGATTGAACTCCTTATTCCTTGCAAGATGTTTATTTTTCTCGTTCTTATTTCACATGTTTTTGAGATTTTTAATATTTATCCCTTCTTTTAAGAGGATAACTGTCCAAAGGTCTATCTTCTGGAAGTTATATCAGTCTTACTCAATATTTTTGTGGTTTTGTTTGGTTTAGCGTTTGTATTTTTTCAAACTAGCAAATAGTGTCTTCGTTTTAATTGTAAAGGCCTCATTACAGTGACCTTCCAGACACAATTTACATATTTCCCCATAAACTAAGAATGAGCATTGTTTTAATGCTAGTTTACTTAGAGAATGTTTTTTTCCTCTCCAGTTTTCTGAAGCCTCCGAACCCTGTTTCAGAAAACCCTCTGTAACTGGATCTCATGCAGGGACATCAAATGTTCCAATATCCACTGGAAAAGTAAAGAAGTGCTAAAGGAATCAAAGCAGGAGTGAGGTCTGTGACAGACAGGAGGTATTTTGGGAAGTTAAAGACTATCCTTTGCTTATAAATCCATCACTTAAAAAAAATTAATTTTTACCCCATTCTTACTGGAAAAGCATGAACCAAACCCTCATATAAACTAGTTTTAAACTTGTAACCCTGAATCTGAGCAGGAGGAAGAGCACAGCCCAGTTTGGGACATACACATTAACCAGTGTGGATGCAGTGCTCCTATTAGAATATATTATCACACAGTATCCAAGTTTATCAATCCTGGCCTCAATTCAAATATGCTGTTAGATGCTTTACTAAGTGCTTCAGTAAACTGAGCCTTTAATGCTATTTAAAACTAACTTAATATAGAAAATAGCTATAGATTAACTGACACATCTATTGCCTTTTTTGTTCCAATCACTTCTGTTTAAGTGCACTGCACTCTGGGGAGCATAAAAACTTGGTGGCGGGGTGGGGAGGGGAATCTCAGCAAGTTATGTTTGACCTGGAATTGAAAATTGAAACACCAGACCATTCCAGACCTCGGGCTGTCTGATTCTTCCAGTCTCACGTAATCCATTCAATAGTTAAGCCTCACTCCCTATTACTCCTTAATAGTGGCTGTGCCTTTTTATTGAATTCCTCAGAGCAAACCATCTAAAACTGCCTTTGAATGACCACGCGGCTCCTGGAGTTGATTTGGAAATCCAGAAAACAAGACACGTACCAGCATTTGAGCAGCTGGCCACAAAATGACAGCCTCAGGCAGGAGCTCTGTGGCACTCAGGCAGCAGTGCCAGAATTGAGCTGCCTCTCCCAGCACCTGATGCCTCAGACAGGAGACCCTTCCCTGTCCTCGCCCAGTGCCTTGCCACACCTTCCCACGCCTGTGACAACACAGAGATTTAGAGATGAGATGTTCTCAGCACAGAGCACACGTTGGTGGGATGCTGGCAGATTAAAACAATAAAAACAATAAATGAAGGCTGCCTGCAGAGCCCAGCACCTCCTCTGGACAACGGAGAACTCCCTCCCTCCCTCCCTCCAGGGATTTTCAGCAAGCCCCAAAGGATGCTGCTGTCAGAGGGGAGCTGCACACAGAGGCAAGTGCAGGAACTCCTGGGAAGAGAAGGTGGCCAAGAGCAAATGTCTGCTATAGATCTGTGCAAAAAAACCATCTCGGGAGTATCTGTGAACATCTCATTAATTACCTATCCCTGATTCATCTCATAAACACCATCACAGGTGTGTTGCTTACAGGAAAAAAAAAATAAAACAAAATGATGCTTCCCATTTATTTAGATTTTGCTACAGCACACTCATCCAAGAAAAGAGAATTAAAGTAGCACGTGCAACCTCGATTTCAGCATTTCCCAGTTCTGGTGGCCTGGCTTTGTCACCTTAGCATGTTTTTTAAAGTGCATTGTGTACATGCAAAGTTTCCTCAAATTTAGGGAAGACAAAAAAATAATCAAACCAGGAAAATTCCTTTTCTTGGTGTCAACCTGTTGCCAATTGCACACCCAAGAGATGGAGTGAGAGCGTTAACCCTCAGTGCTGTGGCTTGAGTCAATCAAGAAGCCAAAACCTGGTTCTATCATCTTTTGCAGAATTTGAGGTAAGATGTGCTAATACACAGAAATATGCAAAATACACTGGCATACCCAGTCCCTCTTCAGCCCCATGTTTTCTACCTTTAAAGAGGCTTAGTTGCCTATATTTTCACCCTATTTTCTGCCCTTCTCTGCCAATCGGAAGATATTTTCACAATCCATATTCCCCAAAATACAGCCTGGGGTTTGTTTTGAGGCAGAACAAAAGAAATAACTTCTTCCAAGTGGTGCGCAGTGCACTTCTGGAGTCAAGGCAATTAGGCCTAAAACTGACAAAAGAAAATGACTTCACATCCCAACTGAAGAGAGCAAATGGAACAAAATGTAATGGAAGAATGACACAGCTGAAAACAAAACAAAGACGTGCCATATTTCATAACAATGGAGATGTTAAGATATTGAAAATATTTTTAGCATGTACCAGGGAACACATTAAAAAGAAAAAACCTATTGGGAATAACAGGGCAAATCTACATTGTTCCCCTATTTTCATGACGTTTACAATAGTACAATTCCCTCCCACTGCCATGAATTTAAACAGCTCCAAAACAAGCTCTTCATTTTGCCAAAAAAAAAAAAAAAAAAAAA
>VZRL01003217.1:164913-182476 GCA_013397895.1 Origma solitaria
AAAATTCAACACGTTCATTATCTTTAAATGTATTCTACTGAATTTTACCTGAAGCAATCCATTGAGCTCTCTGCAGCTGGTTTTCTGCTCTCAGAAGCCTCAATTGTCTATACATGGACCTCACCTTAGTCACCGCCATGCTGGACCTTTCACACCCCCACTCCATTTTTAGTTTTGAGTTCTAGTATGCTGCACACTTAAGTCCCAGAAACTCAGAGTAATGTAACTCAAAGGGCACATCTTTTATTTTAAAGTCAATTTAACACTGCAGGAGTTGATCACATACACTCTCTCCATTGTGTGTTATCATCTTTTTCCATTGCCCTCTCCTCTAGCAATTCAATTTTCCTTCAGCTGAACAACCCATACATCCTTCAGCTGCTGAGAAAGGTTAACTTCTCCTTTCCTTCTGCCTGTGACCTGCCCTTTCGCAGACACACTGACAAACCCTGCAGCCAGAGGAAGATGCACTGCACCACGACAGAACTGCTGTGGTCCCCAGCCACAGCAGGTGACCTTGTGCCCTATTTGGTGTCATTCTGAGCTGTCTCACCTCAACACCCCTACACGATGGAACTCTGCTGGGCATTTGTTTTTGTCCCTCCCCAGCTGCCAATGACAAGATCAGTTTCTTGCTTTGCAACTCTGCTGCCTTTCTCCAAAGGGTGAAAACAAAGCACAAATGCAGCCTGTGTAGGGGTTCTGAATTCCCCCACCCATCCAAAAAATGGTTTGCTGGGGTAGGCAGCTCGATAGCGCAGGGGGACAGAGTTTTCTCACTGTAACTCAGTTCTCCAGTCTGCAAGACCCAGCATTCATGGCCACCTCACACACTGAACCAGCTGAGGAGCAAAACCCTCAGCCTCTCAAAGCCCCACACTCAAAGAGATGCCAAAACACCACGAGGTTCTATGTCCTTTCTCAGCCTCACGTGCATCTTGTGAGATGCACAACACCTTTCATTCGCACACGAGGGCTCTTCACATCGCAGCAGCACAAATTCTCATGAGCAAAACACAGCCTGTGCAAATCCTGGATGCTTTCTCTAAGCTTTAGACTTTCTGGACATGAGTTACACAACATGGTCTGCATCCTCGTGTGCCCTCTGGGGTGAAAAGTCCATGGCCAGGAATGGGTAATTACTGCCTGGGTAATTCACACCACTCATAAGCAGCCTCAGTTATCCCCCAGCATAAGAAAGGAACCCAAACAAACTGAATTATGCTGGTGGTGACAACCAGCAACAGAGGAGAAATACAGAGAGTGACAACAGAGGGGCTGCAGGGAAAACAGCAGCAATTAACAGGGTGATAGCTCCAAGTCCAGGGTCTGCACTGAAGAAAACTTTGGGAAAGAAAATCATATGAATAGCCACAAATGGATTTCAGCAGCTGAGCAGCCCAAGTCTAGTTTATATTGGAAAGGAATAGGGAATACATTTTTGTATGAAAAAAGTCTTTAGGCTGAAGCTCTACAGTGCTTTTTCTGGTAGCACACCTTGTGACAGGGAACCACCACACACCAGGAATTCTCAGTGGCTGCCAAAGCTGATCATTACCGAGGCATGTAAATGGGAAAAAAAAGGGCTCAGGTGAAGGGCACCGAACAGCTCTGTGATGATCTTCACTTGTCAGTTGTCCAAAATAGATCAATAGTTCCAACTTTATTCATGGAAAAGCCAACATTTCATTTCCCATTGTCAGGAAAGAAATGCTGCTCGCTTCTCCTCCCAAATTTCTCAGGGCGCTCTGCTACGACTTCGAGGACATTGCACAGCTTGGAGTCCCCAGGACCTGCCACTGCCACCATCCGTGACACCGAGCCACAGGGTCACACCAGACTATTTATTTGGGACAAATAGCTTTGGAAGGCCTGGCTCAGCCTGCCTGCCTTGAGCTACAAACCCCCAGACACAGGTTCCGGAAAGATCTGCCAAGAAATTGAAATTGAACTTAACAGAAAGGCAAAAACAGATCGCAGAAGGGCAAGCAGGGAACAGGGGAGTTCCCGAGAGGTCTTGGAGTTTGTTGAAAAAAAGAGAGTAAAATTTTTCTAGTTTTTCCCTATGTAAGAGGAAAGTACAGTTTGACTTAATTGCAAAGCATAATGATAAGCCAGCGTACATGTGCATGACTCATTTTTAAATAATTATGAGATGCAAAGAGACAGAGAAGACCCACTTTAGGACTGTTTTCTTACTCTTAAGACTCACACAGCAGGATCAGGTCTAAAGAAGTGTTACAAGACTCAGACTCAGACACCCTACATAATAAGCTTTATCTCCAATCAGGCCTGGTATTTCCCCAAAATCCCAACTGCAGACACCAGCAAAGGCAAACTCCAGCGCAAATCGAGGCCACACTCCTTTGAGAACACAAATTTAGTGCATGCCTCAAACCTGGAACCACACCTGGACTGATGCTGCTCTCATGGAGGTGCAGCATCACTGAATAAATCATTTCACAAGGACCTTGCAGGGAGTGCTCCATGGAAAAGGAGGATTAGGGCAGTCCCCAGGCACCCCAGAAATCACCAATCTTGCTCTTTCTCTGCATGGCAAGATCAATACTCGAACACACAGACATCGGAACTGCACACAGACGGTGCTAAATAAAAGTGGAGAAGAAATAGAAGAATCCCCAGGTGATTTAAGGGATAAAAACCAAAGTGTCTTCAAGTGATACTTAAAGATTTAAGTCTGTATAAATTATCAGTGAGGATAATTTGTTTGAAGAGTGTGCCAGGCTAAGGGATGGATTCTCTGTCATCCCCTTAAGTTTTTGCAAGATACTGAACACAGCAGAATCATTGCAGAGCGTATTTCTGTGTCCTTTGGCATGCAGGATGTTTTAAAGACAGCATGAGGATCTTTCTGGCCTTGAAAACAAAATTCTGAGGGCTGTGCTAAAGCTGAAGACTGAAATCTAAAGAAAATATTTAACACTTTAAACAAATAATGTGTTTCTTATTTAAATAAAACCACTTTCAGACACTAAGCATGAAGAGTGGGGAAAGCACAAGCATTTCTAAATGCCAAGTTGGCATGACAGAAATTTTAAGAAATAATTTAATTTCTATGGAATATTTTGTGCTCATTTTCTAACTGGGGAAAATTCATGTGAATGTCAGTCTCGCCTCCTACCAATTATGACCAAAATATTGCCTTTTACTTCGCATCAGTGACACACCAAGTACTGGCATTTTTATTTCAAAATTTGTATGCGAGGCGAAAGTTAGCGTATCAGTAAAAGGTTGTGGTTTGCTAGGTAAACTCCCCGTGGTAAATTTAGTTACTTCCTGATGTCACAACTTAGTAAGACGGGAAAGTCTTCTGCCAGTCGCTACCTTCTCAACACACGGCAACTCATTTCAAACCAAGAAGAGATACGAAACGCTCCCCCTTTGCAATAAAATAATTAATCACTGTCTGCTAACTTTCTTTGCTGCTTTTGTGTCACTTTTTAAAGGAATTCCCCACACTCTTCTTCCAAACCTAGATTTTAGGTATAGCATTAAGCAAATTATTAGCATCAAATAAACAATTTAATTCTCTGCCTCGCAAGGCCATGGTTCTTTGCACATCCTCACATCTTTTTGTCACCATCAATCTCCTCCCAGTACGCATAGAAAATGAAAACATAAAAAAAGAAAATGAAAATACACTTAGAAATGTGGCAGCAAAAAATACGTATAAGAATAGCAAGGTCAAGAAGTGCAAATATTAAAGCCACTCACATTATAAACAGAGAAATGCAATTAAGTTAATCAACCATTCAGATTTCATCAATGGGTTTGTACTCAAATCACATGAGATACAAGTAACAAATATTACCAATGTGAGCTTGGAATTAGCTTGAAAATGCACAAATGTTTGCATTTGAGGCAAACTTTCTGAATGAGATTGAATAGTGAATTTAATGGGAAAGAGAAAATAATGAATTAAGAGAAAGCAAAAGGAGACAGAGCAAAGGCTTCATCTCTTGTCTACGGTCTTTCTTATCCTACGAAAAGCTGTTTGAGAGCAGAGATGCCATTTACTCCTAAAGGTCCCCAAAATCCATGCATTGTGAAGCATCAAGGATATCCTTAGCAGCAAATGTTAACTTTTGATTTAATACAGTCTGGAACCACTCAAAGGGTTGAGGAGTAAGGCCACCAAGGTCTCAAAGGCAGCTTTGTCTCCATACAAGTCTCATTGTTTTCCAGAACAAGAACATAGATGGGGACACACTGCAAGAACTAAAATTCTTGAGTTGCAATTAATTCATTAGTGACAACTCTATAACAGCACCACATAATATCTTAACCACGTCCCAGCTTCACAAATCTCTTCAGTTCAGGCAAGAGGAAAAGCACAGTTTTCTACATGGCAGAACAGGACAGGTTTTACAGAGCTATGATGAAAATTAATGACTGTATTATGAAGCAAATGATACCAGCTACCAATTATTTGCTCAACTATATGAGCAGCACCCTGAGAAAATTCCAGCCTAAACTGTTTGGATTCTGCACTTTCCAACAGTCACTAGAAGTGGAAGCACAAGCACTGAAATACTTGTAGAGTTCATTTTGTATTAGGTGTACACAGTTTAAGCCAACCTAGACCCTATTTGATTTAATTCTGATTTAATTGTAACTACTAAGAATTTTCCATCTTCCCAGCTTTATATCATCCGTAGGTTTGATCAGCTCCTTACCATCGTCCAAGACATTATTTAATTAATGAGAAGTAAAACACACAGAAATTTCTGTGGGACAAAACCTTCTTCTATCTTGAATCATTAAAATGAAATAAAACTTGAAGTTACAAAAAGGCAATTCCCAAACATTTATCTTATTTTTCCTTCCCAGGTACACCGAGCCACCATGGGCAGGGAGATCCAGCTCTTCACCAGTGCCCAACAAATGCAGCCTTGCTGCAGCTAGAGGAGCCATGGACTTTCTCTGGAAGGCAATTCAGAAAAAAAAGCCCAACTTGGGAATTCAGAATTGCCCTGGAAACTCCAAACATTTTCCATCAGCCAGGGAGGAAACAGAGTCAGTGTGCCCCCTGGACTAAAGACAGCCTTTGTGAATGCCCCACCACAGCCATCAAGGCTAATGCCCTTCAGCGAATACTCCAGCAGAAAGTAAAGCTGCCTAAAAGAGGGGCAGAGGGAGGGAAAGTATTGCCTGACAAAGCAGGAGCACAAAATGGATTTGTCAGAGTGGGAGGAAAAGGGTGATAACGAAGAACATTTCAGTAAGACCAGCTTGAGAGAGATTAACATTCAGTGTAAAAAAAAAAAAAAATACAAAAAAATCACAGTAAAGTGACTGGCTTGGGAGAGAAAAACATGCTAGATCTCCAAGGTGCCATGCAGGCCACATGTCTTTATCAGCAGAGCTGGTGGAAAACCCAAGTGACTAAATGGGAACTGCGATCAGCTTGTAAAAATGAGAGAAGAAAATCTTCATAAGGGTCTTAGTCTAAAACAGGCTGGAGATGGCAAAGGTGAGAGAATAGCTGAGACAATCGGAGCAGCAACAAAGCTATCTATGAACTGTAACAACAAGACAGAAGTATTTCTTTCCTCACAAAACCAAGAAAACACACAGCTGCCACTCAAGGAAAGTCCTGTGCTATTTCAGAAACATTTGGTCTAAGAGACAAATCTTCTAATCTTCTCATACGCGTCTGCATGAAATACCAAATTTGAGGGTGGAAGATGCACAACCTGTTCAGAATAAAATATTTCCCAGTTCAAATGCAGACAATTAGATGGACCTATTTTGACAGCATGACCACTGAAGAATAATAGGAAAATAACCTTCAGCAAGCAGGTAGCAGTCAAAATTCAGATGCAATACTGAAATCATGTAACAAGACATTTGACAAAATTATTTTTAAATGGACTTTTTAATAATACCTGTTTAGTTATTCAGCCATTATTTCTTTTGCCTGGCCTTTTTGTTTTGACTTTTATCCCCTAAACCTTTTGGTAAATTTGTCATAACCTCTGACTGCATTAAATGTAAAATGCCTGGTGGACATGAAATCCAGGTACACATCCCTTTTTTCCACTGAACAACTTAATCCTCTTCCTGCTAACTACAAAATTCTTGCCTGACTGCCACTGCTCGCCAACTTACTTAATGTCTGTGCTTTCTGTAACAGCTACATATTTTTCTAAAACTTCATTTTTTACACCACACTATTCTCCCAAAGCCTCACAGTTAAGTTTGATTTAATTGTAACTACTAAGAATTTTCCATCTTCCCAGCTTTATATCATCCATAGGTTTGATCAGCTCCTCCCCATGTTCGAAGACATTATTTAATTAATGAGAAGTAAAACACACAGAAATTTCTGTGGGACAAAACCTTCTTCTATCTTGAATCATTAAAATGAAATAAAACTGAAGTAATTGTTGAACCAGTCATAAATCAGCAATGTATTTAAGTAAGTAATCCACCTGGCTTCAAATTCTTATGAGCTCTCTAAGTTTTTCTGAATCAAAGGTGTTACAGCAGACTTCTTGGAGGGACTGCTACCTTCTGAAGGTTTCAAAACTCATTTCAAGCACTACTTCCATTCTCCTTCATTCCCCAGCCCCACAATAGCAAAGCAATTCTATCTTAGGTTGAGATTTTTCTAGATCTGTCTACAGAGGGGTGAAAAAAAATGTTTCTTTTCACAGACTTTGTGAAATAAAAGATTCACAAGATATTTTTGCAAGAAATTAATAGAATCATAGAATTGTTTAGGCTGGAAAAACCTTTATCACAACCATTAACCCAGCACTGCCAATCCACTACTAAAAAATGTCCTCACGTGCCATGTCCTTTACAAACCTCCAGGGATGGTGACTCCATCACTTCCCTGGCAGCCTGTCCCAAAGTCTGACCACCCTTTCCATGACATTTTTTCTGTAATATCCAATCTAAACCTCCCCTGGTGCAACCTGAGGCCATTTCCTCTTGTCCTGTCCCTTGTTGCTTGGGAGAAGAGCCCAACTCCACCTGGCCACAACCTCCTTCCAGGAAGGTGGAGAGAGCAACAAGATCCCCCCGAGCCTCCTTTCCTTTGGGAGTTAAAAGTTAAAAAACACAGGGCTGATGAAGAAGAATGAGG
Source organism: Origma solitaria (assembly GCA_013397895.1). NCBI lineage: Eukaryota > Metazoa > Chordata > Aves > Passeriformes > Acanthizidae > Origma > Origma solitaria. The sequence continues at coordinate 172,028 of VZRL01003217.1, forward strand.
AAACACATGAAACACAGCCCCAGGGCAGCTGCTGTGCCTGGATGGTGCAGGTCCCTGAAATTCCAGAAGTCATCCAACAGAACCCACCCTGCTCCAAAGCAGCTTCACCACAGCCAACAGAATCTGTTACACCTTTACGGATTCTGAATTTAACAGGCAAATGCCCACACTGGGAGGCATTTTAGAAAATACAATTTATTATAAATATATTATAATATATTTATAATATATTATATATAATATTATAATATATTTGAAATATTATATTTGAGAAAATACAATTTAATAAATTGTCAGTACTTAGTTGGTCTCTGTAAAGGATCACGTGAATGTTTATCTGGTGAGGTGAAATCTGATAAACTGAATAACCCTCTCAAGCTGACACAGCACATCACCACTTAGGCTAGCCCAGCTTGCTCTGACTGAACAAGTAAGACAAAAACTTCTTTAACTTGATAAAATAACCCAATCTGGGTCAATAGCACTTTTACATCTATGTGTTTGATATGTTGTTAAATATTCATTCCAATTAGAAATTATTTGTGCATGGGGTAAAGGAACCAGGGAGATTAAATGTACATGGGTCAGGAAGCACCAAGACGGATCAAAATGCACAGAACTCCACCTATAAGTTTTGTGTCATTGGGTGATGGTTTAATGATTAAAGGTAAAACTGCTGTGAAGCAAAGAAAAAACTAAACAAGAACAAAACCAGAAAAGAAGGCATATCTAAAAGTTGAAAAAGCAAATTGGCAAGAGTTTCAGTGTCTGAAATTAGAAGACTTGGAATTTTTGTGCATTCTCAGGAGCCAGCAGGACGCAGGGCTGTAGGAGGTGATGTCAGAAGTGCGTCTGTCCCTCACCACTGGGCTCAAGAGAGACCTGATAAGCAATTTTCTGGTTTGCTTTGGGCCCTGGCTTCCATTTTATCAAAGGTTTCATAAGAGTTTACAACTTTCTTTGTGAGCAGTACAGACTTGGTACAAGTGAAATCTGAATCAAAGGCAGCATGTGACTTTCATTTTGACTTCGGAATTATTATTATTGTCATTATAGAGTGCACAACCACCTCAATTATCAGGAACACCAAGAACCATCCAGACAAAAACTAATAAGTGCAGTCAACTATTTGTAAGGCATTAGGGAATAATTACAGAGCCTGACACCCTCCCCCACCTCAAAAAAAAAATAAAAATACAATAAGGGTAGTTGATAATAGAAAGGAAAATTTAAAAAGGTACATATGCAGGAGATTTATAATACCGAAATACACAACCTGTCTTCTCAGTGGATTTTGCATTAGGAAAATATAACTGAAAGAGTTTCCAAACAACAATATAGCTGTTTGGTTTAAAAAAAAAATATACAGCAGCGCCCACTTTCTAAGATAACATTGGAATAAATATTGCTTGGGAAATATGCTATGGCTGGTGCATCCTCTTAACTATTTAAGACCATGCGCTATGGTTTAAAGTATGGTATTAAATAGGTATGAAAGTTTAATCCTCTGTTTTACTAGTGAAGTTCAGTTTGATAGTGCCTGGTAACAAATTATTTTTAGTGAAAAATCATCTGTGCTGACCCAAATCTCCTTTAATGTCTGATTGCCACTGGTTCAGCTTCATTACCTCACTATAGTAATTACCAGATAAAGAGAAAAACCAAGATTTTTCCTATACTTTTTTCCAGTAGTATAATATTCCATTATAGAACATTAGAAGTCCGTTTTACTATTGTTGAAGCAATAAAAAAGCTGAAGAGCATTCAAGGAAATCATCAAAATAACTGAGCTAACAACAAGATTGAGTCTTCTCCCATTCTTGAGAAAGAAAAGTATCTTAGGGGGTGTCTGGTGAGGATCATAATTAACCCCTTCTTTCAAATAGGATCTATTGCCTAACTTTTGTCGTTTTCAAAAAACTCCATATGATCTCTTTTTGAATGATACTTTTTATTTCAGAGAAATCTTCCATTTTCCTTTTTTTGTCTTAAATGGAAGATAATTTTAGTCTCATTTTTTTAGTAAGGCTCTTAGCTTAGTAGGCAAGTATAAAAAACTTTGTGGGACAATCTGAACTTTAGTAGGAAACAGAGACTTCTCCAGGAAACCCTTCAAAATGGGTTTAGCTAGTATTGTCTTTTCATGTATTTTTATCTTAGTACCACTGGGAGAAAAAGTGACCTACTAAAACCTCTCGAAAAATCAGATCTGACAGTAACATATAGAATGGGTACATTCAAAGGCCAGCTTTCACTGAGGGAGGCCAATCTGCTTTGTTTCCCTTGTCAGTCTGCAGCCAGTGTGGACAGAGAAAACCTCCTCTGGAGGGTAATTCAGAGCAGAAACCAGCTTGGGGTGCTCCTTATCACCCACTGGGGATGCTGATTTATTGTACCAACCACAGGAGCCCAAAGAGACAAATATTCCTGGGTTAGAGTGAACCTTTGTGTACCCTGAAGCATCCATTCCTGAAAATGAGCTCCTTGTAGGGTGCAGCACTGTGTCTGTGCTGATTCTGTGCCTCACGGTTGGTTGTGTTCACACCAAGGTTTACCACTGGGAAGCTCTTCTTTAATTGCATTTCTTACTGGGTTGCGAGGCTACACAATCCTGGTTTCATAATTTCGAAATATTTTTAATATTAAAATGTCATTCTCAAGTCTAATGGCCAAGGCTCTGTTTATTCATAATAACCTATTTTCTCCAAGTTCTTATTCATTTCAAGCCTAACATAGTTTTAGTCCTTGTACATTTGGAAAAGGAAAAAAATCTAGGTGTAACCTCACCATATTTATAGGAAAAAGCATTTCATCTTCCATATACAACACTTGTCTTTTGCATTTCATTATATAAGTAAGCATTTTGTCCTGAACCAAAATTTTCCAGTTCATTTTTGCATGTAGGTTTTTAATTCTGTCCATCTCAAGATAAACTGCAAGGGATAACAAGTGTCCAACTTACTTTGAACAAGGACAGAATTAAATCTGAATACTGATACTTCAGAACAAAGGATCTTAACTCCCTTGTTTAGGCATTAAACTCCAAATATCATTGAATCACAAAGGCTGAAAAAGACCTCCAAGATCATAGAGTCCAACCATTGACAAATCATCACCATATGAACTAAACCATACCATTAAAATATGGTATAATAAAGACTGGTACAGTCTTCCAAGAAAACTGAACTTTTTTCCTTTGGGAAGTTAAGCCCAAGAGAAAAAAAAATAAATCTGTCCTTCTCAACATGTTTTCCTCACCAATATTTCTGTTATGCATCTGGAGTGGCATATGGTCAGCATTTTCTGTAGAGGACTGCAATTTGTCTTCGTTTTACATATTAATAACCACGTTCAGTCAGGCCAAAGATCCATCTCTCCCCATACTGTGTCTTTAGCAAAGGCTGAGAGCAGAGGTGTGGGGAAGAGCACCAGGACAAGAAAAGCTTGCAGGGACTCACTTGAGGATCCTTCTGCAGCCTTCAGGGACTGGGCTTTGTGTTCTTCTAAGCAAGAGTTGATGCTTTTGCGCTGACAATCCACACCCAGAGAATCCTGCAGTGTGTGCCGTGGATCACAGCTAAACTATGCACTGGGAAAAAATACCACCTCTTACTTGTTCTGAATCTGTCACTTGATAATTTTATTTGATCCCCTCTGGGTCTTGTACTACAAGAGATACTTAATGAACATTCCCTGTTCATTTTTTTTCCATTACACTCCTATATAGATTTTTATCATTTTCATCTTTAGCTATTTCTTTGCCAGGCTGAAGATTCTCAATCTACTTAATTGCTCTTTATCATCACTGCCACCCATTTCTAGTTCTGTTATCTCTCCTTTTTTTCCCCCCTCATCCTTCCTTTAAATACAGGGACCAGAACAGCACCCAGAGGTCAAGACAAAAGCAGAGGCAGTTTATAGACTGGCAGAGCAGACTTCTGTTCTGTGACACATTTTTCCCTGTATTTTTTTTTTTTTACCAGTCCCAAACACTTGATCAATGCTTGGATTTGGCATGATAAACTCTCTACAACATTGGTTCCTTCCATGCTGCTAGTCTCAATAATAGCAGAATTGTTCTCCTCCACATGCATTACTTCACAGCATCAGCAGCAAGCTTCATCCCCAGTTACTAAGCATCACAAGATCCCTCTTGGGTTCTTCAAAATTAGCTTCCATTTATGCTACTCTTATTAACTTAGATTCTTTCTGCACTCTCTCTTCCAGATCACCAATGCATGCTGGTGTTAAACTTAGCACAGATCCATGAGTAACTCCCCTGGTGACTTCCATCCCCCATGCCAAACAGGCCACTTATTCATCTTTTGGCCAACTATCAGTCCAGGACAAAAAATTTCCTCTTATGTCAGAGCAGTTTCATTCTGCTCAGCACCTTTGGTGAGTGGTTCACACAAGACTCTCTGAAACCCCAGTGCACCACATCAGCTAAATCACACTTACTCACAACCTCAACAGTGCCTTCAAAGAACTCCACCAAACCTGTGACACTGTCCTGACTCTTTCCTGGTACACCAAACTGCCCATGAATGCTTTAGCTTTCTTCTTCACTGTATTTACCAGAAAATTGGCTGGTATAAATGCCAGTCATACTTGTCCTGTTCTTTCCCACAGGTTTTCTGGAAGCCTTTAAAAAAACTGGCATCACCTTTGGAAGCCTCAGCTTCACTGCTACTGCGAACTTGGTTATCTCATGTGCCTTTAGCTACAGGTGCAATATTCTTTGAGCTCTTTTAGATCTTAGTTATCTATTGCACCAATTGCCTTCCCATTTCTGACCTTTAGGAAGAGTACTTATGACAAGCTTCTCTGCTTTTTACAAATCACATGTCAGGCTTTAACTTGGGTTACTATATATTTCATGTTTATTTTGCATGAATTTCCCCTTTTATTCTAATTTTTGGACACATTTTTGCAGAATATCTTTCTGTTGCTTACAGCTTGCTCAAGCATGCTAAATATTCTTTAGAAGTTTTTTAAAGACTCAGAGGGGCAGTTTTTAGGGGATATGCTTCAGTTCTGAGTTTCTCCACAAGCTGCAAGCATTTTATTCTCCTGGCAGCTCCTCTTACCAGGCTCTCCATAGGAACCCTAATCAGTGTTATCTTCTCTGTGTCAGACCTGGACTGTCAATAACTCACTTCAGAACTCAGCCCTCAATCCCTCCATTTTATCTTCCACTTTTCCAACATTTGCATAGAAACACTTTTATTTTGGTCTGCCTGCCTGTCCTTCTGTGCTCCTGTCTAAATAGGACCTAATTTTTCCAGCAGTTCTTCACTGTTTTCTACATGACCTTCATCAGCTCCTGTCCCATGAACTTCAGCCACAGACAGTGTCACCTTGACCTGTGTGCCTCTGCCACTTGTCCTCGTGCAGAATATTGGGATTATACTGCAGACTGATGCTGCATAGGTCTTTTTTCCCAACCTTTTCTCTGGCAACTCGTGCTGCTCCCAGCACTCTTTTGGTGGCCTGTACGTCACCAGCACTTCTCCACCACGGAAAGGCAGTCTGGATTCCTTCTGCTGTGAGCCACCTTGGCAGGGAGCTGGAAGGTCACCATATGCTCCTTTCCAGCCCTGTAAATCCAGCTGGCTGCACTCCACAGCAGGAGATGTACCTCCAGCACCTGGAATCAACACCACGCCGTGGAATTCTTAGAGCAAAAGGATACTTGGCCATCACCTGACAGCAAGGTCTCATCTGCAGGATGTAACTGCAGGGTCATTTCTCCTTCCCAGGATTGATGTTCTCCTGCACCAGAGCTTGCTTCTCATGGAATCCCAGTGGCAACCTCACCTAGAGGCAGCAGGGTCAAAACCTGCCTGGAGGTTTGCTTTACACATGTGCTAATTAAGAGTAGTTTCCTTAGACTTCGCGTGCTGTGACTTTCACAAGAGTTTATCTGCATTAATCTGCGAGGAGCATCTGGCAGTGTCATAACTCGCTTTGGTTTAACAGCTGCATTAGTACTGTTGAGGGCAAGTAAATGCTACTCTTTTCTGACTGGAGATCTGATATCAGCCTGAGAAGTCAAGGGGTCTAAGCCAAATGGCCTCAGACACACTCCTCGTGTTTTAGGTTTAGTTTCATTGTATTCCATTGAAATTTTCCCTTTGTGTCTCTCCCTCCAGAGACTGATTCAGACTATCCTCATCCTCTTGGAAGACATTGGTTTTCTAGTGGTTTTCTAAAAATCTAAAACCATTCTCGTGGTTTTCTAAAAATCCATCTTTAATACTGAACTGGTTAGTGCTTGTGAAAGTTTGAAGAATTTATTTATTTTGTTAAATGTTAATAACTTCTCTGCCCTCCATTCAGCATCTTTAATCCATTCCCCAGGTTCCCACAACCCATTTTCAAGACAATTCTATGCAAGTAAGAAGGAGTGAGAAAGTTTAATTTTTCTTGTGTAACACGCTGGTATCATTAACAGACATTTCCCATAACTGCTGGGCAATCACGCTTTACAATCCAACAGATTATAGCCACTTTAGGATGGCATGAAATGACTGATTGTGCAAGCCCTTAAACACTGCTTTCCTAAGACAACAGAACACATCACCAGCCACAACTTCCAGTCCAAAACAGAAGCCCAGAAGTGTTTTCCAAGATGCAGCATCTTTTGCACCGTTAAGGGGAGCTGTACTTACAAACACACCCTTCACCAAATCAAAGAGTATTCTCTATAACCACGACTTGCTGATTCAAGATGGGACCTCACACATTTGGATTCCAAATTTAGATTTCTTACTATGAATTCTACATCCAATTACATCAAGTCTGCTACATTTTATTGGCTATGATCTACACAGCTTTCGACACAAAAGAAGTCTTGAGAGCTTCCACACACATACACTAGTCACTGTTGTATTTATAGGCAAGATGCTTAAACGTTTGCATTTTATTGTAAGGAATAAATTGTGCTATACAGTACAGAGAAATTCAATACTAACTGATTCATAAAACAGGCCTGATTTTTCAGCTGATAGAAAATGGTTCTTGTTCCCTTTCCACCATCAAATCTAATTTAAAGTAACCCAGTGTAGTGCAAATACATCAGATACTTAGTAATCTCCTGTAATGGCAGGGAAATTCATCACAAATTGCTGAATGTTATGAATCATCTTGTGAACACATAACTGCTATACACTGAAAAAGGCGCTTTAACAAGTGGTTTCATTCATTTATGTCAATACTTCATAATTAGCACAGAGAAGTGTCTGCAAATTGAACTCTTGAGCATCACACTGCTTAGTTACCATTTTTTAAAAATTTAATATTTTCAGCACTTGATGTAATGGAAGACCCAATTAAAATTTTGCACCAATGACAAATGGCATTTTCATTTTCTCTTCTAAATGTGTTAGCACAAACTAATAAACTCAACAACATTCAACAAAGCCATAAGCATATGCTGACCTGTACTACATAAACAGTTCAGCTGACTTTATCAGGGATATTAATGTAAGTTTTTGATGGATACTTAACCCTGTTGCTCAATAACATATAATAATAAAAGGACTACTGGTGTATATGGAAATTAGTGCTGATGCTCACTCAGAAGTAACAAGTGACAAGAAAAACATGACAGCCAGATGCTTAGAAGAGCTCTCTGTTGCACAGCAGGCTGAAGACCTGGAACTAGCCACCTTTTCATTTTTAATTGAAGGACTTTGAAAGCTTTGCAGGGTATTCTATCCAAGACACACGGTATTTTGAAAACATTATGATGGTACCCAAAACCCCAAATCAGAGATCAGAGTCTTACTATTCTCCAACAGCTTTTCTACAGAGGCCTTACAACTTCAGGGCTTGAGTGCCCACAAATCCACCCCTGAACTGTGGTTCCTGGTCAGTACTTCCACTGGGTGGAAATAATTAATCATTTTTACTTGGATTCCATGATCTCAAGATGCCAAGCCAGGAGAATTTAACAGTTCAGTGGTGACAGCTGGTTGGTTGTACCATGGGGTGCACAGTCTTAGCTCATTTTAACAGCAAAATAAATCATTCTCTCTGCAACTTCCTTTGCAACTGGGCATAACTCAAACTGTGCCCAGGGCCAGCTCCTGCAGAGGGGCTGACCCAAGGAAGGTTGGTCATCTGTGGGCATTTGCACTATAATCATATTCTCTCAGGAGCAGCTGAAAGGTTTAGACAAACTTCTCCCTTAGATTTGAAAAGGAAGTGCAAGACTATAAATATATCCATGACCACAGTGATAACTCCACTTTGACGCTTCTTACCAGGATAACTTCCCACTCATCCATTCTAAAAAATCCTCAAGCCCCAGCTCTGAGTTTGTCTCATCCTCCATGGCTTCCCAGGAATCCTGGAATGTAGACCCATGGACTAATTTCCACATTAGGAAACCAAGGAAAACATGCAAGAAAAGTTTGCCTTACTCTAATGCTGCTAATTAATGACCAAATAATTATTAAAATAATCTAGTATTTCCCTGTGCTTTGAAATAGGAGAACTAATCTTGAGCTCTTATTACGTACTGCTTATTTTTACTTTTATTTCTTAATTGAAAACAGTGTTGTCTTTTTTTTTTTTTTCTGTTTTACAAGATTTAACCCTTAATGAGGTATACATATCTCCACTGGACAGTTATTTAAAATGGCATACAATTCTTAATTACATCTTCTTAATTCTGCAATTTTCCTCACGCTTTCAATCCTTCAGTGCTCATTAAAAAACATTACTGATGAGACATCCAAAGCATCCAGACAGGCAAACTTGTCTCTTGCATCTAAAGTTTCTCCTTTTCAAGGATATTCAGGCCCGTAACTGCTGCTAGGTTTAGCAATATAAAATCTATTTATTTAAAGGGAACAAAAAAAAAAATCTTCAGGGAACTTAGCAGTCCAATTCTTTATAGTTACAATAAACCCTATAAAAAGTAGGAAAATCCCACCTCTCCTTGCATACTGCCTGCAATGTATTTTTACTCCTTTTAGTAGTCAAATATAGATTTTTCCATGACATTTTGATTAAGTTCTTACTGTGAACACATTAAGTGATAATTGGGCCAAAAATACTTATTGAGCTGGGAATATCAGAATACAGCAAATATTGGGAGCACCATAGGCAGTTATATGAATCACTTCACATACCTGTGGTTTTCCAGGTTCCTGTGCTTAGTCATGAGTACACTCTTCATATTCTCGTACGCAGAACACAGTTTCTGCCAATTTTTGTTCTTGGCTTCTACACTGCCACCTGTAGTCATACAAGAGAAATTAGCCATATTTTATGCTGCAAATCCTATTAGCACAATGTTTCATCTCACTTGTTTTTCTATACAAACACTCTAAAGCATCTCCTTTTGTAAAAGGCGCATTAAGACCCTCAAGCCGAGTTATTTACATTTTTCACTTTAATACATTTGAGGAAGAAAGAAAAAAAAATCACCACCAAACAATCCAAACTCAATTTAAACCAAGAGGACATTTAAAACTCTCAAAGACTCTTTGCACATTTTTATTTTATCCTTGTTGCTTAGTGGACACGTAATAACCTTGACAGAAGCAAGGTGACTTCTGAAATGGCAATGCAAAAACACCTGCACTTAATTACTTGGTAAATACAAAAAACCTTAATTTGATTTGTTCTTCCATCTGAAAAATGAGCATTGTTTCACAGAAACATAATTTCCATGCTTAGCTTAGTTACCCTATATAGGTTAGAAAGAAATGCATACAATTAAAAATTGCTACTATTGGGAAGATTATTTCATAGAACTAGCAGGGATCTTGAACTTTTGAATGCAATGAAACCACTCGATTTATTCCAGGCTTACTGCATTCTGAGCAATATACCACCGATCCTCCCAAATTAACCATTTACAACAAAATAAGACCAAAACACACAGTACCGGGAGCCCTCACGTTAATCCTTCCCTGAAAACACGAGAAAACAGAATTCATGCCTTCCTGGAAAAACCAAAGCTTCCTGGTGCTCAGAACACGGGTTTCACCGAATAGCGAAGTTTCGGAGTACAAGCTCGGGGGGGAAACCTGCCTTTCGCACGCACATGCCTTCTCCTTTTCTGCAGTTCGGAACTGCTCACACCATCCCTGGCAGCGTGCGCCCCAATGCTCCCATCGCACATCTCCCTGGAACACCGCTCTGGAGTCAGGAGCGGGCACAAACAAACTCGGGTCCGCTGCGCTGCCCTACGGCAAAGCCACCCGCAGCCGCACGCTGGAACAGAAACCGAAATCAAACGCGATTTCCAAGAAGGAGCCGGTCTTAGGAAAAAAAAAAAATACCCCGAAGGTGATATAATAAAGACATGAAATTCCCAAGCGCCGGCGAGGCTGCCCACGTCCCGAAGCACACGTCCAGGTAAACCCTGTCGCCTTCCAGCGGCGCCCAGCGCTCCGGACGGGAGGGCTCCCCGGGAGCGGCAGCCCCTCG
>VZRL01003217.1:190968-238199 GCA_013397895.1 Origma solitaria
AAAAAAAAAAAAAAAAAATCAACCAGGAACAGCAAGAACTTGCTCTTAGAAATTAATTGCAGTTGCTCTTAGAAATTACAAGTCTTAAAAGTAAAATCTTCAGGCTCTGTTCCTCTCCTGAGATTAATTTTCATAAAGGTTAAATCAATACCATCAAGGGCAAAAAATGAAAGCCTGTCTGAATGCCATCACCATTTCTGCTCCTCAGAGCTGCTATGGATCATCTATTTATTGTTTCAAGCAGTGTAGGGGAAGTGAGACTGTGGATGCCATAGGAATGTCTGGAGGTCTGTTCTGTTCCCTAGGCACAAAAGGAAGCCATTCCCCAAGGACCCTGAGATATTACTGCAATGAACTTTATTAATAACAGCTAATAATGCACAAAGATGCCCTGGTAAGGCATATGTACACAGGGACATAATGCCATCAGAATAAAGGATCACAACTGCCCTTTTTGGCTTTTTACTCAATGAGACATCTTAGGATCCAATCTCATGGGTCTGTCGCCATGCAGGCCCTTTGGAAAATGTTGGAAATTGGGCCTTTACTCACAAAGATTTCCTGAGAGAAACTTTCCTGTTTTCAAAACTCTCTGTTATCCCAGAGTCACAGAGCGGCTGAGGTTGGAAGGGACATCTGGGGCCACATTGCTGCCGGTAGCTCCATCCTATGGATTATCTTTTAAAATTTCTTGGACATGAGGGGAAATGTTTATATTTACCCTTAACAGATAAGAAGATTATAAGAAGCACTAGCAACTTCAGCACAGAGAATTTTCAGGGAAATTAATGACCAGCCGAGATTAATGGCCCTCAGCTTCACTTTGGCCCATCAACCCTCCCAGTCAGTCATTAATTCCCAGGAAATGCCTTGTGCCTTGATTGTTATTGCTTTAATACATTCGATTCAAGTTAAAGGCTTGACTTAATGTTTAGCCACTATAAAGTAAAACACAAGGAAATGTTCCCACTGGACATACTCACTGTCAAGAATATTTTTTTTTACCTTTTTCTCTACAGACATTTAAATAGAGGAATTGAATACTCATTTACCAATTTGCTTTGGTTTTACTGCTTTTAGTAATACTCAAGGAATCCTCCATCCTTTTTTGTAATTTATTTAACATTTCATTAAAGATAGTTTATCTGAGTTCAAATATGATTGAATGTGCCAAATATAAATTACTACATATAATGGTAAGATGAAGAAATTAAAATTTGATCAGAAGTAGTTTTGTTGTAGCTGATTAGTGCCACACTAGAGAAAAAAATCTTGCAGGAAAAAAAAAAGACACTGCAACTATTTACAATCTCCAGCAGAAAGTGAAAAATCAATTACTATTTTGGCCCCAAACCAAGTGAAAGATGGAAATCTGCTGGTGCCAATTGTCCTTGTGAAATTTCTGCCACAGTGACCTCCACCAGAGGGAAAAATGCTGTGGACAGGATGATGCCACTTGTCCTTGTGAAATTTCTGCCATCATGACCTTCTCCACAGGGAAAAATGCTGTGGACAGGATTTTTTTCTGCCACATTCTGATAAACCTGAGTTGGATTTAAATTTTTTTTTAGAAGTCAAACCAAAGAAGTCCCACCACCTGGATTTAGTGTGAATTCTGGTCTAAAATGTGGTTCCCAGCAATGCTGAAAATGTCCTTTTTTTTTTTTTCTTTCATTTTATATGTTACTTAATTACTCATCACGTGTGCTTGGCTACATATTTAAACACAGCCAGTTCATTTTCCTTCAACACATGAAGAAAAAAACTACTTTCTTCAACATTACACTCAAACTGTCACTGTTTCTATTTCATTCACTGGCTGAATAATGTACTCTTGCCGCTGTGGAAAATAGTTGCACATGGGCTGAAATGCCTGTTCCTGAAACTTGCTCCAACATTTCACAGCCAAACCTTGTTTTTTGTGCCGCTCCATTAAAGCCAACAGAGTTATGATGGGGATAAAGCTGGCATTGTAATGTGCCTGTGTACTAAGGTGAGGTTTGATTTGATGTGCACATAAAAGCACATCAGAATCACTACTAGATTCCTGCATTAGGTTTTCAGGAGTCTGGGAAATGTCATGCAGTCACTGTCATGCATTGCTGAAGACAGGATACACTTAAAAGTCCTTGGGATGTGAGATGATGCTAAGTCAGGCCAAAATATGAGAGAAAGCTGCTTATAAAGGGATTCAGACAACTTAGTCTATATTTTGACTGATACTCGCTGGATGAGTGACATTGTGTAAGTCACCTTATCTCTCTCTGCATCAGACTTTGCCAGATTTTAAAATGAGAAAAATGCTCATAAAGAGAGAAAGGAAAAAAAAAAACCCACATTATTGTCACTTTTAATTTGATACTCCACACCAGCAGACCTGCCAATGCACTGCTGCAGTGCAATTCTGGGCTACAATCAATTCCCCCTTCCCTGGGATCAGCGGCTGGGGCTATGTAGGGGTTGGAAGCCCAGGGTGGAGCCACCCACACCGTTCATCCATGGTCAGCTTTGAGCAGGGGTTCATGCTGGACATCCCTTCACCCCACAATCTGGATTATTGGCCTGAGATAATAATGAGCTGGCTGCAGTGATAGTGTGGTTAAATCTTCCAAAACGCCCAGTCCAGCACTGTTAAAAATCACTCAAATTCCAGGCAGTCTGTTCTCATCCCATCCCTGCAGAAGGAGAACTACAAAAGAAAGAAAAGCTACAGAGAAAGAAAAGTGTCAGGCATCCTGAATGAAGAGGGTTTTCGGCATCCTGAATGAAGAGGTTTGCAGCCCCCTGAACAGCTCCGCTCAGGCACATTTCAGTGCATCTTTCCACCCTCTGGCTCCTGTGAGGATGACACCTCCAGCGCTGGGAAGAGCACTCAGACTGGATGTGAGTCAAGAGTAACTTCAGGGATGATGCACAGATGTGAGATACCCTACAAAAATCTGCTTCCCAGACTGAATCATCTCCCCATGCAGGACAGAGCTGCTCTAAATTTTCCATTCTTGAAACCAGAGTTTCTTGCCTGCTCTTGATGAAACCTTTGAGGTGTATTGGGTAATCTGTCCGGGCATCGGCACTGCTGGTGTCAGCTTTGCAGAACTGCCAGCTCTGCTTTGAATGTGCCACCTTCCCCTTTGGCTTCAGTACCATCCTTGTCACCGGTGCCTTGGGGACATGGTCATGGAAGTGCATCACATCACGGCTTAGGGCAAAAAAGAGACAAAAATTCCTGGCTGTGTGTCTGTCACCCCCTCGCTCCCCTCTGTGTCAGAGGCAGGTGCCCCACAGGGCTCTGGAGCAGGACAGGGCTCTGGTGTGGCACATGTGCAACAAGATGTGGAAGAAAAGAAAGTTTGGGAATACAGAGGACAGGAGAGGAATGGTGAGAAAGCTTCCAGTGAGAGTGGGGAGGCAGGGGGACATCAGGGGGACGTGGGTCTCACTTGAAGAATGCAGGGAATGCAAGCAGTCATCACAGCTCTCAGCACCTGAGATTATTGAAATGGGCTTGCAGTGGGAGAAGGTGGGGCTGAATTGGAACTAAACCATCATTTCCAGCCTGTCTGGGGATGGAAGCACCTTCCAGACAGTGGGTGAGCCAGAGAGCAGCACAGGGAATTCTGCCCAGGTTCTCAGAGAGCCTGAGGCCAGCGCTCTCTGTGTGGCTGTAAGCTGATTCCAGCCCTCCCAGTGGGGTGCTCAGGCTGAGGGCTAATGATGGTAATTGAAATGTCGACCTTAATGATTTAATTGCACAGCAAACAAATATCATTCAGCTCTACAGCATTTTTGCATTTATAAAAAGAAAGTGTTTTAGTTACTGATGTAGATAGATGCACTGTTGACCAATGGATAGAACTGCTACAGACCTTCACCTAGAAACTGTGTCTGAATCAAGGTATTGCTTAGATTGTATTAAAAAAATCCTCGATTTTCCTATAGATACCACTAATATAAACATTTTGTAGCTGCTAAAGTTGCTTGCTCTCCCCTCAGCCAGCTGCAGAAGTACCTACATTTAATAAGTTTTCAACAATTGGTTATTATTTATTCAAATATTATATAAGCATTTTTAATAATTTATCCTATAATAATTTACTTTATAATAATTTCTACAATATATTGAAATCTTTTTCAGTACAAATAATGGTGTCAAAACAGAAACTGCAACACAGAGGGACTCTGAGGTAAGTTGCAATGAATCTAATAAAAGCTAATAACAATAATAAACAAACAGCACAGCTACTCTCTGAAGGCACTGGATTGTATAAAGAACAATGCAAAAAAAGCCATATATGAGTGCCTATCTCATAATTTTTTGGGTTCTCTTAATATAAGCCATGGCCAGCGTGTTGCCAGGTTTTTCGAACAATACTACTGTGCCTAATTAAAGTGTAGTCCTGACTGATCTAAAATTATTTCTCAGATCATTTCTGAGAAAACTGTTTCTGAGATTATTTCTCAGGAGCCACAGGGCACCATGGCCACCCAACCTCTGCCCATGGCAGGGAGGCAGGAAGTAGAGGATCTTTGAGGTCCCTTGCAACTCACATCATTCTGTGAATTTTTTCCTGCTTTAGGAGAGCAGACCCTGTGCCAGAGGGGTGAAACAATTCCAGGGCTAGTGGTGCACTACCAGTTTTGAAGCCAGGCCTCTGTGATGCTTCCAAGAGTCTCACCCTCAGCATCTCACCTGGGACTATGACTCTGTGTCCCACTCACCCCAACAGCCACGATGGGACCGATGGGCTGAAGGTGGGACTGGCTGCTCTTCTTTCTTCCTTTTAGCCCAGGAAGGATGTCACCAGCCCATGAGTCCTTTCTGCAAACATTTGATTAATACAATTTAAAAACAGCTACCACAACCCACTCATCCCTCTGCCCTTCGGTAACACACCGTCAGACACCTCTCACGCACTCCCTCTCTTTTCATCCAGTCTAAGTTTTTCCAAAAGATCAAAAGCTGGTAACACTGCTGGCTAAGTCATATTTTCCTCTTGTCAGCTAGTACTATTTTCTCAGCAGACACACAGGATTATGGCTGTTCTTTTTTTTTTTCCTTCCCGAATGAAACTTTGCTAAACACAGCCTGAAATTGCAAGAAACTTGCCGGGAAGCTCCAGTAAGCAGTTCAAAAGAGCATTCTGGCAGTAAAATTATTTTTAGCCAATCACATTCTCTACCTCTGTCTCTCTTATCATTGCCACTGCTCTTTAAGCAAGCTGCCTGCTAACATTTGAGAAGTAGCTCACAGAGGTCTTGATGTGGTTTAATGTGCTCCTTGCCTTCTAAGGACTCTCCGTGCAGGTTTGCAGACATCTCTCCTCGGGCTGGGTCATGCAACGCCAGGGCACTGCACAGCTCACCCAATAGCCTAATACACGTTTTTGTATCGTTTTGAATTACGTTTTTCAGCCTGTGTCCTGCAGCCCATTACTGTCTGCCCACCTTTCTTTAATATTAATGATCACCCAACATCTAGACAAGGGTTTTCTGAGGATGCCAATACGACACGGTTGAAATCTACCTTGACAGATTATCTTGAGCAGAGAGTTTGTCTTCTAGGATCCATTAAACGAAGGAAAAAGAATTATAACATGCTCTTTCTAGGTGTCCAATACTGTCTTTGTTTATTTGGCAGGTTTATTTGGCCTCCTGAGCTTCTCCTTTGTACCACAGCTCTGCCTGAAACTTCCTCAGGCTGTGCTGCACTTTGGCAAAATCCAGGTCTGAGAGGGAAGCTCAGCCTGCAGAGGCTGTTCATGGGGAGTCCACCTCCCTGGTGAAATTCAGTTCCATCCACAGCCTCTTTTCCTATGCTCATATTTACACAAAGACAGCCTTCATGCTCCTGACTCCATTTAATCTTCCCCATTTCCCCTCCAAACAGTTGAGCTCCTTTTTATTCAAATCCTCCCCAGATTCTCTTCCATTGTGCATTGTAGATGCAGTCCCTTGGCGTAATGAACTCTCTCACAGCTGTAGCAACTATTGTTGAATTGTCAGTTCTATTTAAAATGTCAGGATTAACTGTTACCCAGCTGGTCATCTGAGCAGGAAGAGCATGGGCTCATTTGCTGTTGCCTGGTACAAGCTAGACGTGAGAGATTTCTGCAGGGCAGAAATTTCTGCAGCTTGGTAGGCTAAGAATGAAAAACTCATTTCCTGATCGAGTGCCACCTCTGCCCTACAAATATCTAAGGGGAAAATAAAAAATTGAGTCGAGTTATGATTTTCCATTAATAAGTCAAGCCCGTGGTTTGTACAGAATAAAAATATATTAGTGCTTTAGTGCTAGATATAATTTGTTAATCAAAAGTAAAGTGGCTGAGGCTTTCAAGCCTCAGGATCTGTGCCTTTTCAAAACAAATATCGCAGTTGCACAATACTTGCAACACAGCCTGATCAATGCTAGCACGCAGCTCCACGTATGGATCCCTGGTGCTGGAACTGCTCGCCATGGAATTTTTGATCCAGTTCTACTCAAAGTCCATCAAATGCATAGAGAATCAGAATTTTTAAACCAAACATTTCTGAAACACAGATTTCTGGTTTGGATCCATACTCAGTCTAGAAAGAACATACTGGCTTGAAAGGGATTGACTAATTTGACATTAAGATATTACAGACTCTGTAAAAATAAGTTCTACAAATCCTAAAGTTTCATCCACTGTCAGTCCTACTTTAGCATTTCCTCTCCTAGACGAGATCATGGCTTTGAGACATTTGTCTCCATTAGTTTGCTTGCCAGTTTAAACACTTGTCCCAATTTAAGATAATTATGTATCATTCAAAAATAAATTCACATTAAAAAGTCTCATTAGAATTGTTTGCAACCAATTTAAATAATTAGCCAGAGTTATTATAGCATGTTAGAGTGATAGTATCTGCAGATGAGATCAATTTAGCATTTGTTGATCATGGTTCAAAACATAGGTAAAATCCCAAGAAACTGCAATCCAACATTGAGAGCATAAAATTGTATTTTTACAAATTGAACTGGAGGGGAGTGCTGGGACTTGACTGCCTGAATTTATTCCTGAGAAAAATATCAGCCAGAAATCATGGTTGGGAACTCCGATGCTGCTTGCTTTCACTTATTTTAAGTAACACAAGAACATAGGACAGAGATTAGCCTGATATGAATGTGGGAGGGTATTAGAGTTAAGAAGCCTCCTGTACTTCCAGTAAAAACATTATTTATGATCTTCTGGGAAGAGCAGCACTAGGTTACGTTCAGCAAACTGTCCAGTGAAGAATGCTGGGCTCAGACACCTTTGCAAAATACTGGAGACAATTTCTGTATTTTGTAGGGCCAGGATAGGTTTTGCTGATACATTGTCTCTATACAGGAATATAAATATTAGACTAAAAATAAAACCAAAAGCCAAAATGGACATTTTTATGGTCCATTTTTATTACCTAAATGGAAATATAATTTCTTTATGCATCCCTAAATGCATTTCTGTTCTAAGTGTCCTGAGAAGTGATGCAGAGTAGATTGCTAAAATACCTATTTTCATGTATATATATATGTATATATGTATATATATATAAATGTGTGTATATATATATATATATATATATATATATATATAAAAATTCCTATAGAATATAATTTCTAATGTAAGGAATTCAATTTAATCTTTCCCCATTTATAAGACTTTACAGACTAGGCAGAAATTGTAACTTTTGAGTAAGTGTTCCTTTTGGTGTCCTACCAGTGTCACGTTCTGTGGTTATGAAGAAAAACCCTTCACAATGACATTGAAGTGCAGCAAATTCCATCACTTTTCTGCAGTATTGGAAGAGCACAGAGTGTCCTGCATTTTGGGGTACCAAAGTGTCATTTAAAAGATCTTTTCCAGATGTTTGTTTCCTTTAAAGCTTTTTGTTTTCAAAATGTAGCTTTCCAAGTTTGCTCTTGGATGTCTTTTGTTTTGTTTTACGGAGAGTAAAAGTTGTCACATACATACTCACAATAACAGGTGTGGAAAAGTTCTTGTAAATCTTGCCAGTAAGGTACATTTAAATAATAAATTATCCCAATTTCCTACCTCTCTGGAACACCAGGAAAACAGTGAAATTCCCACTGAATTTTTTTCTATTACTTCCTTCCTTGGTTCATCCTGTGACCTTCCAGACCGAGAGCAGATATCCAAAAGTATAAAATTCCCACAATTTTGTACCTGGGTATTAATTTTGGTTTCTAACTTCACTTCTGGACAAAGAGAATTAAATTCTGTTTCCATTGCACCCAGTTGCAAAACACCTGCCAACGTCAACAGGGCCAGAATTTCACCCAGAAATTTCACTCCATGCTACCTGTGAGGTTTCTGGTGGTCTTCTTCTTTTCCTTAATAAGGTAGACCTAAGTATGGCTTTTTATCTATTATTATTACTACTACTACTATTATTATTATTATTGAAAATGTATATTTTTAAAATATACTTTTCCAACTATAAAAATGAAGTACAAATACTTGCATATCTGCTATGTCACATGTTTATGTCTTTTCCTGCTCTTTAAGGAAAAAAAGGAGATGGAGTTGTGTGATTTAGTTTTTTACTATAAAAAAATGAAATTAAAATGTAACTGTGTTTAAGAGTGCAATACTGTTGTTTATATACATATATGTGTATTTGTATCTATGCATATATATATACATATATACGCATAGATACATATATATAAAGATACACATGTGATTTGAGTTTGTCTGGCCAAACATTAAATTGAAGACTATCCCTCTTGAGATAAAGCTATTTTTTGGACCTTTTTAGCTGAGGAGGATACAGTCTTCACATGGCTGTTGAACTGAGGAATGTAGCAGCAGTGTCAAGCCTGTGTCATGCCTCCATCATGGGACTTAGAGTGTCATATAATCCACAAGAATAGCTCACTATATGCTCTACACAGAAAAAAAAAAAATCTAAATGTGACTGTATTGAATCAGTGGATTTAAAAATCTTTGTGTGTCAAAAATTCACTTCTTTTGATGTCAGTCCAGCCATGTATAGTCTCATGGTCATATGCCTCTCACAGTCAACTTCCTCTTTGAGGGAGTCATGAAGCCCTGCAGAAAATGAGACATTCTGTGGTCTAAGAATGCGTTCAGAATTTTGGCTGAACATTGTCAGGGCCATGATTCAAATAAAGGGTTTTTGAATTCCGAGAAAGTATCAGTTCCCATGCACCTCCATTCATGCTTTGCCTAGGGACATCAAAGTCCTTTTCAGGAGCATCGCTGCGGTGCAGAGAACGCTGCGCAGAGCAGCACCTGAGCATGAAGATGGACTTGTCATGCCCTGAGCCGTGACCCTTTTTCAGCTCTCCCTCTGTCCCCCAAGACAAAGTGCAGCGAATTTACAAATACCAGAATTAGCTGTACCATGCGATTAGTGAAGCCCTTTTTTAAAAACGTGTGGGCTGCCCCCTCTCCACCACAAGCCTTATAAATAACTTCGCTTCCTGGCTGCTGTGTTGACAAACTGAGCTCCTTCCACCACCTCCTCCACCCACACCTTCTCCCTTCACCAACACATGCTTCCTCTCCCGGGACTTCAAAGTTTATTTATCAAGCATTTTTGGGGGGTGGGAGGTGAGCAGGAGGGAGGAGAGAGGAATTAGAGAGTTCATGCAAATCAAAACGGTCAATTAAAACTGAATCCTTTCTTGTTGCATATTGGGACACATGGGAACTGAACCCCAATCTGTTTTGAAAGCAGCACTAAATGTTATCATGGAGTTGCTCTGGAAGGATTAGAAACCTTGAACTTCAGAAATCCTGCAGGACTTTTTAGGTGACACTGAAGAGGACTGAAATCCACCCAGGTGCTGCCCAGAGCCAGACACTTCCAGCCCATGCCCTGCTTAGCAGGCTCAGTGACGCTCACTTGAGCTCCCATTCCAAGGCTTTATGCTCTTACTTAAAGGCCAGCTAACGACTGACTTTATGAAAACCCCTCTTCAGTGCCAATGATTCAATCTGCAGGGTATTTAAAAGTAAAATATTCCCCAATTTAAATGCAAAGGCCTTACTTTATACCGCGTGCACAGCCATAAAATACCTTCCAGTAAGTTCTTCACGTCCAGTGCCTTACACACAGGGCTGAAGGGTTTTCCTTCTGTCAGAGCCATTAAGATCCAGGAATAAGCAGTAGGAAGTTTCAAGTGACCCACCACAAGCGTGTTAAATGCACAAACTCAGAGGTAAGAGGTTATCTCTGTCTCTTGTTCAGGAGTCTCCCAAATGCTGACTTGTTTTTTACCTATACAAAGCATCTGATGTCACTCCCGAGTGTGGGTGGAAAATGCTGTACAAAGGTTAAACAAGTTCTTTCATCCTTGCTCATGAAGTAGGCTCATATTGCATTTCCAGTAACTAAGTGCATTACTATAACAGGTTGGGGATTTACTTTCTGCGTGCGTCTGTACCTCTGCTGACTAACTGGCCATGTGCTCTCTCCGTTCCTCATGATGTTGCTTAAATTATTGCTTAATCTGAATGCTCTTTTGGCCTGAGTTTAGAAAGGTAGTGCAGCCAACATTTCCCGCTATCAGTGAGCAGCCTTTCTAGCACAGCACCACAGAACCTGCTCTGTGGGCTGAAGAAATGAACTTTTTAGAAATTAAAGCGTAAAGATTCCACCCCGTAAAATAGCTTGTTTCTTCAACCAAGTAGTCAAACAGAAAGATGTCAGTGAGTTTAACACAGGAGCACACATTTGCATGTGAGCACAGGAAAAATCCCACTGTTGGTAGCTCAATATTAAGAAAAGGACTCTGAGTTTTGCCAGATGGAGGCCTAAAAGAGTCTAGAATCAGTGGATTACTTCAGTGGATATTATGCACTAGAACCATCCAAAAGCCTCTGAAAAAGTGGGTTTTTTCCCCAGAAAGGCTGTTTAACACGTGGCAGCCCAGGATTCTGGAGTAACCCTGCTCACGGCTGAAACACGGAGGCCATGCCTGAGTTGTGCTCCGAGCTGGAGGCTGAGGAGCTCCACCTGAGTCACTTTTTGTTGGTGTAGCTCCCGTGCTGCAGGAGGGTGGGCTATCAGCTCAGAGACCATCACAGCCACCCCAGGGAGGGCTCTCAGCCTCCCATACTGCTCCAGCTCCACCTGGGCCAGCTCAGGTGTGTCTGCACAGCCCTGGAGCCAGCAGCTGGAGAGCTGGAGAGCCACAGCACGGAGCTGGGAGGTGAATAGGAAGAACACACAGTCCAGATGGGCTGGCAGGAGCTGAGCTGGGGTGTCTCGTGTCTTCCAGCAGGGCTACTGATGGGAATGAACCCGGGAGAGGGATGTGTGCTTGGGTGAGAGTGTCTGCAGGGCACTCACACACACAGAATCATGGAGGCATTTGAGCTGGAAAAGGCATCAGGTTCAGCTGTTCACCCAGCACTGCCAGACCCACCACTAAAACATGTCCACATTTACACTTTTATATATAATGATTAATATAATCATTATATATCATGATTATAATTATTAGTTATAGAATATTATATTAATATTTATATTATATTATATTGTTATATTATATTAATTATAGAAGATCAGTTATTGGTCTTTTAAATACCACCAGGGTTGATGGCTCCACCACTTCCCCGTTCAGCCTGTTTCAATGCTTGACAACCCTTTCTGTGAAGTTTTTTTCCTGATATCCAATCTAAACCTCCCCTTGAGTGAGACAGTTTTTTCTTGTTCTATCAATTTTTACTTGGGAGAAGAGACCAACCTCCACCTGGTCAAAACCTGCTGTAAGGGAGTTTTAGAGAGTGATAAGGTCCCCCTGAGCCTCCTTTTCTCCAGGATAAACACCCCCAGCTCCCTCAGGTGCTGATCATGAGATTTGTGCTCCATCCCCTTCCCCAGCTCCATTGCCCTTCTCTGGATACACTCAAGAACCTCAACATCTTTCTTGTCCTGAAGGCCCCAAAACTGAACACATTATTGGCTAAAATTGAAGAAAAACATTGTTGGCAACCCTAACAAGGCCAGACAAAGGTACATGCTGATAAATGAGAAGCATTAACAATTAGTAAGAAGAATTTGGAAAGTCCCAAACATTTTATTGACCTATAAACTGCAACACTCTGGAAAAGGGTTGGTTCACTCCTGATGACAGCTCTGCAGGAAAAGCTTCTGTAGAGTGTGGAATCTGTGGGAAAGAAGTGACAAATTGTGTATTATGAGGCGTAAGACACAGGGTGGAAAACATTATAAACAGTATAATGTGATAGGTAAATGAATAATGCACTGCCAACAGGGACACTGTGTTCGGTTCTGGTCAGTGCTTTTAGAGGAGATAATACAGCAACAGAGGGGATTCAGATAAAAAATAATTAAAATAAGTTGAGGAATGAAAGAATTTTCTACGTGGAAAGATAAAAAGGATTAGGTCCATTTAATTTAAAGACAAAATAAGAAGGAATATGTTAGAGGTTTCAATATGATGACTCTAATACAAATGAAATATCCTGTGCTCCTATTCAACGTTTCTCTCATTCAAAAAAATGGAAACATTACATGATAAAAATTCATAAGGATTGATAAAGGCTGTATTTTCTCTCACAACAACAATACAAAATTATTCTCTGGAATTCTTTTTTCTACCACATTTAAAATGGACTGAATGAATATAAAGAAAACTAGAATATGCAAATTCATAATGTTCAAGAACTATTTTTCAAGTTGTAAACACCATCTCTAGATTAAACTGATCCTGATCTGATACCAAATGCCAATTCCAGCACACACTCAGGAGAGGGAAGAGAAAAAGAATGGGAGGGAGGGTGCCATGAAAATGGTTTTTTTTAACTGATGGCATTATGACTTTGGATATGTCATGACTTGTGGATCCTAGGTCTAAGTTTTTCATGAAGGTAAGATTCATCTTTTTCCAATGGCAAAGCCTCTGGCCCTATCTTTGCACTGCTCTCAGCCTATGAACATTAAACTCTGTATATTCATGTGGGGAAAACCCACTGCCAATGCAGACCCAAATCATAACTGCCCTTATCAGGCCAGAATAACACAGAGGAGAAAATAAAATCTGATTTTGGTGTGAAAGGAGAAAAAATATTAGCCTGACAAATTATTTAAAAGCAAATAATAATACTGATAGCTATTTGTAACTGTTTGGAAAAAACGAACAAGTCCCAGCAGAGACAGACTGGCAGGCAGAGAGTGGAGGAAACATTGCTGAGCTAATTAATTTATTACATAAATCCACAGCTTAACAAGTGATTAGCACTCAATATAAATGCCATGAGCAAAAAAAAAAGGAACACCAGAGCTTTCAGGAGCATCAACCAGCATCCTTTTGAGGGGGTAGGACCAGCGTAGTATCGAACCTTCAGGAACGAGTGACTCATGACATGCTGCCTGTAGTGGCCAGATTTTTCCAAAACCAGAAGCTCTTCCTTCCCCATAGCTTAAAAAGCAAACAAAACAAAACAATCCCCCAAAATCTCCAAGCCCACATACAGTACAATAAGAGAGTGAGAGAAAAAAAAAAAAAAAATTAAACTCCCTGGTCTTCGTAACCCAGTTCCTCCTACATGCATTTCCCACAAACTGTCAACATCCCACAGGAATCTACCCACGTTACGCATCACAGCACAATGCTCCCGACAAAGGCATCTCAACCCATGATGTTTCAGGCAGCCTTTCAAACCGCCTTCAGTGTAAGTAGGTTCACCAGCTCTGTAATTAGGTGATAAGTTTGATCAATCCGGGAATTTTTGCAGGGAGAGGTTTCTCTGGCTGTTCAGTGTGATTTATGCCTGCATGGTCTGGCTGGAAGGAACAAAGGTTTGTCCCATGAAGAAAATAAGACTTTCCGTACTTCTAGTGATGCAATTAAACGTATGTTCAGGTTCATCCGTGTTTAAAACACCTTTTAAACAAGCATGGGGACCTCAGCAGTCCTTTCAGCTCCACAGAACTAAAACAGGCGGGTGACTGCTCCCCTAAACAGGCTTTAATTTATAAACATCAATAATAATGTTAATAATCATCGTCATAACAACATCTGCTCTGTTTGGCTTTACGTGACAACACCGGGCTTCAGGAGGGAGCAATGATAAATTAAAAGCACAGGTTCTTGCCATAAACAAAGCTGGGAGACAACGTTGTGGATAACACTGATCCTTGCCAGTACAGTTTTCTTTGGTACATGCCAGAGTGTTGCAGGGTTAAAATGGCCATTCAAAATGCCTCTTTGATGTGTGATTAACTCTCAGCAAGTGAATAGTCCTACTGACCCTGAGAACTGAAGGCTGTGTCATATGTTTCATTTTAGCCTCCAAAATCAGGGGTTAGGACAAAAGAAGGTGGAAAAATATCATTTTAGGAGACCAGGAGGTAAAAAACAAAATGTAAGAGAAAATTATAGGTCCATGTCAGCAGCCAGCTCTGCACAGCGTGTTTTCAGGTGTTTTACTAATCATTACATTGGTACCTGTTGAGAGAGGTGCTGCTGATGACTCTTCTCCTACTCCAAACTCCCTGCCCAGAATGGGAATAACAACAAATTTGGCAATCAATTCTTGAAGTTTCAGCACCTATCATGTCTAGCAAAACTCACTAATCTAAACATGCATCTACCTCTGTTTTCACCACACATACCTTAATTCCCACAAAACCTGATTTGCATTGTTATCTCCCAGGTGTATTCGATGTCTTCCTGCGGTCCCTTTCAACTTCCAGATGAACTTTGGATGCACCATCAGCCAGACAACATTTTGTGGCTCTACGGTTTCCTGTGCTCTGTTACAAATGATATTCTGATATTCCCTTTATTTTCTTTAATTTACCTGCCTATAAATTTCAGAGAGAAGAGTTTAGAGCCCTTGGCATGCAGGACTGAGTCGTGTTCAGGGACAGCTGCCACACTGAAGGTGCCTGTCCAACCACACTGTGATAAAGAACAATAGTTCTGCTTGCTGTAGCAGAGTTTTCCAGATGGATTTTTGTTTTTATAAATCTAACCTTTATTCACATTTTCTTATCTTTCTGAGAAAAATTACAGTGTTTTATTACTGGTTAATTTTCTGAAGTAGCTTTGCTTTTGCAGTTGCGTGTAGTACAACCAAAATCTTTGCATTTGCTATATATATATGGGTATGTATAAAAATACAGATATGTGCAGAATAAAATATGTAGAGGTATTGTGATTATGCTCATTTGGGGGAGATATTCAAAATTACAAGAGAGCAAATTCAGTGGTTGAAAAATGTATTATTTTAACTGGGACATGGTGCAATTCTTCCCTCTAATCTCTGCTGTGACCTTATGCAAACCACATTATTTCAGGAAATGTTCTGATCTTTCTAGTCAGTGATTGTGAAGCAACATTTTAAAGGGGGGTTTTCAGACATTACAGTTTCTTAATCCACAGAAATGCAAGGGAGTAGAAAAAGAACCCTTATCTTACTTAATCATTCAACACTTGTATTAATGACATGTTCACACACCTAATAACTTTCTGGGGTTTATTTGTATGTTAATATTAATGTAAAACACATTGAAAGACAAATCATAATAGTGAGAATTTCAATGTCTGAATCATCACTGAAAGGAGAGAGTGACAACATATGGATGGTCTATTAGATGGTCCCAAGCCCCTAAACATTGAGAGCTGCCTGAGTGCAACATCAGACCTTTAAGTTCATGGTAAGTGATTTAAATGTGAAACATCTGGGGTTTTAGACAACTATGTCTAAAAAGTAAAGCTTGCAACTCCCCCAAATATACTTATTTAAAGGGAAAACCCAAATTCTTCAAGCATTCTGCACTATCTTGAAATGATAGAGGTTGCAATGGACCTTTGCGCAGCAGACACACTTGGGAGGAGGATTTGGGGTCAAACCTTTCTGTGCTGGCTCCTTGTAGCTTCACAACACACTCGGTGTTGTGGGTTCCCATCCACTGGGTGCTCTGACTTTGTCAGCTCAGTTTTCACACCCTTGTGAGCTGCTGTCAGGACAGTGCTGTTCCTAGTTTCTAGGGAGAGCTTTTCCTAGTTTCAGTCCTAATTATGGTGCTAGTAATTTCAGATGGTTTTTTAAATCAGTGTGAGGGGCTGCAAGAAAATCTCCCCGTGAAAACAGTCAGTGACCATGAAGGTGTAAAATGAGATAATTACAACCTGAAACAAAAGAAAAAACGTTAGTACTCAATTACCTCAATGATAATTAAAACTTGCATCTGATGGCCATAACTTTAGTATCTACTTAGGAACAGAAACCATTTTGTTCCTTGTTGGTCTTAATTTACATTCCTACAAGGGTGCTGGAATAAAAAGACAGAGCAATGACCAAATGGAGACGTCTACATAGCCTTGAAGCAAAACACGCTTAGGATTTAAATTCCCTTTACTGCGACATGAGCTTGGTTAGGGCTGGCTGGCTCTTTGCTTTCATTCACAACAGGCACAGAAGCAGCCAAGTTCAGGTTCAAGAGTCTCTCAAAAGGCTCTTCAAGCCCACGTGCCCTTCCCTGACTCTGTGGTGTGGGAGCAGTGGGCTCTTCAAGCTCTCCAGAGCTGCTGCAGCACACCAGCCACGGAAAACCTCCGGCGGGGGAGATGAACAGCAAAACTGCTTCCATTTTTTGGGTGGAAAAATGCCCATTGAAAACCTCCAGCGGGGGAGATGAACAGCCAAACTGCTTCCAATTTTCAGGTGGACAAAAGTCCATTGTCAACACACTCCTCCACAGAAGGCAAAGGGAGAAAGATCATCCCCAGAGCTCTGCAGGGTGGTGAAGCAGGTACAGCATCTTTCTGAACACCAACACCGAAACCCAAGCCTTCCTTTGATTGCTGTCTCCTGAGAAGGCGTGTTTGGGGCTGAAGCCCTTTGAGCACATCGAGGTGGGACCAGCCCATGCCGACCTCGGGGACCCAGCCAGGCCCCAGGTCTCGGCAGCTCCCGAAGGAAACAATCATACGCCTAATAACTAATGACATCTAATAGGGCTGCACAACAGAGAAGAATAAACAACACAAAAGAAGGAGAAAGAGCAGTCCTGAAAAACAACCTCCAAATGATCACGTCTTGATGTATTTATTTACGCTACTTTTCATAAATTCCGCCAGCCACATCCTTAATCCCAAAGATTCTGAACTATGCAGCAGAACCATTATTTTCCCTGGACAGGGATACATTCACTTTCTACAAGTTGTTCCTTAGAAACCCTTTTACAATTAAGCCTTTATTAAAACCTTTCAGAATAAATAGCAGGTAAACTTAGAACAGGTTCCCTCCAGGGTTTGACAGTAGAAATGCAAGTGCTGCGTGTCCTGAGGGACAAGTGATTTGTTGCCAATAACTTAACAGAGTGCTCTTCACAAAAATATTCTCCTTATTCCTTAATAAGCTGTGTCCCAGGTGTCTGATCATGCACACTCCTAAAGAGGACAGGTGAGAAACTGGGCAAGCTGTTTCTTCAGGATATTTTTTTGAATCCCCTTTTAAACAAAAATGCTTTTAAAATTAATTCATCCTAAAAAGAGGGCACTACCTCCTCCTTTAATGCCCTTAACTCTGCAGGAAAACAAATGGTTCCACAGAACATTAGCAGCAATCAAAGGGCAAACCATCTATAGTTAATCAAAGTAAACATTATAGAGGACACAAGATTGCTTTCACTTACAGTAAATGAGTGTATATAGATATCTACTTGGGTAAATAGGCTTCTCAGAAAGTATTTTTTTCTGGACAAAACCCATAAAACTTGGAAATTCCCAATAGATATTTTTATGTCCTACTGCATAGTCACTCATAAACTTCACATACATTTACTATAAAAGTAACATTGCCACTGATTACTACTGACTTATTGCAAGCCAAATATTTCTTTGAAACCATCTCATGGGGAATATATTTGCAATTTTTTAAATGGCTAAAATTGACTGATCATAGGTAGAATTAAACGGAGCCATTATCGGAATGTCCTGCTACCATGCAAGGTGCACTTTTCTCCCACAACATGC
The DNA here is from genome assembly GCA_013397895.1 of Origma solitaria. Classification (NCBI taxonomy): domain Eukaryota; kingdom Metazoa; phylum Chordata; class Aves; order Passeriformes; family Acanthizidae; genus Origma; species Origma solitaria. The sequence continues at coordinate 208,976 of VZRL01003217.1, forward strand.
TCATCCCAGCCACCCTGGCCCCCTTTCTGCAAATTCTTTTCCTGCATTCTTCTAGCCCAGCAGTCATTCTGCATATTGACGTTCCTGTGCAAATAAACACGCTTAGAAATTAGGTTCCTTGGCATTTCCTGAACTTCAAAGTGTCTTCAAGTGCATTTCCTAATGCCTTTTACACTTGAGAAAGACTCTTGTAGTTTTAAAGAAGAAATAATGAATTCTCACGGCCTGAGCACATGCTCTGTGAAGAATATAGATTTTGCAATGTGGGCCATACTATCTACTCGGAATGTTGCTGTTGTAAGAGAGGGTCACATGCTTGTTTCTCTTGAATAGAATTATGCTGTGAATAAGTCACTGTGGATCAAAGTGTCTCCTAAACCAAAAAAGTACTGTACAGCAAGCTCAGTAATAACAGAACAGTGTTCTGAGAGTTGTAAGCACTAAATAACTTAAGATGGAGATGATCAAACATACAAGGTGTGTGTTTAAATCTGGAGTCTTTAAGAAACTTTCAGCCTGGTTTAGCTACTCATCGAAGACATTTTAATGCTGCTTTGCAAGAGGTCTTTATCTTGCTGAAAGTTATCTTTCCAATAAATTTCTGTTGCCCCTCAGGCCGAATCATTTCAGTAGAAGTGCATTGATCAAGGAGTGTAATGATTCTCTTCCCCCGCACCTGACATTTCTACCATTTCATTTTTAGTAGGTTTTTCTTTGATTTTCCTAATCATTAGCTGGTTTTATGTCTGGAAAAGCACATGACGGAACAGAGGGGATGCACACTTAAAGCTATTCAGCACAGTTCCATCCTCCTGTTTTTACACCAACATAAAATTGGTTTAACACAGTGATAAACTAGGCCTGTAACAGCCAGTCCTTCATATCTCAAGAAGACAGAGTTAATCTCTGATTCCTGGGTACCCTTAGTTGCTCTCAGAGTTGCTTTTTGTTTCATAATTGAGCTCACGCCTCTGTTTTGCCAGTCCCTCACATCTTGTGAAACCCCGTGTGATACCCAGAGCACAGAAGGCTGACTGTGCTTAGTTTTGAGAATATTCATCAGACTGGGGAATTTGGGTTTGCAGATTGCCTGTCAAAGGTATCTCACAGCTGTGGCTCGATAAACTCAAATGCTCGCGTTTGCTCATCAGACAGAAGGAAACAAAACTGAATTGATGCGTGCAGCTCAAGAAGCAAGTTTTTGTAAGGCAGATGCAGAAAGACAGTTCTGGCTTCTGGAATGGCTGTGTGAACAGGAAGGACACCTCCCATCATGTCAGGGTTTGACGACTGCCACTGCAGTGAGTGGAACTCTCTCTCAGCACTGTTTCGACATCCAGGCAGCCATCACTGTTAGAGCTGCAGTTTTGTGATAGCTGTCACATACATTTTGTTTTCAGCTGGCTCCATGTGTTTTAAAATCAATCCACAGCTCTTGCCATAAGGAGACATTTGTTTCTTAAGAGGAGAAAGATGTGCTGAGTGATGTGGGAAGAGGGACACCGTGAACACATTCAGAGGGGCTCTCAGGGATGCCAACCTCACAGATAGAGCTCATGATCTCCTCTGGATGTCTCAGAGGCCCTTCCAGAGTATCTCAAGCCCTCTGTGTCCTATCTATCTGCTGTGGGCCCGTGTTCCTGCCCTTCCTGCTCCCTCCCACCAGGGTGGGTGGGCTCTTGCCTGCCTGCACAGCAGTGCAATGCATTTCTGCCAGTGCTGCTGGGAACAAGGACTGCAAAGAAGCATCAGGACTCCTGCAAAAGCAGCTCCTGCAGCTCCTGGGGCTGGTGCAAGGACACGACAGGAGGGTGTGACAGGAGCAGGCAGGACATCAAGCTGCCAGTGAACTTCACCTTCTGGTCATGGTTTCACCTCTCGCTGGGTCCTGCCAAGGAAGAGAGAGGAGATGCTGCCCTCATCCTCTCTCCCTCCCCAGCCACACTCCTGCCCCATTCCCCTTGGGATGGTTCTAGTGATCAGAAAGCCCAGGGGCAAATCAATTCCGAGAATTGACCTGGTGGAAATCCAGCACTGCACATAAATAAATATGTGCGAGTAAAAGAACAATTTTCTGGCAGATATGTCAACCTGTCAAGTGAGCAGGCTCGCCCTAAGGCCACACAATTCCCAAAGCCAATCAGCCCACATGAGGAGGGAGAAGGGTGCCTGTAGCTGGGGAAAAGGGACAGGGGAGATGGAGCAGGGCCTTCCTTTTCAGTGGAAGGTGGGCACTGACTTGGCAGAGCTGCGAACCCACCCCCTCTGGTTCTGTGCCACCTTTGCTTTGGATGGAATTGGCCTTAACAGGGGACAAAATTCATACAGGAAAATTGATCAATTAATTAGTGGAGAGAAAAGAACTTCTCTGGGCAAGTGGCTAAGTTATCTCAGTTGCTAGATTACCTTATCTCAGTTCTATCAGATTGCTTTATCTCAGCTGTGATCGTGGAAGGTGCCCAGAGACAGCTACAGCTACCTGAGAGGAGGTTGTAGTGAGCTGGGGTCTGTCCCCTCTGCCATGTCTCAAGTGAAACGACAAGAGGGGATGGCCTGAGATTGCACCAAGAGAGGTCCAGATTAGATAAAAGAAAAGAAATTCGCTGTCACAGTGGTCAGGTATTGGAATAAGTTGCCCTGAGGGGTGGTGGAGTCGCTGTCTCTGCAAGTGTTCCAGAAGCGCCAGATGTGGCAGCTGGGGACGTGATTTAGGGGTGATTATGGTGCTGCTGGGCTGGCAGTGGGACTGGATGGTCTTGCAGGTCCCTTCCAGCCTTGATGGCTCTCCAGGGACGAGGCTGCTTTGTGAAGATCTGTAGCAGCAATGATTTTCAGCTTGTCCAGCACAGATCCCTGGGGTCTCTGTTACAGGGCTGCAGGCTGGCAGGGTGACACTGCCCAGGGTCTGGGCTGGCTGCCTCACCCCCTGGCAGCCTCCAGAGAAGTCAGCTGTGCCCTCAGGAGGCTGTGGACCATGGGCAGAAGCCCCTGACCCCACAGAACTACAAACTCAATTCCCTCTGCAGAGCCAAAGCAGCAGGAATGAAGAGGAGGCAATAATACCACTGTGCTATTGCTGCCACTGAAGTAAAGATAAATCGTTAACAAAATTGCTGGGGTTTTAAAATTTTTCAATATATGTATTTAGAAATAAAGATGATCTGCATTTAAATAAAATTATCTAAGTTTTATACTACACAGTCATGATGCTCACCTTGCATTTGCCCCATAAAAACATGTATGGTTTATCCTGACAAACCACTAGCTCTAGTAAGAGCAGACCCAAATCTTTGGCAGGAAATTAGGCTACAGATTTTAAAACTATTTTATACTAAGTGTGTATATTTTCAGTCTAATGCAAGGTAGAGGAAAAGCCCCCACTGTTTTTCCTAAAGGAATATGATCTTGCTAACTTAAGAAAACCAAAAATAAAATTTCTGAACATCTCATCCTAAAATTAAAATTCAAGTAGAGCTAAAGAAACAAACCTTCTCAAACATTATCCAAAGAAATTGTTGTATTTTGCTACTGTGGAATTTCACCAGGACTCACTGAATTCTTTTCAATTCTCATTTTTTGCATAACCAGCCCTTTGCCCTCTCATTTGCACTGATTTGAATTTACAGGGCTTGCTACTGCCTTTTTCAGTTACTGAATTCTTTAAGCAATGTTGCCTGATAGAAGCAATTTTGAAATCATTTAACTGCCTATTAGTTAAATTAATAATTTCAGGATGGCCTTGCATGTGCAGTATGTCAACAGATCCAGTTCTCTATACTTAATAAATATACCTAATAAAGATGCTGAAAATGTTGTGTCTCTGTGTGCATAGAAGGAAATGAGCTTCAAAACTGGTAACATTTGGAGATCAAAAAAATGTGTGCATCTTTGTTTCTGCTTTATGAAATTCTTAGGTTTCAGCAGACATGCACATGGTGCATATGGTCTGTCAGTATAATTTACCTGAGTTCATTCACCATTTTAGTCAGTGAAAAGCTCACCACCTGTGCTGTGTGCTAAAATATTGATAAATAATATATGTGGGAATTAGTTACTGTTAATATATAAGACGTTGCTATATTAATAAGTTCCCCCTAGGCAGAAGGAATTTGTATAATTAAGATCATTTATGTGCAAAAAAGTAAGTGTTTGAAGTTTCCAATGATACATATCACAACATTATCAGAAATTATTTAAAAATCCACACTGAAAAAAAAAAGAGAAAGTATGCATTTCCCTACAAAGGCAAGATAATGGAACTTCGGAGCTTTTGAAAATTCTTAAATGCTAGACACTCATATAAAATGTTTTGTTTATTCAACATTAGTTATTCAACTCAAAATGCTTTGTTTATTCAAGATTTGTTATTCAATGTAAGTATGAAGACTGACAAGAATGTTATATAAGTAACTCTGTGGAACTTGCAGGACACAGCATCATCTTATTTACTTGGTTTTAAAAGTCTGCTCAATGCCATGAGCACACAAGACCTATGCTTTATTTAAAGTTCTGATGGATAATTCAGGGCAAGTAATTTCATCTCCTTGTGTCTTCATTTTCTCACACTCTTCTGTCTGCTGGAGGATGCTGGGATGTATATTGGAAATATTAAGGGTTTGATTATCTCTTTCTGAGCATCACTGCTCTTGCCCCAGGACAGCACAGAAGAGAAATGACAAATACACACATCATTTTTCAGATTTCTTTGACCCTGCTTAGAAAAAAAAAGTTTTGTTAGTTATGAGTTATTTCTCACTGACACACTAAAAAGTAGGGGTGAAATTCTAGTTCCATTAAAGACAATGTGGGTTTGCCATCATCCTCAATGGGGTTGGGTTTCATTTGTCTTTGGTGGGATTTTGCACACTGCAAAACTACATTTCAAACTACACTTATTATATGTTTCACGAATATTTCAATTTTTTAGGGAAAATGTCTCAACTTTTAAAGAAAAACATCTCCTCTGGATGAATGTTATGCGTGAGGAAGGTGACAAGGAACAGCCATTTTATCCAGAAAGCTCCAAGAATGACAGTCTGGCTTTCAATTTATCACAGCAGTAAAAAAGCCACCTAAACTCTGGGCACTGTTTTGACTCTAAAATATGCATCTCTGCTCCATGCCTTGGCTGCCATGAGGTCTCAGATGTTTAAGGTGTTGCCCAAGAAGCACAGGCAGTTTATTGCTGCTCCCTGCTTCTGTTTTTCCCGAGCTGCAGCAATCAAAGGAACAAGGAAAGTCGTTTCTGCAAGGTGGAGCAGATAACTTTTAACATGCCTGCTGATTTTATGGTGGAGTCGAAGGAACACGGCTTTAACTGCTCGCTGTAGAACACTCTTAAACTTGCATTTATTTACATAGCATCTATGGCATTTAGCCCACTGAAGAGAATTGATTAGCAAGGAGGCTGTTAAACAGCAATCCTGTAGCAGGCACTGCACTGAGGATTAGAGGTTTATTTCACTAATTGGTGCCCTCCTGTAGTCTTTATGAGTCAATTCTGAAAAAAAAAAATAAAATAAAGGAGCGCTCCAAACTGTGTTTGGAATAAAAGCAGAGTGATGCTTTTCACTGCGCGGAAATCCCATAGATGAGCTCTTTCACAAATGGGTTTAGGATTTTCCAGCCAAATTTTTCCTCTCTGGTGAACTCTTGCTGTATCCCTACTATGCTGTTTAACCCTAGAGAGCACAGCATGCAGAAAACCAGACCTGCAGCAGACACACCAGGGATGACTTAGCTGTCCACCACAGCTGGCTGGGCTGTAGGAGCCACACACCTTTGTTTTGAAGAATTTTTTGTCAGGGGAAGCAGAAATAAAACTCTCGCCCGTGTGGTTTTAGAAGGCAATCAGAAAAAAGGAGATGTGCATGCTGCACCCTTAAGAGCAGCACTGGTTCTCGCAAGAAGCTGCCTGGCTCCAGCTGGCTCCGGAGGTTTCCAGGGCATGGACAGCACCACTAGAGGGCTCACAAAGTATTTAAAGGGTTATTACATGTGGTACATGAAAAATAGTCTCATTTTGCTTTCTGTCCCTACATTTGTGCAAGCAGTGAATTTCAGAAGTGGAGCTGCTGAAGAGTGCCTTTGCTTTAAAGCCAGCATCATGCGCTGTCACAGGCTCACCTCCATGTGGGGACACTTGCACCTCCTGACCTCTCCTGTGTAAACAGGCCTTCCATGGAAAGGATTTTGGCCTGATATTGCTGCAGGCACCAGCCAGAGGCTGCCGCTCTGCAAAGCAGCACCTACCATTGCCAGTGCTTCCAGGGGAATGGAGGAGCTCAGGGCATCAGGGAGAGCAATATTGGGGTGGTTTATGTATCAGTGCTTCAGGAAAAAATCCCCAACCCATAATCTTCTTTCCCTTCCTGTTTGCATAAATTCTGGGATAACAAACTGTCAGGTATATGAAGATTTTGTTACATAGTTCATGGGGTCAGGGAGGTTGGCCATCCCTACAATTAGATATGAAAGCTTTTGTGGCAATTAATAAATAATGTTAACAACCCCAAAAACACATTTCCTCTTAAGGATCAAGATCTATCTTTGTTGACGGGGAAAAATACCAAACTAGTATAACAAGTTTTCTTTTTTGTCCTAGCCCTGAAGACCTTGTTACAACATTTGGTGTTGAGAGTAGAAATGTTCTAATATATAGCCCCAAACTGAAAAACGCGAAGGCAATAATCACAGGAGTATTTCAACTCTAACAGAAATTAATTTCCTTTTTTTTTTTCACTCTTTCTTTTCCCCTTCCTCTCTGAAATACACTGCCGAGGGAATTATTATGATTACTCTGCATGTTTTGCAGATGGCTGGCTGCTGCACAGGGTTCTCAAGAGAGGTCAATATCCTATAGCATCCAGCTTGGATGCTGCCCTACAGACCAGCTGAGCTGTGGAAGCCCTTAGTCAGCAAAGCTTTTGCTGACATGACTAATTAAAGTCTCTGCGACGTGTCACCTCCTCAAAGCTCAAAGCCCTCCTCAGAATGAAGCCCTTTCATGAGCTGGGACCTGCTTTTACTCTCCTATTAAACCCAGTGGTTGTACTCCCTTTGTCAGGAGTGGAAGTTGAACTGGATTTTTAACTTTTTAAAATATTTATATATACATACATATGTACACAGATGTGTACACATAAAAGCTGTAACTCTGATGTGATCAGAAGCCTTGTTCAAGGATGTTTTCAGGGGCGTCAGCTAAAGATTTTTTGTTAGGAACACTAGAGACAAGAACATTGGATATATCATGCCACTGCTGTGAGGACAGGAAGTTTTCCAACTTTTTGGCTTTATGGTGTTACGTTCAGTCCAGCAGTTTAGAGAGACCGTGGTGAGGGGAGACAGCAGGCTGTATGTTTGTTTAATCTGTAGCTTTTTGGTACAGAATTGATAGATCCACCTTTCTGGTACCACTCCCCAATGGAAAGGAAAGTGGAGAGGGAAAATGGAGCAATACTGACATAATGCTGCAACACCCACCTGCAGGATCCCAACTTTCTGTGTAAATGCCAGTGATGTAGACACTCCGTATTTAGTGCCTTTCCATGATTACACTGATTAAAGATCAAATTAGGAATAGCAACTGCCCCAAAGGCTCTGTTTGGTTAGGACACTCACATCTGCTTCTCCTTTTAAAGAATGAGAGTGATACAACAAACCCAGACCTTCGGACACCAAAGAAGGATAAAGGATCAGTTGCCACAGCTCTTGGAGTCGACCATCCCCTGTGAGAGCCAGAAAGGCTGTGGACCTGGGTCAGGAGCAAGCATTGCTGCTTGTACTGGGAGTTTGCTCCTGCACGTGGCATCAACCCCAGCTGCCCAGACCTTGGGGAAGGTCTCCAGGGCTTTAGCCTTAGAGGGAGACAAAGAATTTTCTGCCATTTGAGGTCTACAGAAGACCAGAGAGTTACTCCGTTCTTCCCCACATCCATCCTGAAAGAAAACTCCTGGAAATCTGTCCTCATTACGGCAGTATCATCCTTCGGGGCAGGAACATGTTTCCATGACACATCCATTTCACAGGGAGAAATGCATGGAGGTGATAATGCTGAATAAACAGCCTGAGATTTTCAAAGCCACCTTGAGTGAAAACTGGATTTCCACATCCTTTAGGTGGTTAGAGCCTCTGTCCTCATTATCTGAACTGCACCCACACGGGCAGTCCCTGCAAATGTGGCATTATAAGTTTGAGTTTCAGATTTATTGTTTAAAATAAACAATAATTTTTGTTTAGGAACCAGTGGCTGACACAGACACATCTGCTCATCTGTGTCAACAAGTCATGGTTCTTGTAATTTGGGGTTGTATGAATCTTGGATTTCTAAAATGCAAATTATATATTTATGCTAGAAATTGATGAGTTTGCTATCATTTATTTCAAGGTGGACGTTTTAATTTTGAACAATTTTCACAAAGTTGCATACCACTATTTAAGTATGATGAGGTTTTATAGACCAATAAAAGCAAAGAAAGTGCAAAATAAAATTGATGATTAATTGATGATACATTCCTAACTCACGCTGTTGTGCCTACTTATTGCAGACTGCCAACCAACTCATGATAATTACATATTGCAAACAGAGCTCTGTGGGTTCATGTTACTTTCTCTGAACTTTATTGGCATGTTTGATTAATATCTCTTTTTTATGTTCTGAGCTCATAGAGTTTGCAAACTCAAATACAAACCTCCTGATGGATCAGGAAGAACAAGGCTGGTTTGGACTCTTGACAAGAGCACAACAATCTTAATTACAAAATCAGAGACTCTTAAAATAGTTAGGGTTGAAAGGGACCTTAAAGATCATCTCATTCCAACCCCTCTCGCCATGGGCAGGGACATCTTCCTCTAGACCAGACTAGACTGCTCAGAACCCCATCCAACATGACCTTGAACACTGCCAGGGATGGAGAGTCCACAGCCTCTTGAGACAACCTGTTCCAGTGTCTCACCACCTTCACAGTAATGAATTTCTTCCTAATATCTAATCTAAATCTACCCTGTTTCAGTTTAAAACTATTATTCCCTATCCTATCACTACCTGCCCTTGTAAAAAGTCTTGCTTTGTTTTTTACCACAAAAACGTGCAGTTCTTATTTGTCTTTGCAAACCATTCTTGACCAAGCTCATTATTTCCAGAAGAGACACCAGCCAGTCTTGTTTCTGTTTGTGAGAGAAGGAGGGGCTTTGAAGAGCACAGGGGAAGAGCTGTTACATTCAGTGACCGCAGGTTTCTGTCTGTCTCTGTCTTTACTGTTTCCTAGAGTTCAAAAGCAAATGTGTCTCTCCATTCTCTTACTGGATATGAGTGTAGTTTCAATCCCAGAACAGGGGTGGTATCTAGACAGGAGTTTAGTCATTTTTGCTCTCTCATTTTACACTCTTATGCCCTTAACTCAGTTTAAATTGTCAAAGCCCTCAGGGCCAGCGATTTTGATTCACTCAATATGCACACAGTCCCCAGCACGACAGGGTCCCACTCCAATGAAAACATTAAGTGTACCTCTGATAGGAATGCTAAATAATTAATCACAGATCCCTAAATCATACAATGCAATGTAATTTCTTCTCCCAGATTTTCTTACACTGTTATTTATATCAGCTTATGGTATCGATAAAAGAAATTTGTAATGAAGTCCCAGAGATGCTTTGATTTAATGTGGTTACAGAGGCTATCATTGCAAGTGGGAACAAGTAGCTCTAATGGATTTTCTAGTACCTTGTTTTCATCATCCATAATAGACTTTCATCTGTGCTGGTCGGAACTGTAGGATGTCCGTGTGTTCTGCACCCAGACTTTAACAGATCTATATTTTATGGCCCTACAGTAAAAGTAATTGCAGGTTTTATAATGTCTGTGTACTGTTCCGACTGAAAGCAATCCATTTAGAGACTTCTGGAAAGTTGAGTTGTTTCAGTTACAAGTGCATGAGCTGAGACGGGCTCCAGTCAAGCAGCTGGCCAGTTACCAGCCTCTTTTTAATGAGGGCACATTCCAGAGATCTAACTTTCTTTCCCTTTCCCTATACCAAAATAGAAGAAATTTTTTGAACATGAGGGGTTTGAGCTGAAAGGATCCTGCCCCTGAGTTTCATCAGTTCAGAGGAAGTGCAGGAACGTGGAGGCCGGCACAGAAGATGCTGGCAGCTGGAAGCAGCAATGAGGGCAAGATGCCAGCGTGGCTGTTCGCCCTCTTCCCAAATCAGACCCTTCGGCTGCAGCTCATACTTGACAAAAATCAAGAACTGATTTTGACTCACTGTCTGACCTCAAATTAGCTTTCAAAAGCCATGCAACCGTTCTTGGCAATCTCACCGTAGGAAAGCAGGAACTAAGGCAATCAGAGAAAAACAAGATCACTTCCTTCTTTCTTTTTTTTTCTTTCTTTTTCTTTCTTTTTCTCTCTCTCTTTTTTTTTTTTTTTTTTTTTTTTTTTTTTTTTTTTTTTTTTTTTTNGTGTTAAATGATGGTAATTATACCGTCTACCTAACATTGGAGGGTTCTGCCAAACATTCATACCTACACAGCCCTCCACAGGACTGCCTCCTGCCCCCATGGTAACAGCCAGCCCTGCAGCAAGAATCTGGCCCAAGGAGCAGGAGAAGGTATCAGGGGAATGTGGCTTTTTAAGGGCACAAATGCCCTCAAAATGCCAGTTCTGCTGTTTGCGCCTCTCAAGACCCAGAATAATAGTCTGAATGTTAACAGTGCCTTTTCACTGTATGTGATGAATGGGTTAATCCTCCTATTATCAAAATAATTAATCTTGCTTGGCACTCTGGGCAAAAAATCCAGCATGCTGGATTCCACAGACATGGCAGTGCTCCATAATATTTTGTTATTTTTTCACTGTACAATTAAGAAGGAGAGTAGGGAATCCAGAAGACTCAGCCAGCATTAAAATAAGCAGAAAACAGAAAGTGAAGGTATCTGGAGTTGAGTCTCAGCTATGTTAACGACAGTATCAATTGAAAGGAAAGTCCCCAATGGAGAGATGGACAAGATCCACTTGCAGCTGGCTACAACATAGATGCCACTTCCTAAACTACCTGAAACTATTTTGTGTCATGATGTGAATTATTTCTCTCAGTGATTAGTTTAATTTCAAAATGTAATGGTTTTCACAACGTGCTCCTTGACTGGACTGCTCCAGATGTATCAGCTGGAGAGAAAAGGGGAGCCAGTCTATACCTTTGGCATTATCAGTCTCCCAAAACCAGCCATTCAGTACAAAAACTTGTGCACAGCTCAGTAGGGAAAAGATTATTCTTTAGTCATATGGGTAGGCAATTAGACGACCCTTGTACTAATCATGTCATTTTTTATTTTCAGAACGGCTCCCCAAAGACTTTCCTTGACTCAAGCAATACACATTCTTCCTCCAGCTCTAGAAAACCACGAGAATCAAACTGTAATTTCCAAACACCTCGTTTTTTTGGCTTAAAAAGTACCTCCTCTCCCAACACTCACACACATTGCCTTCTTATGTACATTTTCCCCCCAGGTTAAATATTCATTCTGAGTATTTAACACAGATGACCATACAATATTTGTTGCATTCTTGGTTCACCTTCCTACCTGGGAACACAAGCAGTAACAACATGCTTGGAGCTCCTACATGGACCAGGGGAGAAGGACTCTCTGCTGCAACCTTCACTTGGCCTGGACACCAGTGACCTGCTGTGGCTCAGAATCTGTCCTGAGAGACAGAAAAACTTTTAGTTCTATTTTCAGGGGTGAAAAAAGTGTCAATTCAGAAGGAACTGCTAAATGACATTTTCACTTTGCAACATCCCCAGCCAAATGTGGCATAGAGCAGTTCTGTGTCACTCCAAGTGCTCACGAGGAATTGGTGTGCTGGTACATAGACCTGATCGTGGGGTTTTGGGGAATTAGTGAATGAGAAGAATTTGCCTGGGGTTTTAATTAGAGAAAGAAACAAACAATCCGTGGGACAGATACTCAGTTGTGGTCATTTGCTTTGGCCTTACAGACTTCAGCTGCACAACTTTATGCAGCAGCAGCAGCAGCAGAAGCAGCAAGGTCTGGCCCCTTGAATACCTGAAAGAAGGTGGAAGGAGGAAACCATAGTCACAGGGAAAAACAATGTTTACTCAGAAGTTCTCTGTGGTCTTGTATCAATGTGAAAGGGTGTTATATTATTCAGAGATGTGAAAATGACCCATAAATAAAAATCTCCCCTCAGCCACCACAGTGGTACTTGAGTCTTGGTGGAGCTCTCATGGAAATATACAAAGCAGGATCACTGCGCCCCATTCAAAACTTCCCTAAAATCAAATGCATTTTTGAGCCACAAGACCGATCAGGCACCTGGCAGGGTTAGACACTTACCTGTGATGAAGAGAGGTGGTCTAGTGGAAGGTGTCCCTGTTCCTCTTGGGGAAGTTGGAATAGATGATCTCTAAGGTCCTTTCCAACCCAAACCATTCTATGGTTCTTTCTATTGGGATTTTCTGGCAAGGGAAGCAGGGGGGCTACAGGGGTTTCTTCTGTGAGAAGCTGCTGGAAGCTTCCCCTCTATCTGACTGCCCACTGGAACAGGGGCAGGGTGCCTCCCCTGAGGAGGAAGGAGCAGCAGAGATGAGTGATAAACTGACCACAGCCCCTGTTCCCTGTCCCCTTCTGCTGCTGAGGGGTAGCAGGTGGAGAAATAGGGGTGAAGTTGAGCCCAGGAGGAAGGGAAGGGAGGGGGGAAAGTATTTTAAGGTAAGCTTTTTATTTCTCATTATGGTACTTTGCTTTGACTGGTAATTAATTAAGGTGATTTTCTCACATCAAGTCTCTTCTGCTCATGAAGGCAATGGGTGAGTGCTCTCTCCCTGTCCCTATCTTAACCCATGAACCTTAGGTTATCTTTTCTCTCCCCTGCCCAGCTGAGGATGGGAGTGATAGGGTGGCTTTGGTGGGCGCCTGGTATCCAGCTGGAGTCAGCCCACCACAACTCATCAAACATTTCCTAGAGGAAAACCATTGGCAGTGAGAGCTGAGCCAGACCCCAGAGAGTGTTAGCCATCCATGGAGCCAAACCTAAGACCCTGGAGCTCTGGATCTCACTGAGCTCAAGCTCTGCAGCAGAGAGGCTGGAAATTTCTGGAACCTTTATTTTAATGGGATCTCTTTGGGCAGTCCTGTGTTTTCTCATGGGAGCAGGGCTGGATTCTGGAAATCCTCTCTGGAGCAGTGGACATGTCGTCTGAGCCAGCTGGTGTGAGGCCCAGTACACTCTCAATCCTGCCGTGAAGCAGTTTCCAAAAGTGTGATGCCAGAGGAGGACAGGGCTGGGACCACAACGGCCAGCCACAGAAAACAGACTCGTTCTCCAGCAGCAAGGACCATGAGGTGCAAGACCATGTTTGCTAGTACTCTATTTTAATCACTCTGCAAACATTTTTTCTTTCAATTGCTTCACCGCCTCAAAACATTTGCTTGTGTTTGACTCACAAATATGGTGTAAAGTTTATGTTTTGTGGGGTTATTTTAAGGAACTTTTTACAAGTTGAAATCCTCTGTTCTCAGCTGAGGCAGTGGCAGACTAACCCAACCACTGATGGCTACAACATTATCTTGTTTTTCTGTGCTCATTTTAGTGTCTCTAGCTGGTATTTCTCATTGTACTATTCAATTTGTAAGAGGGCTACTCTTCAGCATATTTGTGTACAGGGCTAACCACAATAGGGCCCTGTTTAATAATTGTATTGAGGTAATACCCAAGGCTCTCAGCAAGAGAAAATAATAAATTATATGACACAACTGTGCTGAGTCACACCTTTTTAAAGCCCAGCTTTTTTTGAGGGACACAAGAGCATAGATGAAAACAGCCACAGGTGGCAAAGAGCTCCTTCTGAACAGCTCCTGGTAACTCATTCAAGTCAGTGGTCATAAACAACAATAGCACAGCTGTTAGATAAATGGGATGCTTACAACTGTACACAGAAAACCTAAAAATTTGAGCAACAAACCCATTAGCTTTTACTACATGAGTGGTACAGGACCTGCTGTTTCAGTAATGCTCTGCTAGGTCACATAAAACCTGTAGAGGAAGCACAGAGCAGTCTGGCACCCATCCATTGCTCCATCTGTCCAAGGGCAGCTGGGAAAGTGCCCCAGCCCATCCTCAGACCCAGGGATGCTCTGATGTGGCAGCCACTGCCAGGGCATCAGAACTGTGACCAATGCACTCACAAGCCTCAGTTTGCAGTGAATGCTCTATATCATCTCTAGTTAACACTTAAAATAAAAACTCAGGTTTTTTTCAGCTGTTTCGATCAGCCCTGCTCCTAGGTTATGCACTTTCAAAGTAATGAAATCACAGACATTCAGCACCCCTTCTGGATCAGCTCACTAGCCTGTGACCATATCCAGCACAATGCCCTTCACCAGAAATTTTAAAACTGTTTTCTACCACATCCTATTAACATCAGTAACCCACAGCTTCATGCAAGACAGTGGAGAGCATATTCTGAAAAGTACATGATGCATATTAAAGGCACAAGAGTAGGGACACATCAGAACACAAGGCAAAGGCATCATGAGCTTGTGTCTGTTGTTTTTTTTTCTAGGGTTTTTTTCCCTAGGGTTTTTTCTGGGGCAAGGTGTTTTTCTTGCTTCTTTCCCTGCACTAGCTAGCTCTCCTAATTTGTTATGACTCTAAAAAAACAATAACCTAGGATGAAGGAATTAGATTAAGTCCTTCCACTTAGTTAATTTCCATGATCTAATATTTCCCTCATGTTCCAACATAACACTGTGCTCTGCTGACGACATCAGGGCTGAGGAAGTCTCTTAGAAGTCGGATTCAATTCAAGGGCAAGGCAGACCAGAGACCACTTAGCTCCCCAGACAAAGTATTCTTGGTTTAGTGTGCTTGTAGGTGAGCCAGAAGCTGTAATGAAAACACTTAGGAAACCAAGTCCCCTTGGATGTAGAAGATCAATAATGTTCTCAACAAAGTTGAAAACAATTCAGAACACAGTGTCTCACCAACTTGTACTGTAATGTTTTACTGTAGTTTCTGTGGATCTCATTTTTTGGCAATATCTTGGAACAGCAATCAATACTTGCCCAGGGTATGCCTTCCCTGCCATTTATTCTGTTTTCTAGCCAGTGGCAACAGCAATTATTTAAGGACAACTAAGCATTGATAGGTTTCCAATGATGTGTATTCACTGCATGTGTAACCAGGATCAAGACCCTTCCACGCTGGATACTACAGAAGAAAAGATCCCCAGATGCCCATTGCAGGAGCATCTGAGGAGATTTTGTATAAAATAAACAGCAATGGAAAGTCACCAGTGGGCTTCCAACCCTTTCATCCTGCAAATAAAAGTGTTACCACAAAGACAGCAGACACTGAAAAGAAATGGACCATCTATAAAGGGGGTTGAGCTTGTATGTAGGAAAGAAGAGAGGCAATTATTTTAACAATAGGGGGATTAGAGTTTTGTGGCAGCAAAACAAAAAAGCATTGGGTTTGCAGGACTGATTCCTGGTATGTGCTACTTTTTTGTTGGTCAGTGTTTTAAGCTTGCCAGAAATATCAAAGTGTGAGAAGGAAGACTTTGGTTTGTGTCCATATATTATGAAGAAAGTAAAGCAAAGCAATCCATCAATCCAATTGATGGTGTCTAATCTCCTTTCTTCATGGACCTGCTTCTCCTGCTCTTCCAAGAGGACAGGAAATGTCTCAGTCCCAGGGAATAAAACAAACCTTGAACTTCAGAAACAAAAAGCCTTATTGAGCCTTTGGGAAATTCTCTGAACAACTCTGTCCACCTCCTCTTGTGGCAAAACATTGCAGCAGAGACAGCGCTGATAGCAATGAGTGGTAGAGGAATATTGCAAAATACATGTGACTGTAGAGACCAGTATGAATATTTGTCTGAGGGAGCTGAACACAGGGACACGGTGGGAAAAGCACTATAAACTGCTGGATGTGATGACATTACTGAATACTGAGCAGCAGCAAGAACAGGACATATGCACCAAGAGGAAACCAAGCATATCACCTGAAATAATTAAGCCAAGTTGCACATTCAGTGCTTTTAGGCAACTGCTAGACATGAGTAAAGGGCAATATTCTCCTTGTGCCCAGAACAAGCTCGAATTTTTAGTTTCCAGATCCTTCTTCACAGAGTTGTCAGAAGACCTTATTTGCAAGCAAGCTCTGGATGCTGCCTAAATTTGATTTCCTGGCCCCAGGTTTCCCATCTCAGTAGTTCAATTGCACCAGCAGGAGCAGCACTAGAGAGTGAGCATGGAAAAGGCCCCGGGATGGTGACACCCTCACCAAGCCACCACTTCCACCCACCGGGAACAGGACAAGGCACACCTGCACGGACACCCCTCAGCAGTCACACCCTGGGGGGATTTCCTCAGTTTATCGTCAAACTGAGCCATCAGGCTTACAGGTGAGGGAAGGAAAAGTGCTGTTTTCCTCTCTTTTGCATCCCTCCTCCTCCCCACCTCCCAGCCTCCTCCCTCACCTGAATCAATCAAAAGCCGCAGAGGTAGAATCAAGCTAAAGAGCAAAAAATAGGGAATATGGAAAAAGCTTGTCATGAAAAGGGGTTACTCATACCATCATGAGGAAGCAGGGTGATTATACACACTTTGCACAGAGCAATAGAAACAATAGGATTACTCACACAATTTCAAACCCTAATGAAGTGCATCAGTTACACTCCCACAGCAACCTGGAGAAGGAAGGAGAGTAAAATCTGCTGGTTTAGCCTAATAAGGACTTTGTGAGGCAATCACAGTTAACATGTCCTACTTATGGTTTGACACAAGCCTGCTGGGGACTGCAGTCCAGGGTTCTATGTGTGCTCAGCAACCCAATGGAGAGAGAGGAAGCACAGATGTGTGAATTTTTTGTAATTTTCCAGCCACCTCCTCTTCCAGTGTCATCCTTAACATAATCAGCTCAGAAGGTAGAGAGTAGGTAGAGGGAAGGTAGGTATGAAATCTAAGGAGGAAGTTCACCATCAGCTATTCTGAGACTTTGAAGAATACACTTTATGTTTAATTTTAAATCATTGGTGACATGCCAAAAAGACAGAAGAATAGGACAGATCTTCATGAGTGCAATTCTATAACCAAACCTCCTGAAAAGAGCAAGAGCTGGATTGATTTTGTGCCTGTGACTGTGAAGGCAGTACCTGTAAATGGAACCAACGAAAGGAAACACACCCTCTGCAATTTGATGATTTCCCACCTGAGACCACCTCATGAGAAAGTCCAAGGCTTCACAATCTGTAATCCTTGATTTTGTGTGAGATTGAAATAATTCAAAATTAATTATTCACTTCATACTTACAAAAATTGCTTCACTGCTGCTTCATATGCAGTTTTGGCCCTTCTAGTATAGTGTTATAAAAAAATATAAAATATAAGCATAAAAATAAAACTTAAAATTAACATCATGTATCCTAAATGTATTGAAATAAAGAAAAACTTTTCATAAAGATGTTGGTGAATTCATTGGGTTCTGTGTTGAATCAGCACTTTCTAAGCCTCCATCCAGCTCAAGAATTTGCTTTTTACATCTATTCCTTTTCAGCAGAAAAGCTTTCTGAGTGTTTTTGATGGCACCATGATAACTTCTTCATAGCATTTGTGCTTAAAATTCCCATTGCTTACACTGAGAAAATAATCACACAGCTTAATTCTGGCTTTTTTCACTTCCCGGCAGTAGAACACCATCAGCTTCATAAGAAGCTTGGAGCTATTCAGTTCGAGTAATCTCCAGCAAAATTGTGCAGAAGACTCCTCAGTTTGTAATACTGCTTCCCTGATTCTCCAAAGGCATAACTGGAACCCTGATGTCAACCCAAACTTTCTGCAAGCAGCCCTTTGGAGTTTCTGTTTATTAACAAGCCTGATGTTACAATACCCCCTCTCTTAAGAAAGGCAGTGTCTAATTGACCAAACAAGAAAAACAAATGCTTCCCCAAGGCATAAATTCCATGAACTGTTTGGATGTTTTCTATGAAGCTAACAAACACTTCTGTCAGTATTTGAAAGACTTAGATGCTGATTTTTGAATGGACTGAAGTAAAGAAGAGACAGCCTTAATGGGATTTTACAGTTTCAACAAGTTGAAAGACATTCCAGGGTAAATACTACTTGTTTTATAACATTGCTCATAAATAAATGAAGTTTTTAAGATAGACTTTATACTCTGATTAGAATAAATTTAAGTCAGTTGTATCAATACAGCTAGAATAACAGAAAAAATATAGTTATGTTCCAGACTTACAGGGAAGAGCGTCAGGCCTGCTCTTGAAACCTTCTTTTCAATATATTTGTGTTTAATGCATCCCTGCAATCAGACTACATGTGGAAACACTAAGTGTAGCTTTATGGACTTCTGGGGGCTCGGTGCAGCTGCAGGGATATAATCCACAGACAATCCAAATACAGGAAAAGAAAAGGATTCCGTTTTTAATGCCAACATCATTTAGTGACTTCATGCTGGTATAGTGTAGGTGAACATAAGACTATAGAGAGGGGCACTAATTCTTGTTCTTTCCAAACAAATGAAAAGCATTAAGCCAACGTTTTCACTGCCAGGAAAAAAGAAACAAAGAAATAAGAAAAAAGAAACAAAAAGAAAAAAAAAATCTTCAACTTTCCATGGTTTAAACATTGAAAGAAACACTGGCAAGCTGGAACTCAGGTCCCAAAGCCATTAAATTCTTGAGGATGTCTCAGCATTGTCCTTAGGATCAATGAATCAAAGACATACCACTGTCTCACAGGCAAGTTCCCTGTTTTTTCCCCCTTGCTCTTCCCCCTAAGGGGGAGCATTCCAGGAAGGATGTTGTCTTTTACATAGAAACATGATACAGTGAGCCGGGAAGGAAGAGATACCTGACTGGGACAGGTTTGAGTTACCCAAGAGCTGATGTTTTTCTTGTCATATCTGAAACAATCTGAAAGTGCTCTGATGTGCATGATTGCCTGAAAAATGAATGCTTGATACACACAGTCAAAATGTGAGGCATATACATGTGATTTTAGCTTGATCAAACCCAGGGAACATAGTGCTTAACTCAGGAGTTAATTCAGATAATATTCAGGCCATATTCAGAAAATAAATATGGAATAGCAATCCATGTTGCCCAGCCTGTATAGTGCCAGACAGAGTTAATCCTAATAAATGGAGTTATTTTGAATTCTGATTTCACTAGCGTGATTTAATTATTTCAGTTTATCAATTGCTTTTAAGTTCCAAGATTTTAAAATGCCATATTCTAAAATGCCAAGACATCATTGTGGCATGAGGTTTAGTGGCATAAACTCTTGGATTCTTCAGACATCTTCTATGCAACCAGCTGTAATTATAGTTTTTAATAACACAGGACTGCTGTAACCCACACCCATTGTGAACAGGTGACCATCTCCAGTTCAACCAAAGCACAGGACTTCCCTACTGCAAATATGTCCTATTTGCCTGAATTGCTGGTTGAGAAAAGAACTTTACTTCGTCTGTAGATGGATATCTACTAGAACATCTGATAAGCCAGCTAGTCTTCATTTTGGAGAGGCTACTGAGCATATTTCCTTAGAAGATGATCATTCTAAGCAACATTCTTTTGAATTGCCTGGGTTTAAACCCACAGACCTGAAAACTACATTATCTTCCTTGACTGCACTGTGAACTTCTCAAATCGCCTCAGTAACTTATGTTTCCCAATACTGCTTATTTTTGACAGAGTGATAGAAAATACAGTTGTCTCACCTGGGTTTTGGTTTTGAACAAAATCAAAATCTGAGGTCAAGTTTTGCCCTCAACCTTTTTCATATGCAGTCTAGTTCATGCTTCTACATAGATTGACCTTGGAGAAGAAAATCGCCTTCAGAATTCTGAACAGAATTTGGGGGATGAAAAGCTACTCATATTAAAGGCAAGGAAACACTCCTACACAACTCTTCAATAAGGAGTCAGCTCATAATAAACATTCAGAATTTAGAAAATATAGATAAAAGCAACCTTGAATAATTAGGGTTTCCAATTATTGGTTACTAACTAGAAATTAGCAATGCTATTAAAATGCCGCTTGGTTTTCCATGAAAGATTGACACATTTTAAAAAAGAAATTCCTTTTTTTTTGTAGTAAGAATTATGACAGAATTGTGTTATTTACTACCCCAACTATTCAGAAGTACAAATTAGATTTTAAGTACTAACAGGACCCCCAGAGTATTACAAATTTTAGTTCAAAGGACTGTGTGCCATAAAATTCAAAGCCAAAATTGCTTTGCTTATAATTTTC
The DNA here is from genome assembly GCA_013397895.1 of Origma solitaria. Taxonomy (NCBI): domain Eukaryota; kingdom Metazoa; phylum Chordata; class Aves; order Passeriformes; family Acanthizidae; genus Origma; species Origma solitaria. Next base: position 229,279 of record VZRL01003217.1, read on the forward strand.
CTGTTTTAAAAGTATCAAACAATCTGAATGAAGAAACCCAATCCTCTGCAATCTGTATGACCAGCTGGCACAGGTATGCTAACAAATAAAGAACAGAAAGCAAAAGCTAATAATAATTTGAACCAAATGTAATTAATTACTGAATAATTAACCCTGATACTAACAGTATCAATACCACCAAGAGACTCTTCTGCTCTCTTTGTAACAGATTGTAAATTCTTGGGTTTTATAGGAGATGAGTTTGTGCCATACAGTTTGGAGTGTTCTCAAGGTCAGCATGTTTGGCTTCAGAGTTTTGCTATATAAAAACAAAAAAAACTTTGCAAAATTTGCAATGTAATTCAATTTTGAGTTCAGATCACATCTTCCAGAGCCTCTGTGTGCTCATATCTACCAAGTTTTTGGCTGTGATCTATATGCAATTAGAAAACAAGCAAGTGAAAAAACATTCTGTAACCTAGCTGCATGAGGTTTCCCAAAAGAGTTTCCAGGCTTTTAAGGGAAAATCTAGTTCATCAATATAGCAAATCTTTTCAAAATAATTTTTTCAAAGGATAAGGAAAAAAAGAGAATGTTGCTGTGTCATGGACAGGATGTCGAAAAAAGATGCTTTAGTGGTGATTGTGGTATACATCTCCCACCATATCTATTTAGTAGTTATGCTTAGGCAGCAATAAAAATGAAGGATGGATCATTATTGATTATGGGATGAAGGCCAGACTGGTGTCTGAGCAGTTGGAGTAATCTGAACTCTGTAGACTGCTGGATGCTCCTCTGTGGCACAGAGAACAAGCTACGAGTTTAATGGAAGGAGTTACTATAAATAACACATCTTCTGCCTCGTCTCAGGCTGAATAAGTGCAGCCACAACAGCAAACCAGTGCTCTATCCACCTGAAAATGCTGATATGATTATTACAAGATAAATACCGCAAGATATTTAAGTTATCTTTTTAAGAATTTGTAATTCCAGGTTGTTTGGCATTGACAAAATTTGACACGTGCACACAAAAATGTTATAATTCAATTTCATATCTTATTTTAATAGAAAAAAAGAGTCACTGAATCTGCATTACACTCTTTCCCAAATGCTCTCTATATCTCTTTCCTTTGCATCAGGAGGATTTTACTACTGTTATAATCAGATTCAAAGATACTCAATATAGACTTGAGAAGTACCTGGCTTAGTTTTGCTGTATCATCCGCTACACAAATCAGTTTGAAGTCATTGTCTTCTTTACTTAATTAAAATGTGTGTGTATCAGTATCAAAGGACTTTTTAGGTCTATGAGTAAATTCTGACTGGCGCATCTGTGTGCTTCTGCAGTTCCTCTGACACCATGAGAGATACATGAAGGAAAAACAGATATTTTTCCAGAGAAATCTGTGTATCTTAAATAAGGTCAATTTGCTTTTGCACAATTTAAGCTGCATATTAGTCAGGGTGTAGCCTGCAGAAAATTATTTTGAATTTAAGAAAGAAGGCTGTGATGTCATTTCTATACCCTGAAGTGTCTGGGAAAATCTCTCTTCATCTCTCCCTTTTTCACCTGAGCATTGAGAATATAGAGGAGTTTTAAAAGTCTCAGCGAAGGACCTGTTTATTAATAATACAGACTTCTTAGGCTTATGGAGAAAGTTACAGGCAGTTAGTTAACTACAGCATTATGATTAAGCATCCAGAATATGAAACCTGAAGTGCAGTGTTCATATAATTGTGCTGCTGGCTTAAGACTTGATATCAACCCAAGATGTTTCACCTGCCAAGGGCCAAAAGCGTATCTGAAGACACATTTCAATCTCATCCCACAGCAAGACACAAATAAATAATGTGTCTCATAAAGTCATAAAATGAAGCTGAATACCATAATTGGCTGCATATTCCTTCCTTCACTCATACTTTAATTATGCAATCAATAATAAAATGTTTAAATCAATAATTTTGAAGCTGTGAGCTCAAAGCCAACACCACTGGAAGAGGTTCTGCAGGCTGTGCAGTGCCAGGGATGCATTTTCATAATAGTTGTGTCCTGCACTTAGTGCATCAATCTATAGATCTGCGCATCTTAAGAGAAAATCCACAGGATTTTCCCATGCACCAGTATCCCTTTTCTACTCCTTTGGATTCAACTTCTTCTGTCTTGACTGGAATCCTTTTACAGGGGATGTACCTGCTAAAGGGAAAAAAACTTCAAACTTCACAAAGATACTTCAATCTAGAAATAATTCAGACAGAGCTGGGCTCTCGAAGCTTTCCCAGCTCAGCTCTCTTCTCTTTCCCTATGCTAAAACGATTTCCAAACATGCGGTGTTGAAATGAGTTGTAAATGAAAGCAGTTGCAAAGGAGAGGAGCAGAGTCTGTTCAAACTGAGCTGAGTGAGGGCAGGGTGAAGCAAAGGGCTGAGAGGTCAGTCCCTGCCCCAGGAGCATCCCCGGGATGGCTGCAGCCCCTGCGGTCCAGGTGAGGGCAGAGGCTGCAGCCCCCACACAGCTTTCCAGCAGCCCCGATCCGAGGGAGCAGCTCCTTTGTCAGCTGCGACATGAGTCACACTGCTGCTGAAGGAAATCATTTTGTTTACAGCAACGGGAAGGGAATTGCTAGGGCAATTAAAATAATTTCTTGTTTCATAATACAAGCCATACCAAGAATGCCTGTTAGCTGCATTTCAGTGTCAGGTATTTAAAAAACAAACAAACAATCAATCAGGAAAAGTAGGTTCTAATTTCACAGAGGGTTGTTAGTAAAAAGCAATCTTTATTTAATGCCCTCAAATCTTCCATGCTGCTGTGCCGGGCAGGCACCTAATGCACATTTTTGCTCCCTGGAGGCAGTGGGAGGACCGGGATACCTACAGGGGTTACTGTCCTTTGCTGCCTACCTGAGGTTTTACCTGTTGCTGAAAGCTGTGAATCAGGGGGTGTGCAGGTATTTGTGGGGGATGAGAGGAGAGTGAAACATAAATCTGTCACCCACTTCTCCCTACCAAGGCAGTTGTTGGCAGGGAACTCTCAAACCTCTCATGGATGTGATGCTGAAAGTTCCCAGAGCGAGCCTGGCTTCAGTAAAGTGCCTCTATTTCAAGGTTTGTCCACAGATTTAAACACCAAATGCAAGATTTGCAATAATGGTGTCTCATAAGGCCTGACTGTCTCAAGAAGGGGAGATTTGTTTTGTTTTCTTTCAATTTTTTGAATTATCCAACTGTGTGTCTGCACGGTAGAGCTGAAGCCCAAATACATTCCACCTGCTGACGGCACCTGTCAAGCCCAGAAAGAATACCAAAATACTGATGAGATCCATCATAGTTAATATTTCTCGAGACCCAAATATTTACGGGGAATTTTCCAAGCAATTGGTTGGGAAGGAGTAATAATCCTCCTTTCTCACGTACACACACAAATGTACAGCTCCGTGCAGCAATTCTGAAGAGCCCCATTAAATAATGTATGTGCTGCTCGTGGACATTTTGCAGCAGGGAGAAGTGAAATCCACAGTGTTACATATTTCATTATTTGTTCAGCTCTATTGCTTGTTAACTGTTTAGAGAAGTAAAGCAATCTCCCCCAAAACTCTTTGATGTGTCCTGGGTTGAATTTCTGGGGAAATACAATAACCTTTGGGATGGAGTGGCATAGCAGGATGATACCTCCGTCCTGGCAGATTCCTATACTGAGCAGACCTGATTCATCTGCAATGAGTAAACAGACAAGTAGGTTTTGGTGTGGTTGTTTTAAGGAAATGATAACAATTGATAGAAATGCTGATAATTAACATTTATCAGTTGCAGAGGATTGTGATGGATTCTTTATCACTGAAAATACTTTAAATCCCAACTAGAGTATTTTTCTTCCCTAAAGATTCATTGCAATTCAAACAAGAATCTGTTCAAAGTCTTCAGACATATGTTGCTACAGGAATCCTAAACAGATTAGCACAATGGCCTTTTGCTATGATTGTTTGTACCATCAAGACTTCATAGAGAGAGACAACCCTGCCTTGGGCACAATGTCAGAAGCAAAGGCTGGTCTGTGTCTAAAGAGGTTTTCAGTGTAAGACTGAGATAAGAAGCAGCAGAAGGATACAGGAAAACAGGACAGACTGAACTGTACAGCAACATCAGGACAAAATCCTGAATCTGTAGATGCTTTTAAGACACTGCCAGCATCTGAAGGCTCAGGAAGTTTCAAATACTTTGTGAATAAAATATATCAATATTAACTTCCCAATGTTTTCTCTCTGGGGGAAAAAAGTTACTATTACATAGTAAGTTTCCAAATTCAGTTCAGACTGGCTATGCCAACCAAGCATTTCAGATAGCAGCAGCAGCAGCAGAATTCCTGTTTTGTTTTGAACCAATACAGATTGTGACCAGAATTTTGTTGTATCTCACAGTCTAGGTAGGGCCAGGTCTGGACAACATTTGGAAAAAACATCCAATGGTCTGTGGTCTTCTTAAGGAATCCATACCCTTCTGGATTTCTTTGCAAGAAGAGGAAGACTGCTAACAACTATCCATACTTGCATTTCTTGTGTCCTGTCAGGTTAATTATAAAAAGATCCCACAATGTCCCTATGAATCTGCAGAATATGTTTTACCTCTGTTCTGAAAAGATGAAATTAAATTAGATGTTGGCTTATGTTCTCGGATGTAAATTATGTAGCATGATTTCAATTTAACTACCAAAATATTAGATGTAACTGAATCTAAAAAAAAAATAAAATAGTTTAAATGAAACATATCCTCCGGTATTATTTTTTATTTATAAATCATTATGCAACTATGAATCCCTGAAACTTTTAATTGATAAATATTGCATAAGACCTGTCTTAAATCTCTTTCTTAGAGATGATTTGCATTTTAAAATGGACTCCAACTTTATAGTGCAGGCTTATGTATAATAAATATTTAAGCAGACAGATATATTCAAGAATTAAATATCATTAATGGTAATTGAAAGGACACAGCTTGTGAAATGTATTTGGAAATCTTTTCCATATGGTAAAAACATCAGGCAGAGGAAAGAGGGTGATGATACCCAGCCTAGGACACTACAGCCTGCATTCCCAATATTTTATCAAGAAGGTTGGTCACATTATGGTCTGTAGTTAGGTTTTTTTTGAGTTTTGGTTTTTCACAGTGTTGCACCTGTTACCCTGCAACTGGGGCAAATCCAAAGGGTTTCCCTAGAGCTCACATCCAGCTCCCCACCTGTTAGAAAACACCTGGAGGTGTCTGTTCCTGCACCTCTGGGTCTTGCAGGTGCAGCTGTAACCCAGGAGAGCCTGGAGTTACATATTTGACAACGTGGATGTGTTGAGGGAGAAGTGAATTTGTTAGAAGACAGCCGTAGCTCTTGTTCCAGGCTTGGAAAGCATTTGGGGATCATTTAATTCATCTCTTTATTTCCCATCGCAGATCTGACCGTGTTTCTAAGTGCTGTTGGAGCCCTATGGCCTTTTGTAGCTCTCCGAGTACAAATTCTCTTCATAATGAAAAAGGCAATTAACAAATTGCAAAGGAAGTATTCCATCATGGGAAATATAATTCTACATGTAAATTATAGAAAAAAAGGAACAGAAATCTGATCTTGACTGTGGTCACCTAAGTTAATAATACTATTTCCATACATAGCACTAATTAGTTGCTTCATATACTTGCTGGATTGATGCCTACAACCAAAGGAGAGATTTAAATTGGAAGGAGTGCTGGGAAGAAAGAATAATAGAGAGAAAAAGAAATATTGCATATTCTTTCCTCAAATATTTATTGCTTTCCTTCATTTCTTCTTCCTTTTTTCTTTCGCTCATTTTGTGTTTAGGTTTTGCTCCTTACAGTCACTAATCTAATCTATTATTTTTGTAACTCTTATCTTTAAAGTATGGAATTTTCTTTCTATTTACACCCACCAACTGCAACAAGAGGGAGAAAAAAATATTTCTTTGCCTCAAAGGGAAGCATTGCTGCAAAGAAATGACTGTAAAAGTAAAATCCTTTAATGGAACAAAACTGCTGCTTTTTGCATGAGGGGACATTCGAGTTACTTTTTTGGAGAGCAGCACGCTGCTTCACTGGGTGTTTACAGGAGAGAGCTGGCGTGGCTGAAGGAGTAAGATCAGACCTCTGTGTCATCTTGTGGCTTGTTAAGAGGGTCACCTGTCCTGCCTCACAGGGGGACATTGGCTGCCAACCCAGGGAAGGGCACTGACAGTGCCACCACCATGGGGAAGCTGAGGAAGCAGCAGGACCAGAGAAAATCACTAAGCCACAGAATCAGAGAATCACTGAATATGCTGAGTTGGGACCCACAAAGATCATCGGGTCCAACTCCTGGCCCTGCACTGTCCCCAAGAGTCACACCGTGCCCCTGAGAGTTGTCCAAACGCTCCCTGAGCTCTCTCAGTTTGGTGCTGTGCCCACTGCCCTGGGGAGCTGTTCAGTGCCCAACCACCCCATGGGGGCAGAACCTTTTCCTGATATCCAACCCAAACCTGCCCTGACACAGCTTCAGGCCATTCCCTCGGCTCCTGTCACTGTCACCACAGAGCAGAGATCAGTGCCTGTCCCTCCTCTTCCCCTCACGAGGAAGTTGTGACTGCAGTGAGGTCTCCCCTCAGTCTCCTCCAGGCTGAACAGACCAAGTGCCCTCAGCCGCTCCTTACACAGCTTCCCCTCAAGGCCTTCTCCATCTTCATTGCCCTCCTTTGGACTCTCTCTAATAGCCTCATGTCCTTTTCATATTCTGGTTCCCAAAACTCCCCCAGCACTGGAGGTGAGGCTGCCCCAGCTCAGAGCAGAGCAGGACAATCCCCTGCCTTGCCTGGCTGGTGATTCTGTGCCTGATGCCCCCAGGACAGGGATGTCCCTCCTGGCTCCAGGGCACTGCTGGCTCAGATTCAAGTGGCCATTGACCAATGCCTTTCATGGCACTGCCCTCCAGCCTCTTGTTTCCCAGTCTGTGCAATGCTGGGCTGGACATGGCTCCTGGTGGTGGGGGCCAAGAAGGGGCCCAGGGGCTGGGGGTGCTGAGCAACTTTCGAGTCACATCACTTGGCTTGAGATGGTTTGAAGTCACCGGGGTTGTGATCCCTTTCCTCTAAGGGAGAGGGATGCAGACGATGGACCTCAACACCAATCTTCAGTCCCTGGTCTGGTTTAATCTGTGTTTACTGCCTGTGATGACAGACAGGATGCAAAATCTCAGCTTCCCTCAGAGACTATGATAAAACTGAAAGGTCTGGCAGGCAGTCATGCTGCATTTTGACTGGTAAACCAAAGCTCTTTATATAGAAACCATTAAAACCATAAACATGAAACTCCACAGCTCTGTTTTTACAGTCACCTTTCAGAGGGAGCAACAATCTAAAGTTAAACCTTTTTGAAAGGAGGGGTTTTATGACTCCTGGACTTCAGTCTGTTTAGTTTATCCCCAGAAAGGTAAAAAAGGATCTGAACATGGTCTGTAAATACCTCTGATAGCAAAGGGCTTTTTAAACTAATGGAAAAGGGTAGAGCAAGATCCAACATCTGGCAACTATGCTAACTGCATTCAGGAGCAAAGGCAAGCATTCCTAACAGCCAAGATCTCCAACCAAATCACTTGCTCAAGGGTACACTGGATTCCTTCTCAGGTGAAGCCTTGAAATTGAACCTGTGTACCATACCATGTGTTAGAGGCTCAATAGGGAAACCAGTTTGATAAAAATCTATGGCTTTTGTCAGGAAAAATGATCCTAAATAGTCCTTTCTGGCATTAAAACTATATGCCTAGCATTCAGTTCCAGTGGCATAAAGGGAGGAGTATTTAATTTAGAAATTCTTCTATTTCTGTCTCTCTCTTACTCTGTCTCAACACATGCCTGCTCAGGAAGAAAGGTGATATGGCCACAATGCTCACACAAAGATTTAGTGTTCACTGGATTTGCACTGGGTGCCAATTCCTATTCTTCTGTTTCCCAGAACACTTAATAGCTGTTGAGGCTCCACACTTTTACCAGAATATTCAATTCAGAGGGGAAAAAATTAGAAAGAATAATTATAAAGTTGTGTGAAAATTTTTGATGTTGGGTAAAAATAGCCCAGGTCAACATTAAAGTGTTCACTTTCCCTGTTCTCTCACAAGAACACTCACTGACTTTTGAGGTCATGTGCAAACACCTGCGGCCTGAACCTCAGACTCTAACAGACAAATTCTACAATTCATGTGGAAAAGTAATTTCTGAGATATTTCAAATCCCTGGGAGCACTCTGAAAAGTCCTGGAACTAAAACTGTTTTCATAGCCTGCCATTAGAAATCATCACATTTTCTTAATGACAGAGATGCAGTGCCAAATATGGACCAATTTTTCTCCAGGTTGCTATGACTTCTAGCAGCTCCACAAGCAATCGTGCACTGTCTTTCTCACTGTCTTTGGTTTGTGTGCTGGATTCCTTGTGCAATAGGCTCCCGTGCTCTGGGAGAGTCCAACACTATCAGTGTCTCACATACCAGGTACGTGGGTGTTGCGGTAAATGGTTTACACTAGAATTAATCATCTATAAAGATATCTAGGTTGTATTACATAGATAACAGCAGCCTTACAGGACTGATATTCCTACATCATTATGACAGATTAATTCAGAAAACAGATGAAATTTCTTAGTCAGGATTACAAGAAGCTTGTGTAAGTGTGACCAGCACAAAGATATGTGGATTGACAGCCTGAAAAGCACGGCATGTAAATAAAATCTGCCTTTTCCTGCTCTTCTTCATCATTCTTTTGCCACTTTAGGCTTTAGGATCTGACGTCTTCGGGAATGGATGAAAGTTTCAGTAACACTCCTGTGGACAAGTGCCTGCAGTGTGGTCACTTTGTGAAACTGTAATCCTTCACATGGAAAGGAATTACCACAGCCATGCGGAGGATTTTTGATTTTTTTTT